>CM067889.1:2004360-2357173 GCA_034621355.1 Mycalesis mineus | reverse complement strand
GAAAGCAATGACAAACTTAATATTGCTAATTTTTTTTTTATTGATTACAAGTTAGCCCTTGACGGCAATCATACTTACTTTACCTCACTTACTTCCTTACCTCCAAGTAAAATTTAGGGACTTCCAAACAACGATTCACCACCACCACCACTAGTGGCCAGCGGTCCATTATAGCACTTTGGGTCCCCAAAGAAAAAATCGCAATATGGTCCTTTAGAACATGTCAAATAAAGCGATGTTACTAACGCGATAAAAAGGAGTATTTCTCTAGATGAGAGTGTTCTCAAACTGTTAAAAGGTTAAGAGTATAGAAGGTTAGTTTTCGTTATTTTTTAACCGACGAAAAAAAACGGAGTAAATTCTCAATTCGACACGTATATTTTTATTTTTTTTATGTATGACCACGCATAACTTTTTACAGAGTTGTCTGATTTTGATAATTCTTTTTTTAATAGCAAGGACATACTTCCAAGGTGGTCCCATTGTCATCATGTTAGGATATGATGACGACATCCTGGGAAAATTGAAGGAACTCTTTAAATTGTGTAGGCACACTTGCAGCGATTTCAGTTTTTGTGTAAGTATTGGTAGCTTTTTGGCTACAAGTGCCGTATATAATATACTATGACAGTATAGAACGAGTTCGTTACGTGGAGATAAATCACTAAAAAGTAAGAAATAAATTTTTTTAACAAAAAATAGAAACGACTCAAAACGCACTAAAAAGTCAAAAATATCTGTGTCATTTAGTTGCTTTAATTTACTTAAGCATATCTAGGAGTCGGTGCCAGCCAAGGTTCCGACTTCATAGATATGCTTAAGTAAATTTAATAGATATGCTTAATTGAATAAATAATTTTATTCAAATTTAGGCGACATTTTGGAGACAGTTCAATCAAGTGTTTTTGTCAATAAATTTTTCTGGACTGTACGCTTACTAAGCGGTGATCTCCTGGCACTATGGTAGGTAATCGTTTTGAAATTCACAGTGACTTGATAAAGAGCCATTACTTATTAGTAACTTTTCGTTACTTTACTAACATTTGAGCTAGGTTACATTAAGGTTGATAAGCTTTACTGCTTGCTATGAAAGTAGTACAATATTGACTACGAGTGCTTTGTGGTACCTAGGTTTCCTTACTAGTAACCCTGAGTTAGGAAATGGCGGCATTATACCTCTGTGCTTTGGAGAGTAAGTTCACCTATTGGTACCGGTCATTTTCTGATATACAGGCTCAAACATTATCACTCTAGTAGGCCTTGTAAGCTTCTCCTATTATGAGGAAAGAGATATTTTCCTTATTATGGGTTTGACTAATTATGATGATGATGATGATGATGATTATGATAGTGATGACGATGAGGATTTTGAAGATTAATGTGTATACGTAGATGATGTAATATAAGAAATTTCCAACATATTAGTTGTTAGAGTTTGCTCTGAACATGAGGTGTATTCCTGCGCAGTAAGAAAACAAATGTCTTTTGTAGTACAAAACAGTTTACAGCGCAGTTATGACACATGCGCAGTTTGGCATTTGGTAACTACAAAGGGTTTCAATATTTGGCATGAGGTATACCTCCTTGGAAAAAAGTCATACAGAGCACAGAACATAAAACAAAACTGAAAAGCGCCATTTATTATTAGTCACAAATCCACCAGGCCTCAGTGGTGCAGTGGTATGCACGGTGGATTTATAAGACAGAGGTGCTGGGTTCGATTCCCGGCGAAGCAGATTGAGATTTTCCTTATTTGTCATGGTCTGGCTGGCGGGAGGCTTTCGTGGTAGTTACCCTACCAACAAAGACGTACCGTCAAGCGATTTAACGTTCCGATACGATGTCGTGTAGAAACTTAAAAGCGGTGTGAATTTCATCCTACTCCTAACAAGTTAACCCGCTTCCATCTTAAATTGCACCATCACTTAACATCAGGCGTGAGAGCAGACAAGGGCCAACTTTTGTTGATAAAAAAAGTACCGTACAACCTAATATGACTGTACTGAACACTTATTGAGCAGAATACATTAAGCTGAGTATTAGGAACACGTACAGTACCGTAACCCTATCTCCGTCGATCGTATCTTATCTCGTCGCATTGTAATCCTTGTGTGATTTACGACGTAGGTGTAATACGTCCCATTAGCATTTTGTAACTTGTTAATGTGATTTTAAGAGTTAAATTTTGTATAAACGCGTGTCTTTTAACATTTTTAATGCGACAGTTTTATAGGAATTATCTTGAATTAACTTTATGGAGCTGTCTTGTCGATGTTAAAGAAATCAAAAACCCGGTTGCATATAAATAGAAAATGTAAGACAAATGAAGGAATTATTTGTTATCAACTAGTTATGCTTTGCGGTTTCACCCGTGTAGATCCCGTTCCCTTGAATATATTGGGATAAAAGGAAGACTGTCTAATCTAACTCCGTCTCAATTGCCACCCAGAATGTATTCAGCACGGATTTCAGATAGATTAACTATTTGTAGTAGACTTTTCACGAGAGCACGCCTTTTCACCAAATATTTCGGTCTAAATTTCACTGTCAATCACAGACGCCATGAAAATAGGCCAAAAAATTAAGGCAGCTAATATAAGTAGTAATTGCATCATCATTGATTGTTCAAGGTCAAATAACAATGACCTTGAACAATACTATACTCAACTTTGGAAACAATAGAGACATAATACCTATTTCTGAGGTTTACATTGTTTAACCTATTATCCTGTATTCCTCAGGAATCATCTAACATTTCAGGAATCCTTTACGCGATCTGTTATGTGCGACTTAAATACTTTATATATACATACATACATACATACATAAAATTACTCCTAATTCCCATAGGGGTAGGCAGTGACTACATTCTTCCGTTTACCACGGTCTCTACAATCCTTTCATACAAGTTTGTCGGTTTAGGGTACTCTTGACCTGGCATCATCATCATCATCATCATCATCATCATCATCATCATCATCATCATCATCATTATTATTACCCAATATACTTATGTCTCCAGGTAAAGAGTTGCTCTGCTATAAGCTTGTTCTGTCATTTAGCAAAGGTAGATTAATCTTACGTTGGCTACATATATAACCTTTTCATCCGATGTCCGATGTACGTCCACGCAAATTAAGGGGGCGTTCAATAAAAAAAATAAAATTATTTTTTTAATCGATTTCCAACGAGTCAAGCCCACGTCCGTCGTCCACATAAATCCTAAGCCCCATCATTAACAGTTGCGTGACTGCGAACCATAAGGGAGCGTGTCGCCGGGTGTTTACGACTATTTAACCCATCCACCCACTATTTATTGAGGGCCAATCACGTATCATTCATTACTGTACGACGTGCCGTGACTTGGCCACTTCTAGGTATTGTATAGGTACTAGCAGGCGACTGTAAGTCGGTATTTAAATGTTTTGATTTAAAAACCAACTTAATTTTTTACTGTGTGTTTCGGTATCTATGGGTCTGTATCTATGTATGTATCTACTGACTATGTGTCTATGCTTTTTTGATTCTATGTAGGTATATGTGTACCTATGCATTCATATATCTATATCTGAGTATATTTGTTTGTGTAGGCATCTACGCATCTGTGTTTGATATATCGATGGATCCACGTAGGTAGTATGTGTCTTTGGCATTGATATTGACGAACATGACTTCAAGTTTAAAGACCAATAAAAGACTTATTGCGCCTTTACATAAAGCAAGAATTGTTTATTTTGTCAATGTTAGTACTCATCCAAATCATTCGTCTAATATAAATTTATTGCTTACAAGAGGACGCCCGCAGTTACACCTGCGTATTTCTCGATAATTTATAATAGATATAATAGATCTAATAGGAATTTCGGGATAAAATTTGTTAATCCAGGGTGTCAGCTAACTCCATACCAAATTTTATATTAAAATCTCCCCAGCCGTAGGTATAGTCGATAGAGAAGAGTCTTAGTTAAGTACTACGTCGATCGGATAAGCTATATGATATCATATTTTTATGTCCGCCAATTCGAATTGGACCTATACTAAAGCCAAACTCGATTGAGAATACTTGTCAACAAAGAAATTAAAAATGGAGGTAGAAATCACTAGTCAGTTTACACCTAATTTTTCAGTTGACTTGTTAATGCCGAATTCCTGACAATAAATTAGATAAGTAAGCTTAAAACTAATTAATATATTCAATATCTTTTAAATAAGATTTTATAAAAAAACAAAACATAATTTTAAAATTATTAGACATAAAATGTGTTACATTTACTACCTTCATTTTAAATTTGTTTGTTGACAAGCATTCTCAATCGAGTTTGGCTTTAGTATATATATAATATGGAAGGACTAAATCTCTCCTATTAGTATAAGCATGGCCCTACAGAGACTTAAAAAAAATATAATGGGCGCATGATGACAAGTATAGTACATACGAATTCAAAATGGCTGCTAGGTAGCATTGACAGCGATACATAAAGTTTATACTTTTATTAATGTTTGGGTAATTATGCAAATCCGATTGCGCTGTTTACCTCGTTGCATTTAACTTTCGATTTGCATTTTTTGAGTCTGCACTTTAATTGCTCTCATGCAATAAATATACAAAGTCTGGAGATATTTAATTATTTTAAAGTACCTACTTACTAATTGCTATCATTGTCATTATTATTAGTTTATTTTAACGACCTACTACACGTTTAGGCCTATATCCTTATGCAATAGGCAATATGGAGCTTCGGGCCACCACGCTATTGCAATGCGGGTTAGCGAGCGTTAGGATTATAATATTTGATTTTTGTAGTCACATATATACGTACCTACCTACATAATTACAATGATAATTACCGAATTAATTTCATTATCATTAAATTGATTACAATGATAACTTTCAATTCAAGCTAAGAATTTATAAAAGAGAATTTCATGGAAGAAAGAAAAAAAAATTCATATGCTAAAAAAAAATCAAAGCCACGTAGACTAACGCCTGAACCTACGAGGCAGTTCGTTAAGCTCTATGTACTATTATAGCCTTTAGACAAAAACATAGCTTCTAAACCTGCTTAGTACCAGAAATAAGCAGTAATTCTTCTACTCAAGAGAATATAACCCCTCCTGATTTAAACACACTGATTAAATCGTCTAAACATAACGGCATTTTTAAATAAAGAAGTTAAACATACAAAATACTCGCATATTATACTTAATGCATTAATTTGCGTATATTTTCGCTATTTGCAGTTATTTTTTTCGTCTCTTTTTCAAGCCAGTTAAAATACTATAAAATCGCTAATGATATGCACGTTCGATTTTTAACATCGAACGTACGGGAGCCTGCGTTAAACAGAAATGCCCGTACGTCTAGTTCTTTGAGAAATAAATACAAGTATTTTATGGGCACAGATAATCAAGAAGCATTCGTAATGGCTGACTTACACATTCTTTTGACCACGACAGTAGGCGACAAGTGTAAAGGTACCATTTTATAAATTGTCGAGGAATCCTGGTGTGTGGCCGCAATTTAGATAAAGTTTATTATAAAAACATTTTTTATACTTTTATACGGTCGAGCGATAATAATTAAAAATGTTTTTTATTAAAACCGTTTTATCCTTTTAGCGGGACTGGCGTTTGACCATAAACTAAGACTTAGCTTTTTTAATTTATACCATGTAATAGTCAACCGAAAATATAAATAGGCCGTCTTATGAAAAACCCATCGCTTATAACATAGCAGCCACCACAAAGAGCCACATGTTAAGACCACAGTATGACAATCTTCATTTAAAGTTATCCCTTGATTGCAATCACAACTGAAAACGGGCTAACGTGTTAGGAGTAGGATGAAATCGACACCCCTTTTGGTTTCTACAAGACATCGAACCGGAATGCTTTGTCCGTAGGGTTTTAATTAGCCACGACCGAAGCCTCCACCCACCTAGACATAGACCACTTTATTTTATCTTAATTGGCCAAGCCGAGACCATACCATTACACAACTGAGTTCTTTGAAATACTGTCTTTAAAATGAAAATTATATAGAAAAAAGATTATTTTGCAGTTCGAAATTTGTTTAGAGAAAAATGGCTTTAAATAAATAAACTGACCAGCTTTATTTTATTAATATAGATTTTATCCGCTACGCGTATAAAATCGCTGCCACTGATACCGCAGTTTTCGATCATAAAACCTGTGGCATTAAAAACCCCAACGAATCTTCTTCTATCTTAATAAAAGCGAACTTAAGTGTGTTTAAATTACAAAAAAATACTTTACTTTTAAAATGTTATCTTTTAGATGTTCAGAAGAAAACCACTTTTTAAAAAATGTATCTATTAATACTGTTTTTATCAATAATAATCTAAAATAAATTGAATTAAAGTAGTTTTTAAGTAAGTTTAATCATTAAACTATTGTAAAGATGAAACTGTGTGAGTGACTCATTGTGGTTTAGTGGTTAACTGTTGTGTTGTCCTGGGTTTTAGTCCTAAGTGAAGCTATAAAAATTTTTAGTTTTTTTTCCTTCCAGCCATTATCATTATCAGCCTATTAACCGACCATTTCAGGGACAGGTTTCCCTCCTTATAGGAGAAGGGATATGGAGCGTAGACCCACCACGATGCTCCAGTGAGGGTTGGCGGGCTTAGGGTGGTAATAATTTAATAATGTTACATTTATTAACGATCGCTTCCATTAAAGGTTATACGAGTTCGGGTTTTTATTTTCTGAAAGCGATGCAGTTAGGGAATAGGTCCCGCATAGTAAACATAGTCGCCAATTAAAACATCTGCTTTATAAGTAAGACAGCATACCGTCCGGTGTCTATGAATGAACATATTTTAACTTCTAGACTTGTAAGTAAATTAATAAAAAAGGGAAACAATACAACGCATTCAATGGCTACGTAGATAAAGCATGCTTGGAATATTGCTCTTAATTTATTCATACAAAAACTTACTGATCTACTGGGCCCAGTACCATAGTTTAACGGTGTACAATAGGGCTTTTATATTTCTAACCGACTTAAAAAAACTGGTGCTGTATTCGACTCGTTTGTGACTATAATACTAGTGATTCGGTTGAGATGAGGCATGACATATTTTTTAGGGAAGGTGTCATAAATTTAAAAAAATATCATTAGTAATTTAAAATTTAATATCTATTATATGTTCAAAGGATACTAATAAATACTAAGGATGCATTTATACATATAAATAAAATTGGAATGTCTGTAGAAATATTGAAATAACTGTTTTTACTACATGCATGCAGTAGTATTTATACGGTACAATACACAATTTTTTTAATACAATTTTTGTCTATTTGTCTGTGTGTTCCTGCTAATCTCGGAAACTATTAGTCGGACTGTAAATAATCTAGTCTGGCTATCATGCTAGACTAATAAGGAGTGATATAGACTAAAGTGTAACCTGACATTCACATGGGAACGGGAACTTCGCGGGTGAAACTGTGGGCGTCCGCTAGTTCTATCAATAAAAAAAAAAGTTACACAAAATTTTCACCAAACTGTATGATAGATAAGCAGTGGTATTACAACGAAGTAATTATTACGTTTATGGTCTCACAATACGGCATTAGTGCATTCAGAACAGCGCCCATAGTTCGGTTGCGCTATTTTAGTTTGCGCTTTTCAGCAAAAACGTTTTAATTTTTTAATTGGTCTGTATTATACAAAACTTTATGAATATACATTTACGAATATCATATATAAAACTATATATTTGTGAATAGACTTTTGCGTGGGTAGAAGAGAATATATTTATAGACTAGGGTATAATATAATAAGTGCCCTTGCCCACCATATCGTTTTGGAGCTGCGTGGTAGGTGTTGATAATTGTAATTGTAATTTGTAATTGTAATTGTAATTTGGAGCTGCGTGGTAGGTGTTGATTATTGTAATTGTTCATTTATATTTATATTTATATTTTTGTACTTTCGATTTAATTAACATTGTGAACTGATCATTGTTTAAAAACAGCAACTGCTGAGTTTATTGGCGATTCTTCGATTGTAGTAAAAAAAAGTCAATTTGGACTTTTCAAAAGTGTTTACAAATCAAATTTGAAATAATCTACTTTTCAATTTGATAAATGAGACGTTTCAAAAGTTTGAATATACAAATTTTGTATCTATAAGGAACGAGTTTCATTGCAAGGCTGATCAGACAATTTTTTACCGCCCATTCGTGGTGTAGTTATGTACCAATTTAGCGAAATGTCGTCTGTCATGAATATTTATCAGAGCCTATGAGAAACACAATAAAAGGATTATTTTGCAACAAGATCTGTCTTTAAGTCTGTGTACATCGATTATATTGTTTGCATTACATTATAAGCTCAAAAGGACAAGAAGCTAGACCCAAAATAGAGATCATTAAAATAATTTAAATAATATAGACTGCCTCGTTGATCTTGTCTGGTGGTTAGCCTATTTGGTTTCGATCATGAGATCCTGGGTCGGGTCACGGAATAGTTCTGAGTTTTCATTCTTCTATATTCAGTTCATCCCAAACCCGGAGTCAAGAAGTGATGTTGTGAGAAGAAGTGGTGTTACACCCTCGTATCTCGGAGAGCACGTTAAGCCGATCCCGGTCACTATTATTAACATCTGATAGTCGACATCGCCAACCCGCATTGGAGCAGCGTGGTTGGTCTACACTCCATTTGCCCTCTCCTATATGGAGGGAGGCCTGGCTCTATAGTGGGCCATTAATAGGCTGATAATGATGAAATACGGGATTAAAGGGACCTAAGGTAGATAATCTCTTCGTATTATTCTAAGTCCGCGGGTACTCTTTACTTTAAGTTATAAGTACGTCTATTAAAAGATTAAAAGAATGAGAGATTAAAGTGAGCAATTTGTTATACGTCGGTAATACATAAATATCTTGCTCTCATTATAAATTATTTCTTTTTGCTCAAGTGAGAAGGTTACTCGTGTCTCTACTGACGCGAGTAATTATATAAAGTGTCGGCTTTTAAATCGATTATGAGTATTTCTCTTACGAATGCAATAAGTTTTGCCTATTTCATAATTGCCTAAAATGCGTGCCTGGTCACAATGACCATATAGTTATTATATACGATCCCGTTTTTTTCTTTTTAACCGACGAAAAAAACGGAGGAGGTTCTCAATTCGACACGTATATTTTTTTTTTTTTTTTTATTTTATATGTATGACCACGCATAACTTTTTACAGTGTTGTCCGATTTTGATAATTCTTTTTTTATTAGAAAGGGCATACATCCAAGGTGGTCCCATTGTCCTCATGTTAGGATCTGCTGATGATATCCTGGGGAAATTGAAGGAACTCTTCAAATTTTGGAGGCACGCTTACAGCGATTTCGGTTTTTGACTCGGTATCGGTAGCTTTTTGGCTACTAGTGCCATATAATATACTATAACAGTATAGTACGAGTACGGTACGTGGCGATAAATCACTAAAAAGTAAGTAATAAAATTTTTTAACAAAAAATAGAACCGACTCAAATCGCACTAAAAAGTAAAAAATAACTGTGTCATTTAGTTGCTTTAATTTACTTAAGCATATCTAGGAGTCGGTGCCAGCCAAGGTTTCTACTTTCAAGAACGTTTCGTCATAACGAACTTAGAACCCACAAACTGCTTTAATACGTAAAATAAATGTTCCTTAAACTTGGCTGGCACCGACTTCATAGATAATCTTAAGTAAATTAAAGCAACTAAATGACACAGTTATTTTTTACTTTTTGAAGTGCGATTTGAGTCGATTCTATTTTTCTGTTAAAAAATTTTATTCTAATTGCCTAAAATGCGTGCCTGGTCACAATGACCATATAGTTATTATATACGAGATACAGAACTTTAAATAGTTGACTTGCTTGTCTCTGAAAATCTATTTCTTGGTAAATTATATCAACAAAGACCTCTTCTAAGTCTTTCCACTTGTCTCGATCTTTTGTCACTCGTAGTTACTCTGGTCTTGCTATTTTATTTGAAATCATCCTCCCATCTCTTTATCTGGCTTCCTCTATTTCTTTTAAAGTCTCTAGGGTACCACTCACTAATTATTTTTGTCCATTTGCTTTCCATCCGTAGCATTACGTGTACTTATATATATCGTGTCGTGTTGTCCCCTATGGACGGACAGACGAACTCTTACGCTAGTGTGAAGGAGCCGTTATACGTCGACTAATGTTGCGGCAAAAAGATTGCATTACTCGATGCATTCCCACAGTGCATTGCTTTTTTACTAGGGTTGTGATGCGTTACTTGCTAATCGGATTTTTATTACTCGATTAAATTCTTTTTACCCGATTATTCTTTTTATTATTCTTCGTATAAGGTAGGTAAGGGTATTGAGGCTACGTAAAATTGACAGAAAATGTTTATATAGTATACCTTAGGGAATTTGACAGAAAAATGATCTATTAAATTGTCTTGATGTAATAATCATCATCGTGCTGCTCCCATGCGGGTATGCGGGCTTAAGGTGTTAATGTTTCATTTATTACTAATAATAGTTTAATCTCGATATACTTAGTATATCTAGTTTTATAAGTAGGAGTAATGTAATACTGGCTAAAAAGATTTTAAGACCAATTATAAAATTGTTTTATTTTATTTTAGATTTTTTTTGGTGAATACATTTCCAAAAAATATGTTTGTACTAATCTGCTGTATATATTTGTGAGTGGTAAGTGACAACCCTGATAAATCAGGGCCCAACACATCATTTACTCGACTTCGCACGTGGCAATCTACGTCCGACGTTGTCAGCGGCTCGGTGGCGGAAAACTGGCGGCCATTTTGAAAAACTCGTCCGTCTAGCCTCATCTTATAACCCATTATGTAGGAGATACATAACAATCTCTACACGTATATCATAATATCAAAATCATAATATCCACCGGGTAATGGGCTAACTTAGCATAACTTGTAACTTAGGTTACTTTTTGTAAGTGGTGATTTCAATGCGATGTCCTGATTGCAAAACTATTTCTTGTCCGTATACACAGTCTTTTTAACCGACGAAAAAAACGGAGGAGGTTCTCAATTCGACACGTACATATTATTTTTTTATGTCTGATCACGCATAACTTTTTACAGTGTTGTCCGATTTTGATAATTCTTTTTTTATTAGAAAGGGCACACTTTCAAGGTGGCGATAAATCAACAACAAAAAAACAAAAAAAGTAAGAAATAAATTTTTTTAACAAAAAATAGAATCAACTCAAAACGCACTAAAAAGTAAAAAAAACTGTCATTTAGTTGTTTTAATTTACTTAAGCATATCTAGGAGTCGGTGCCAGCCAAGGTTTCTACTTTAAGGACATTATCTAGAATCCACAAACTGCTTTACTGCGTTAAATAAATGTTCCTTAAACTTGCTGGTACCGACTTCATAGATATGCTTAAGTAAATTAAAGCAACTAAATGACACAGTTATTTTTTACTTTTTAGTCCGTTTTGAGTCTGAGTTCTATTTTTTGTTATTTCTATAAATATTTTAAATAAATGTTTTCTGTGGGAGAAATTTTAAACATCATCATCAGTGCTGACCACAGCTGAACACATGACTTTCATACTACCGTTTGTAGCGCCCTTCGTCTAGCAGTTTCTGTAAAGCTTTTGATGGTGTCGGTTCATCTAGTACAGGGCAAACCAAAACTACATTTTCTGGCAAGAGCAAAGGCATTCCAACACGTTTGGATCTTGAGCATTATCAGCCTAACGGGCTACTACAGGGACAGGCCTTCCTCCTTAATGAAGAGGGGATACGGAGCGTAGAGCACGCTGCTCCAATGCAGGTTGGCGGGCTTAGGGCTTTGGACCTTAATATCCGTGAAGTCATCGTTTTTTGTGCTCGGCCTACTCGCTGTTATGCTGGAAACTATAGTTCATGAAAATATAACCTAAACATTATTAAAATTATGCTTATAAGCCTGATGCATGACAAGTTCCTCTGTGACAGGTCCGCTCAAAAGAGCTAAAACCTAGACCCAATTTTTTTTAATGAAGATTAAAAAAATCGGGTCTTTTTCTAATAATATTCTCGGTTCCACTCTAGTCTACTTTGCGTTTCATTTACTGTCTAGTCGAGTCGTGTGTGGCGTTTATTTTTTATCTTCTAAAATATTTTAATCGATTGCCTTGGGCAACTTTTACTTTCTGTACGCCTGTCCGTTGTTTTGTTGGTAATTATTGGTATCGTTTTGTATAATATAACTATCATTTTCATCTTAGATAATACTTTTTTGTATCTATTATGTATCTTAATAGAGATATAACGCCAGAAATAAATTGAGGCGAAAACTTTTAAGCCAGGAAGTAATTTTGTTTTATGTTTGTCATTATGGGATTACCACAGGCACTGTTTTTTTTATCATATTATTTCGTTAAAAGGCAAAGATTTCATTTGAAATTAGAATTCCATTCTTTCTCTAAGAAAACAATAAGAACAATAAGAGGAATCGTATTTGATGTAGATCTTATTATTTATAGGCAAGATAATATTTTAGTCTGTGATAAGGAGTTCCAGGCCGTTAAATAAATTTTAAAAAATCCAGTCTGTGATTCCAGTACATATAGCTTGAATATATATTTTTTTTCATTTTCAGATGAATTGCTATTTTATTAATTGGATATATAGTTTAGTTATCAGCGTGTCCTGTGATACATATACCTCTTAAAGCTGTTTCCATTCTTCTTTATTATTACCTATTCTTAGCCAAATTGCTTCCACGCCCCCTAAAAGATGTACAAAAGATAATCTTGATATCTTCTGTCCATTTTTGGCTTGCCTGCCTCATCTTTTTTTCCGTCCTGCAGTTGCCATTCTATTATGATTTCGCCCATTTTATTCTACACTCTCTTGTCATGTATAACGTTAGTATTACGTTAGGATGCATCGAATAAAATTCTATTTTAGGATTTATGAGTGGAATTTAATGTTTATTGAACAAAACCAAAAGCGATAACTATTATCTAAATGATAAATATTATTGTATCGACATTTGATAAGGCGTTTTTTAATGCAATGCTTTTAAGATTTAACATTGATTTTAATAGCGGTTGGTTGGAATAATTAAAAAGTAATGGACTTGAAAAATTTAATTTTATGTCGCTACAGTCGTTTGCAATCTTGATCAATTAATGGCATTGTATTTTTTAATTGTTAAACGACTACTTAAAAGTGTTAAATCCATATTACTTAAAATATTTATTATAAAGGCGAGAGCATGTACCTACGCATGGATGGATGTTTGTTACTTTTTCACGCAAACACTACTGAATAGATTTTGATGAAACTACACGGTAATAAAGCTTACATATCAGTAAAATCGCGGGCGTACTCTAGTATATAATATACTTAAAAGTGTTAAAATTTTCCTACTCGAAAATATTAGTAAATTATTTTTTCTTCTATTTTCTTGTGTGTACTCTTCCCAACATCTGTTTGCTTAATCGACTATAAGGTTGCCTGGTAGAGATCGCTTTTTAGCGATTAGGCCGCCTATTATACATGTCCGTTTTTCTTCTTCCTTTTAATATATCTAATAATTTCTTGCAGTATATTTTTAAATACATTCTTCATCTATATAGATTATACCTTGGTTTCAATTACATATTCCAGTTTAAAAAAAGCCAGAATCCAAAACAACAAAGATGTTTAAAAAATTACAACATTATAATAGTAGGTAAGTCACCCATATTAGATACATAGTTGTTTTATTTTTCCTTATTAGTTTCCCGCAGGGAAAAGGCAATACATAGTTTTGTCCTAAATTCAAGTCACTCTCATCCATACAAAAATATTATAGGTATTTATGATAATGTTTTTTTTTTAAGTTTATCATCATTATATAATGTATTTAAACCAATAATCCCATTGAAATGAATCTTTGATCAATTAAGAGAGTGTTTTTTTAATTTATATAACCCTTTTCAACAGCCTAACAGGTGTAGTCATTGCAAGGCAGAGAATAGTTATTTATATCATTATAAAAATAAAATTTGCTATTTCGCTTCGCGGCAAAATTACTGTAAGACATGCTTTGAAAATAGAATAAGCCCTCTTACAGGGCTACCACATTCTCATTAACCGAGCGAGCGGCAACCCGCGCATCCATCATTACCGCCGTCTCGAAGTGGACATCCCTATAATTTTCTTTCCCGCAGCTATATTTCCCTCTCTCTCGCACCAAGATGTTTCCAGTATATTAAAAAGAGGACGCACCACCGTGATGGGTTTCGTCGAAAAACTTCTGTACAGCACATTATAATGTTGGTACTGTTTGGTTGGAATTAAGCTTATTTTTTTTCTTGTATAACGTGATGTAAAATTATTATTGAGGTGCAGATATAACGTGTTTAATATAAAGCCTAGTGCACACTGCTCCCGCATTTGTTTTCTTATTAATAAACTATGTACAAACAAGATTCTTTTTACGTGCTTCACGTTGTATGTGTAGGTAACAATTAAAAATCCTCTACCAGTGTAAGGACACCAAAAATGGATAGTAACATCTATTTGTAATAGCATGGTCTAAATCCATAGACAATTAATTGCAATAGCATTCGACATCGTACATCACTAACAAATAACTCAACAGTCAATAGCTCTTTGGCTATCTCTTAGAAGAAGTACTAATCTTGATATAAATTTAACCCTTCCCCATGTCACGATTAAGTGCATCGATTACGTAATTCTAGTCGCAACCTATTGCAAGTTAAAATAATCGATTGCCGCTCTCATCGATACCAATTCGATACATGATAGTTCAGTATCGTAATTGAACAGGTGTTAATTTCACACTTAACTCGTTCGGAAATCGCGCAGCGGTACCTAAGTATAGGATTCGACTTAGTTACATTGGTACCGGTTTTAAAATCCTTTAACATTAACTCCTAAAAAAAAGATAATGGTAGCATCTTTCTACCAATGATTTTAAAGTATTAACAAGAACCTAAGTCATAACAATACAAATATTCAACGAAAAGAGGAATAATAAACTGAAAAGAAATAAAGTGAAAAGACTTAATTATGTAACACAACCATAATTTTAATTACTGATTAGTTACAACTCTTTTTTATAAAATAAACTTTATTTTCAATAATAAAACCTCGAGTTAGGACATTCTTAGTAGCAGCTTGCACGTTTTCAATTAATTAAACATCGGCGGAATCGGATTAACAATTCCTCCGAGAGTAACTAGAATTAAAAAAATACATCCGATTCTACACGGCCATCAACTAAATGGTTATGATATCGTTTCATACTTGAGGAATCCAGCCAATGACCTTACTCGTACATCGTACCTATCTCGGTTGAATGAAACCTAGCTTACTTCGAGTATAAAGCTAACTCTACACGCCACAAGTTAACTTGTACATGCTTGGCAAGTGGCTTGCCATATCTTATCTAAGCTTTTGTGAATTGTATAGCAAATTATTAAATGCTATTCTTTGCAAATTTAATAAAAGCTTTCAAAAACAGTAACCAGTACATTTATTATTATACTATATTGCCGTATCCGTTTATTAGTCTATGGTACAAAAGTAATCTGTTGTCTGTGGTTTGTTAATTTAAAGTATAATTACATATAAGTTTATTTAAAGTTGTGTACTAACTCCCAAGCAATATTAAGACTTTTCAGTAATAAAAAAATATTTACAAACTAATTTGTCTCAGTGAGGCATGATGGCATGTATGATATGTATGTAAACTAGTTATTTTGTAATCGGAAGATCCAGAGTTCGATCCTCAGCTCACCAGATCATGTATTATATTATAATAAATCGCGTATTAATTTAGTAGCTTAGTACCATCGCATCACAATTATTATTACGGGTATTTGACATTAATTGTTAATTATTAGTAATGAGTTAACTGAATAGATCAAATTATTAACTGTCCTGTTTGTAATTCATTGGATATTTATGCATATATTTATTACGGTTCTAAATCATTGAGGAACTTTTAACATGACGTGACCAACGATATAGTATTCCTAGAAATTTCTGTTACAGCCACTTCTTGTGCATCATACTACTATAGTAAAGGCGAAAGTTTGTGGGTATGTATGTTTGTTACTTCTTCTCGACTAAGGCTGGAGCGATTTTAATAAAATTTGGTATGGAGTTAGCAGACACCCTGAAATTAGCACATGAATTAACACACACGCCATATTTTATCCCGAAATTCACACGGGAATGAGAACTACGCTAGGCGTCCTCTAATAAATACATAATTATATTGGAAATAATTAATAAAGAAATTATAATTTCATCATGAGAACGCGTAGAGTCATGCAATGTTCACTGATAGCCATTGCTTTATCTGTGTTACGTTAAAAATATAATATATATGTTGTTTTCCTATATTACATACATAACATCGCACTTCATTCTCATAAGGGTAGGCAGAGACTACATCTTTCCATTTGTATACTATTGTTTTCTTATTATACTTATTAACTCTGTTACTCAGTTTTAAGCAACATTATTTAATGCAAGTATCTAAATACGTTTACATAAGTAAGGTAGGCATGTAAAGATCAGGTTAAATCTCAAACACTATTATATACCTTCCATGGCCGGGTAGGCAAAGCTTTTACGCGTGTATCACGCCACTGCGTATCTCCACTTTAGTATATCAGTGACGGACGTCCATACAATCATATCGCGAGCTAAATTTATCGACTAGGGATGTCCATAACTCTCGATATTCGGTATCGAGTGGTTCGTGTTTGTACGGTTTATCGAATAGAGCCTTAGTTATGCGCGAAGGCTATCGCGCTACGATAATGTCTACGCTTGTTGTGCCCTCGATGTGTTTTCGACTTTTTTATTTATTGAGTGCGTTGGCGGTTTTAAAATGTAAATTATGTAGGAGTGATGCGAATATCTCTTTATTCTCTTATTTATATTAGATGTACTGTCTGTTAGTCACGCTAAAACCCTTGAATAGTTAGATATATTTGACTATTTTTTGTTTGTTCTATATAGACTGTCTCGTTGGTCTAGTGGGTTCCCTATATGGTTTCGATCACGAGGTCCTGGGTTCGAATCCTGGGTCACGGAATAATTCTGAGTTTTCATTCTTTTATGAAATTTTCACTATATTCCAACCCCATAGACGGGAAGTTGGTGGTGTGTTACACCCCCGTGCCGCGTAGAGCACGTTAAGCCGTCGTTTCCGGTCACTATCATCAACATCTAATAGTGATCGTTAATAAATGAAAGATTATTTACTTATTACTCTAAGGTCGCCAAACCGCGTTAAAGCAGCTTGTTGGGTCTATGCTCCATAGGTAGGCCTGGCTCTGTAGTGGGTCATTAGGAGGGTGATAATGATGATGGTGATCATCTAATACAAATGATGTGGAATAATGCTTAGGAATTTTTGGTAGTACAAATTCCACACACATATAATTATAATATTTATTTAGTTACATTAAGTTACCAGATATAAGAAAACAAAAATTATTTCTGAAAATATATAGTAGCAATTTAAGTTTTTCAATCCACATTAGGATAGATTGCTGATTGACTTAATATCGTCTTTGGGAGACTATCCTAATGACGATTTGTAAGTTGACGTTTGTGTGTGTCATTGACGACAACAAATAGAAAAGTCATTATTCATACAAACTTTCACTGTGTATGTTCTCAAGGAAACTATTTCTTGCGATCGAAGGAGGCAGCGAAAGAATAGACATTATTCTTAGAACTCGATAGAATCTATCGTCATTATCATACATTAATTCAATGAAAAACATCTACCTTTATATTATAGTATCTTATTAAATCTATTTGACGGCCTCTGTGCCGGTTCGATTCCCGGCTGGGTCGATTGAGATTTTCTAAATTGGTCTAGTTAGTGGGAGGCTTCGGCCGTGGCCTGTTAACACCCTACCGACAAAAACGTATCAAGCGTTCCAGTATGATGTCGTGTAAAAACCGAAATGCTTTGTGTGGATTTCGATTTCAAGTTCTCCTACCAAGTTAGCTCGCTTCCAACTAAGATTGCATCATCACTTTCCATCTGCTATGATTGCAGTTAATGGCCAACTTGTATTAAATAAAAAAAATTCAGTTCTTTATTTGGTTTTTCGCTTTAACCATTATTTAATCCAAATCCAAGTTAGATACAAAAACAGTTCATGAAATTTAACGTAATTTAATATTCATGTGAGCTTGCCTACACGCATGAGTAGCCCAATGTAACCAAGTACCAAAATTCTGAACGACTAACGTACCAACATTGTACAAACGCAACTCGGGTTGAACGCACCCGTCGTAAAACTCAAAACTGCAATTAAATCATAAATTTCAGAACGATACGACGTAACCGACAATCAAACAACAGATAATAAAACAAAACGAATCGATAAACAATAATAAAAGAATCGATTTTTGCGTAGTACTCGAAAAAAGAGTATCGATTCTCATTTTTTGATCGATTACGTTATTTTGTAGCCAAAAAGGAAATTAGTTTTATTCATCGCTCTTCTTTCTTATATTTACAAGGTAGGTGGAAATGAATAGGAAATTGTAAATCATTAATATTTATGTATTAAATTATTAGAGCAAGGCTGAGCCTGACCTGACTTATCTCAGTAGAATTTGCTCTCTCAATATGTTGATAGTCAATTTGCACTTAGTTTTTTACTTCACTTGTCACTCAAAACTGCTTGTCGATAAAAGCCTACTTGAAAAAAGGCAATTAGATTTAATTCAAACTGTCTTTAATTTTTTTTTATTTATTTTATTTTATTTATTTAATTCAAAGTGTCTTTAGAGTACTAATTCTTATTAAATTGTATATAATATTATAACAATTAAATTTCATATTTATTTTTATACTCGACTACGTGGTGTCTTAGTCGGTAAGGAAGTCAGCGCTATCGATTCTTTTTTATAATCGTTCACGTTGAAAGTTATAACGACTAACAGAGGCAATAACATATCACAAAGCGAAAGCATAAATCTCGTTTTATGTGAATCGAATAGTGGTTTGCAATCGATAATATGTTTCCATGTAAAGCGTGCATAATTAAAGAGTTCCGTTAATTAATTTGAATATCGTAATATCTAGCGAGGAATAAAATGTAATAAAAAAAGAAATGAATTGGGTATTTTTCATGTGCTTTTTGTATTTTATCCAAAAAAAAATTGAAAAGTCTGTTAATTTTCTTCTTGTCTTGATCATGAGATTCACAGAAATGGGATGTCCGTATGAGACGATTCAACGGCTTTTAAATGAAAATAGAATCATTTAAAATCTATTTAGATTGAACGAAGTTAATCTGGCAACAATCTCGTAAAAACAAAAAGATGAAACTGTAAAAAATACGCGTCGAATTGATAACATCCTTTTTTGAAGACGTTTAAAAAAAGGAAGCGAAACCGATTGGGTATTTTTCGTGTACGTTTCGAGTAGTTCCCATTCCGTAGATTCCTTTTGGTGCTCCGATTAAAATCTATCTTACAGGTCGATATCCTTTAGCATTTCATCGGCAAATATTTCACTAAATCTCGCTTTACCCCCAAAGATTGCTGGCACGATAATATGCAAAGGAGCTTCGAACGAATTGAAAATAAAAGGATTACACGGGATCGTTGGCCTGTTAAGTGACCCAAATATAAAGATAACTCTTAAACGACACATTGGAGCTTCGCCCTGTCAATAATAATTAGGGATAATGTTGCTAGTTATAAAAATCATTTATCTTTGCACTTTTTCTGTTTTATTACGCTTCTGTTTCAAGTTTAAAACATTTTATATTTAATTTTGGTATTTACAGGTTCGACTTTTAAATTGGAATTGTAGCCTAGTATTTAAATTTTTTGTTAAATAAATAATCAAGAATACAGATTTTTTTCTTCGATATAGGAGTAAAACTTCTATATTCATTGGTTTACATAAGTGTTTTGAAACGATTACTTTTTAGCAGTACATAAATTACGTTGAAGAAAGCTAAGTAAAAGAAATGACAACTTGTAACATAGTTTTCTTTTTGTTGCTACTGATTTTGCACTAATCGATGAATGACAAAATATGTAAAATAACACTACTTATTTATACTATGCAACATAGATACCAATAAGGGGTTACCAGTTAAAAAAATCCTCCATACTCCTTTAAGGTTAGCGCGCATCCATTTTATTAGACTGTATCGTATTCTACCATCAAATGAGATCGCAGCCAAGCTTTAACTTGTCATCCAATAAAAAAAATATCTCCTCAATCTTTATAAAGAACCTTATACATCGGCTGCGTTATTAGCTTCTTTTTATAGTCTGCAATAAAAATGTTCGGAACAACAAAAAATCCTATCAATAACTTTGCGAGACGATTGTTGTTAATAGACGTGAAGGTTTCGCAGGCATTAATATACATTACGATATCTTTAAATGGGCTAAGAGGGAAAAACCGATTGGAGCGAAACGTCGCTACGGGAGGCGACGAGTGCCGGCAGACTAGTTTTTCGATATGACTTTGTTTGATACAGCTTAACAAGCGGTCCGTCCCATTGTTGGAGAGGTATTTAAATTGATTTTGCAAAGTACTGACCCAGTGGGGCCAATAGTATTTGGTGATAACATTTTTATTTTTATTATAGTATGATTGGGAGCAAATAACGCACGAGTTACAAGTAAATATGGCTGTTTTAACTACACCTTCTTGAGAATTAAAACATAGACTTTCTAGATCATTTTGATGCGGGTTGTCGGACTTTCTAGATCATTTTGATGCGGGTGGTAATTCTCAAACTTGTAATGATCAGTGATAATGATAAGGACCACCAAGCAAACGTAACCAACTTTGAACCTCCGGCCGCGTTCTGAAAATTTCTGTTAAAGACGATATCCTAATATTTTTATTGCTTGACCCAAAAATCAAATAACCTTGTAATTAGCAAAACTAGGTCCGGGAGGGTAAACTCAGCTAGTAATCATTTAAACTGAGTCTATCATTACGAAAGGTACCAACGAAGCAGTATGTTAAACGGCATGGTGATATTTAATCAAAAACACAACAACACTTCCTATCGGATCGGAAATTAAAAAAAACACAGATTGTTTTATGTCGTTAATTTGCTGTCTTCTCCTAGACGTATTGCTCGATGGCTCTGCTTTGTTTTAGGGTTTATAGAAAAAAGTATAAAGCTTGTTTTCAATTTTATTCTGTACAAGGTCTAAATCGTTTCCTAAATTGCTTTAGAGCGGTTTATATTATAAATATCTTAAAGTCAGCTGAGCTAATGTAAACTGCGGTTGTACGAATATTGATTTGTTTTGAAACAATATTACTAAACTATTTCATATTTCATAAATTTTGTTAGCTGCTGGACTTTAAGTGAATGTCATTTAATAACTGTATTAAAAGTGATTTAGTCAATTAATCAAGCCCGGAGTCAGAAAGTTGGTAGTGTTACACCTCAGTGCCTCGGAAAGCACGTTAAGCCGTCGGTCACTATTTTCAACATATGATAGTGATTGTTAATGTATGACACATTATCACCCTAAGATCACCAACCCGCATTGGAGCGTGATGGGTCTACAGTCCATATCACCTCCCCTAAATGGAGGGAGGCCTGGCCCTGTATTGGCCATTAATAGTCTGATGATTGTGATGATGATTTCATATTTCATAGTTAATTTCGTTAGCCGCTGGACGTAAAGTGAATGACATTTAATAAATGTATCAAAAGTAATTTAATCAATCAATCATTTTTGTTTGCTAAAACATTTGAAAACATAATGACAACGGTTAGACATAATGTTCAATGAATAATGAATAATTTATTTATTTTGCTATTTCCCGCGACCAGTTGACCAATCCAAGCAATAAAGTCACCCAGATTTGACAAAAACTTCAAGACAAATGTAGTCAACATTTGTCTTAGTTTTTCTATAATGTACGTAAACATTATACTTGTTTTATGTATTCTCATAATACTTCGTCGAAATGTATGCTTTAGGAAGGTTCATCATTTCATGCTACAGGGCTAGGCCCCCATCTTATAGTAGAGGGGATATGGAGCGTATACCCACCACGCTGCTCCAGTGCGGGTTGGCGGGCTTAGGGAGATAATGTTTTATTTATTAAAGATCCCTATCAGTTGTTGACGATAGTGGCCGACGGCTTAACGTGCTCCCCTAGGCACGTGGTGTAACATCATCACCTGCCGACTCCGGGCTTGGAATGTCCTGAAAACTGAAAAAGTCAGAATTATTCCGTGATCCAGGATTCCAACTCAGGACCTCATGATGACCAACTACTAGACCAACGTGGCATGCAAGGCTTTAGTAAGGTTAGTTAGTAGTTATTTAGATTTAATTGTTTTTTTGTCTTTAGTTCTTTATTTATAATAATTGTTATATTATGCAAATGATTGGCTACGAGGAGGCAGAACAGGCAATTAAAATTAATCAGATCGATTTACTATATTTGCTGTATTCTTTATGAGCTGTCGTTACATGCGCTACAGGTGATACTCTCTTTGTTGTTTTACCCTTAAAATAGAAATGGTTGAACTTGTGTCAACATTTGTTTGTTTTGAACATGTTGTATGAACATGTTGTATGAACATGCGAGCTCATAATTAAGGGCCCACCTAACTAAATCTTCATCAACACATACATGTACAGCTTGACAGCAAAAATAGAAATTGCATCACCATCATTATTTACAGCCGATGGACTGGACAGTATGTCCATCGGCTGCTAGTGATGCTACTGTACATAGGCATTTTCTGGGGACTTCCAAACATAACGATCCTGAGCCGCCTGTGGCCAGCGGCTTCCTGCGACACGTTGAATGTCGTCAGTCCACCTAGTGTAGTAGGTGCCTTTTAAAAAATATTAAATAAACAATCTTAAAAATTAAGTTTTAAAAATGGCTTTTTATTTTCAATAATCTAAAAGTCCTTAAAATGTAATTTTATTACATAAATTTGTCTAATAACTTATTAGATGAGAAATTCGCATAAAAAGTCCATTATATTGGCTATTGGACTATAAAACTGCGACGATTATGTCGTAATAATAACTCCCAAAAGCCCCAGGCGGCCATACACGTTCTATGAAAATATTCTATTGTAAATTATCTAGTCTTTTATATTTTAAATTATGGATTCCGAATGCACTAAATTCTATATTTGAGCTGTCTATGGTGTCATTCATATAATAATTATTGCTAATAACTTTTAATTTTAATAAATATGTTTTTAAATTGAATTGTCCACCTACAATTATCACTTTGAAAAAATAGGATCAAACACAGAGGATTAAATTGTAGCAAATAATAATGACTAGATATATGACGAATAGTAGAGAATAATGTGCCTCCTTATGTTAAAGAAAGGGATATGGAGCGTACACTCAACATGCTCTTGGCGAGCCTTGGGGTCATAATCGTTAACATTTAACGATCAGCTGGTGTTAAACACAGTAACTGGGTCTGTCGACTTCCTGCTCTGGGCTAAAAATTTTCACTGAAAGAAAGGAACTTACTTAATATATGTACCAACATAATATCAATTATTAACTAAGTACTCCTTTTTTATACATAGTCTGGGGGACACTGTTTAGCAAAAAGATATCTATATTCAATTGTTAATTGCATACATAACAATAGCCAATCAATACAAATTATAAATTTTTTTAAATTCATAATATATCTTTTTTTTATAAATAAGTATTTATTACATACCAGACAGGTCAATAAACTACATTGAACCTGGCTACATTGACTACTTATAAATACCACGTAATATATAGCTGTCATATATTGATTTAGAACATAAGTAATTAATGTTAAGCCTCAGAAAACGACATTATATGTTGTTGACAAATAACATGCGAATGATATCGGTACATTGATACTATCTGAGATTTTTATCTGTGTACCTATTTTATAGTTGAAATTATCTTGACTGATATTAATTACAAATAAATTAAAGACTGCCCCAATTGTGTAGTGGTTAGCCTATGTGGCTACGATCACGAGGCCCTGGGTTCGAATCCTGGATCGGGTCACGGAATAGTTCTGAGTTTTTCATACTTCCATGAAATTTTCAGTACATTCCAAGTCCGGAGTCAGGAAGTTGGCGGTTAATAAATGAAATATTATCGCCCGAATAATAGTGAAGCCGAACGTAACTTTGTTCAAGTATATCTTTTAAGATTTTTTTGGTATTTGCCATCATGGACATATAACATTATGATTGCTAGGTATCGCAGAGATTTGGCCCGTTTCAGGGTGACTGCGTAAGCGATGAACGTGACGCAAAACTGCCAACGCGAGGAACGCGATCAAAACATTCTGCAGCGTGACGCCACGTAATAAGCACCTGTGTCGTGGCGTAGCAGCGTGTCGCATCGCGTTGCGTCTGTTGTTTACGCAGCACATCCCTTTACGTTATGGATATCCTTTGGATGCCTACTAAGCAGTTTAAAAAAATAAATAAAGTTTATGTGCAAAAAAAACAACACACAAGTAAAAAAATAGTTCGATTTCAAGTCGGTTATTTCTCTTGATTTTATTTCTCCAAGTAATTCATTCAACTAAGTTTTGAGCCATTGGGGTCTACTTGTGAATACTTAGCCGGTTAATTATGGGAAGACAGGCCTATGAATCTTCACATTCAAAGCGATTTAGATAAGTATCTCGGTAACTTAATGAATTGCCACTCAGATTAATGAAATCTATCAAAATTAATATCGCTAACAATTTCCTGCGCTAGACTATTCGCTGCTAACTGTACATTTCGTTTGGCCATTAAATAATTAACAATTTGAATATTAAACGATTTTGCCGCGATTTGATGCAGGTGGTATGTGTACAGGGTGAGCTTGTGTGTTTGTTTGTATCTTTGCCTAAAACTATACTAGCATGAATGACTGACAATAAAGCCTTTTGTATGCAATCGGCTTTGCTTTCATCTATACACAATTTTACTAATATAATAAACCTGAAATTTTGTAAGCATGTATGTAATAAAGTTTGTTGTTCATTTAGGCAAAAACTACTGAATGGATATTTATGAAACTTTACAATAATATAGCTTATACATAAGAATAACACATAGGCTACCTTAAGTCCTAAAATTCTCACTGGAAATAAGTGTTGCGCGTGTGAAACTGAAAAAAAAAATGTAATAAAACTTGAGGCTTTTTTTTCAGTGTTGTAGAGCAGATTCCTTTAGGCCTGTGTGCACCAAGATTTCGTCTAACATAACCAACGGTTAACATAAGCTAAACCTAAAATTTACTGTTCACGACAACCCGTACACCGGTTAAGGACGTAAACTCGGTTAAGATAACCGCCCGGTTTACGTCCTTGTTTATTATAAATAGTAAATTTATAGTAAAGTTAGTTAACCGTTGGTAATGATAACCAAAATCTTGGTGCACACAGGCCTTATTCCAAACATTGTTTGGTAGAGATCGCTTTAACAATACGACCGCCGTTACACACTTGTGTCGCCATTCTAACACCTTGAAAATATCTGCTTAGGGCAAGCTAAATAAAAGCTTGTAAAAAATGGCCTTATTTCCCGAAAAGTTTGTCAAAAAGCTCTTTACTACCAACAACAGTAAGCATCAAATAAAGCTAAAGTTTTTACCATTGCAATCCACTAAAAACGTTGGAGCTCGATATATATAAATAACAAAGGAATGCCGACAACATTTTGCGCGAGTTTTTGCCACGTAATACTTTAGCTACCGATTGACTTTTTTGTAATCATCTTACAAATGTATATATCAAGACTTCAATGGTAACTTTACTACAATAAATGTAATCATTACGTACCAGTTTTCATACATCTTGATCAAGGAATAAGAGATTGAAGAAGGCCAAAGATAAAATTATATTTTTCTGAGAAGTTATATTGATACAGCAAAAGTTAAGCAATATTAGTTTCGTTTATTCTTACATAATATTTTTACTAAGTAAAGAAAAGCGTAAAGTAATATTGAATATCGGAAAATAAGAAATGTTTTGTTTCCTAATCTATTTTAAAAAGGAAATTTTTCAATTGTACCTACTGAAATTTTAAACCTAATAATAATAATAAATTAATTTAAGAGAAAATTAAGTATATAATTAGATGCATTTTAAAACGATTTATGTTATCTAAACATTACCATAATTTCTTGATTAAGAATTTTGTGAAACGACAAATATGATTTTGCTTTGCTATTAACAACAAAGTGAAACTAAGTTACAAAAACTATTACATTTCTTTAATTCCAATGGCAGATGATGCAAAAGGTCACATTCAGACAACGCCAGCAGACCGTGCGCAATGCGAAACCGCGCGCTCCGTTGCGTGCGTGTGAACGCGCTCTAATCCCCGAACTATTGATACATAACTTCAAAAGGTGCTAACGCACCGTCGACGCTGACTGTACATTATTACAAATTTCAAATTTAGTATCCTCTCACGCGTGTTCCACATTCCATCACTGGCCCTATCATGTTTTTTAGAAAGCTTAATATGATCCCGTGGACATACAACCTATTTTCAACTCTACCCCTTTGGTTATAAGTCTCTTTTCCAATGGAGGGGGGTTCTCCGTTTGTAATTAAGGTCCGTGTACGGCCGGTCGACATGATATTGTTTTTTATGGTTGAATAGTGGATCCCATAGATTAAGGTATTTGAAGTTGTGTTCGTATTCAGGTTTAGTAGCCTCAATGTTCTATAGGAAGCGATTATCGCCTAATGACTCCACCCGGCTTCGCGCGGCGTTGATTTATGCACTCGTAGATTCCAACGATAAGCTTTACTTCAACACAATAGTTTTATGCAAATCGCTGTTCGAACAAGTTTTTTTATTTATGTATATTCATAAATGTCAACATCTTTTTTTTGTGCTATAATCTATGACAAATCATGTTGTCCACAGATGCTGAATATGTTGGAATCTGGTATTCCATTTTTGTATTGGCCTTGGGTTTTAGGCGGTAAAATTGACTTATTTATAAGTTGGTTATTTTGTAAATGCAACTTAATAATACAGGGCCAGCGATCCTTTTGCGAGATTTTATGGAACTTAAATCCACCATGTTGCTGTTCATATTGATAGATTTTAGGGGTTGAGAATGTTTTAATTCTAGTAATAATTACTGTCAGATGTTAATTATAATATCGACAGTGATTGGTGGCTTAAATTATAAGTACTATAAAGTAAAATTTGTTTAAATTATGAATTTCTTACTTACTTGCTTAGTAAGGTAGAAGACTTTATTTTCAAAATCAGTTTATAGTTTAGACTCTATCGGGTCCTTTTAAGTTGGATTTTAAACCTAGGATCTCCGTTAAAAAAACTTATACTTACATCTTAGATTGCATCATCACTTAACATCAGGTGTGATAGCAGTCAAGGGCCAACTTGTAGTAGGTAAAAAAAGCGCTTCCTTGACAGTGAAATAAAACCGAATGTAACGTAGACGAAGTCGTAGGTATGCTATTATACAAATACGAACTATAATATGGTATAATACGTTTATAAGAGAGAGGCTACCTACGTCCACTATTAATATTTAAGAAGAGATGTATCAAAGAGATTTAAAACTAGTTATAGGAAATCAGAATGTGGGATCAAGTAACTGATCCGGTCACTGCGCAGGAGCGTCTATTTGACCGAATAGATGCGAGATAGCGAAACTCACTATCAGTGACCTACTTATGGCCAGGTGTACTGAACCTTTTTAATTTTTAATAAATTTTAATAAATTTAGGGTAGTAGAATTCTAAATGTTATCATTTAGTACAATGATCTCGAGTTAACGTAAATAAAACAAAAAATGTGTATTTCCCTATTTAGGTATTTTGGCTATTAGAGTGCAATACCAAGAGTATTTAAAAGAAACTAAATGACACCCGCGGTTTCATTTGCGTAGTTCAAGTTCCTGTGGAATCTTAAAGTGTGAAGTGTGTCCAAGGTGTCAATTAACTCCACAGCAAATTTTTTATATATATATATATGTATACATATGTGTGTATATATATATATATATATATATATATGTGTTTGACAGTAAATAACAATAACTGTTGTACACACCACAACGGTTACTACACCAATAGTTTTATGGTTTACATATTTTTCTTGTCATTAACTGCTTTTTACTCCTTTTACATTACGACTAATGTGCAGCAAAGTTTTGTTAATATTGTAGAGTCTGTGTTTCCACTGTCATTCTTTTTATACTTGTCTTATGTGCAATAAACTGTTCTTATTTAAACGAGTAAAATGTTTGTAATCCCTGCTACTAGTTCACAATCGAACTGCGGGTCAGCAGATAGCATCGTACTGCGGGTGGCGGTCTTATCTGAGGCTATAAAATTAATTCCAACGGTATCGCCACCTGTAAGGCTTCCGATTCTGAATTTTGAAATACAGAATAATTTGGCATACCCCCATTTCTATTGGTTCGCAGTTTCTTATTATCACAAACTTTAAGTTTCACAGGAATAAGATGTTAAATCGGAATTTCAATTTCATTTACATTGGTTAATCCGAGTACTTTTGAATAGTCGAGTTTGTTTGCAGTACCTACCTAACTCTAACTGGTGCAAAATATACGATATCATTTATCTATGAGAACGTAGATACATAAGATGGATGTATTTAAGTCTAATATCCCTACCAAAACCAATACCAAAATTTGGTAAATGAATAAACTGAATTAATAATAACTTATTGTAGTAGCTATTAAATAAAATTAATTTTAAAACTACAATCTAAATAAGATAAAAAGTCAAATTGAAACTAAAATTAATATAATGTCATAAAAAAAGAAAGTCATTAATAATTGTGGTTCAAATATTCGTTGATACCATAAAAATAATAAGCTATTTTGAACTATTAAATAGAACTTAGACGTCGTTCATAAATAAGCTTATAGTAAAGTTTCAAAGCTAGAGTAGTCAATAAATATATCAAAGACTTAATATTTTGTTCAAATCTGGTGTTAGTCTTCTGCTGTCTTCATCTAAGATGGATTATTAGGATTAGAATTATTTCTAACTACTTCTACTTGAAAAAAAGAGTTCAACATGTTTAACGACCTTCTGCAAAGCAGCTTCGCTTACTGTTGCTTCCTTATGAAACATTCGTTACATAACTATGATGAGAAAGCCTAAAAATTATTTCTTCAATCAAACAGATGTAAGATAACAAAACAACGAGAGAAACAAACAGTGCAAAATTAACCTTTATTCAAGTAACGTTCTAATACATTTATGTAAATATAACACAGATTGATTCGATCTAAATACAACAATTATGGCGCAATCGGGTCAACCATTCGTCTTGATCAAACTAGAGGTGAGTTATGTCGGAGTTGCGCTGGATTATGAATTATTGAGAGCTTAGTCTTTGGCTAATGAATTGAGCTTACTGTATTATTATGCTATGTAAACAAAACAGCGATTTGTTACGTAAAAGGTTATTTATATTTACTTACGATACCCGGTAGAAGTTTTGCATTCTGAAGTTCTAAGTGTGTTAAACCAGGGTGTCAGCTAACTTCACACTAAATTTTATTAAAATCGCTCCAGCCGTTTTGTCGTGAAGAAGTAACAAACATACACACTCAAAAATTTTCGCCTTTATATAGTAGTATGATGATTCTTTATTACTTTATAGGTACAAGTAGGTATTTTTGACTGGTTTTTATAACTGCCTCGTTGGTTTTGTTAGCCCATGACTTCGCTCACGAGGTTCTCCGAGATCTGAGGTCGTGGGTTGGGTCGTGGAAAAAATTTCGAGCTTTTCTTTTTTCTAAGCTTGGAGTTAGGTATTTGATGTTGTGATACACCTGTCTCCGTGTCTTGAAGAGCTTGTAAAGCCGTCGGTCTTGGTCAATATCATCGACATCTGATATGATCCATATCCACTCTCTTACGAGGAGGCTTTGTCCTGTCATCATCATCATCATTATCAGCCTATTAACGGCCCACTACAGGGCCAAGCCTCCCTCCTTACAGGAGAAGGGATATGGAACGTACACCCACCACGCTGCTCCAATGCGGGTTGGCGGGCTTTGTCCTGTACTATACGTTAATGGGCTAACAATTATTTTAATAAACCAAGATGAGGACTGATTGACTGTCACTAATTAGGTACAAGTAGGTATACAGACCCAGTTTATTATAAACAGTGTGTTGAACAGTTAATCGTGTCTATAAGGTTACTACAAACACGTTGTTTGACCAACTTTTGTGCACGACCGACCGATTGACTGAACACTAGGTATTAGTTCAACAATCAATTCATTTGGTAAAAGGCTGTTTGCTTTGTTGTATCAGTGGTTAGGCTGTGTAGCTACGCCTCATGAGGTCCTGGATTCGATTCCTGTGTCAGACATATGGACATTCTCAGTAGCAGTGCGAAGGTGAAAAATCGGTGGTGACTTCGAAAGCACACTGAGTTGTCGGTCCCTTACTAATATTCTTATAACTTGGTAGTGTATTTCAAATTCGTCTCCCTTTTTCTCTCACTCTGTCTCTTTTTGTAGGACCTGTTTAGACAGAGGGATATAGAAACGATTTCAATTCACTGTCAAATAATAAAATAATCGTATCAAAATAGGTGTTATTGATCATTACCATTAACATCTGATAGTGAATTGACGACCTCCGTGGCGCAGTGGTATGCGCGGTGGATTTATAAGATGGAGGTCCTGGGTTCGATTCCCGGCGGGACAGATTTAGATTTTTCTTAATTTGTCTTGGTTTTGCTGGTAGGAGGCTTTCGCCGTGGCTAGTTATCACCCTACCGACAAAGACGTAGCGCCAAGCGAATTAGCGTTCCGGTACGATGTCGTGTAGAAACCGAAAAGGGTGTGGAATTCATCCTACTCCTAACAAATTAGCCCGCTTCCATCTTAGATTGCATCATCACTTAACATCAGGTGTGATAGCAGTCAAGGGCTAACTTGTAGTCGATAAAAAAAAAGAATAATCACTATCAGATGGACAAATCCTATTGGAGCAGCGTGGTGGGTCAAGACTCCAAATCCTATAGAAGAGAGGTTTGTGCCGTGTTGTCAAAATAGGCTCCTGTTTATGTGGTTGTTTAAATTCTCTTCCATAACACTTTAAGTACTTCTTACAACTAAACTCACGACGTATCCTTTCCATATCTCTTTTAAATAAAATGGCCGTTATTATTCAAGATGGCGGCGCGTCCCCGCCATATTGAACGGGTCACTACTCACTGTATCGTTCAATAGGTCGTTGTAACTTTATAGAGCCTAGTATGTTAAGTTAAATAATATATTTATTTATTTTAGCGAATGTCATGTCATTTTGTAATCTTGTCTATGCTTCTTTTTATCAAATCTATATATTTTTTATTATTTCATAAAATGTGGATTTCGGATAATATTAAGAGAATTTCATTATTAGTCCAGTCATTTTAGCTATTTTAAACCTCAATCTGCGGAAAAATTCCTAGTGAGCTGAATTTTTGTTTACACCTTTATTACGGCATTGTAATGAAGATGTGAACAATCGACATTGATATCGTGCCGGGTAAACGGTTAATTCTACAAAAAAATGCAAGAGACATTTTTTGTAGACAATTTCACGACAAACAATTTTCATAATGACTTTTATTGATCTCTGAGCAATAGATCGCGAGATATTTGCGAAAAACTGATTTTCGTGACCTTTTGACCTTTATAACTTTTTTAGCCGGCACGATATTAATGTCGATTTTTCACATCTTCATTACAATGCCGTAATAAAGGTGTATACAAAAATTCAGCTCACTAGTAATTTTTCCGCAGATAAAACCTAAAATAATTGGACTATATACCTAATTAGTATATTTATATGACGCTCTACGCCAGGCCTTCAATCATTTATACTACAGACGATTTAGAGTTTACACCCACGATTCTGTACAAATGCGGATTCCCGGACGGGACCACATTACATAAAATTTTGAACCTGTCCGATCCGGTGGTAGAATTTCAAAAGCGCTTGTAACCTAGGCCTGTACTTGAGATAAACTAATTGAATTTTGTAAGGTCAAGCTGTCAGAAGAAACAGTACAGTGTACGGAAAAGAACTTAGTGCGCAGTTTATAAATTGATCCCTACACCTGAGGAATAAAAAATACATGTAAACGTACTTGTAAAATACATGTTACTTCGTTACGACTAAACGGCTGGAACGGTTTTTATAAAATTTAGTATGGAGTTAGCTAACACCCTGGATTAATGAATGAATGAATGAATGAAATATTCTTTATTGTACACCAAAGAAAAGAGTTTACAAAGTAGAAAATACATTAGGAATAAAAACAATGTACAATCGGCGGTCTTATCGCTAATGAGCGATCTCTTCCACACAACCAATATTGGAGAGAAAATTGCATCCATTAGAGAAGGTTCGGGTGTACGTACACACAAATAAAGGAACTATAGTAACAAATTATCAAATAAAAATATACTTACATAAAATACTGAATGCAAACATATACATACATATTTACATGTCTACATACATACATACCATAAGTACATACATATCATACATACATACATACATACATACAAAAAAGTACCTATACGAATTCATATAAAATATAAATTAATAAATAAAGGAAAGTTATAGACAGAGAACAAATAAAATCTAGACGATAATCAAGGGAGACGGTAACCAAATAGTTAAAATTTAGTATAAATAGATAAATAAATGCGTAATAATATAGTGGTGTGATAACAAGGTTATGGGGGATAGAAGTGCACATTCACCAGCCGTTTAAATGATGCTAACGATTGTGCACGCTGAATTTCGAGAGGCCAGGAGTTTTAGGATTAACACATAGGCCAAGAAATCTTTTTATTCCGAAATTCTCAAAGCAACGAGAACTACGCGGGTGTAATTGCGGGCGCCCTCTTGTTTAAGATATTTTTGTATGTAATCCTTAAAGGCTATAAGCTGTCAGCAGGTATTATACGAGGTACTCGTACTATGCCGTATGCGCGCCGTTCAGTCTGCGCACACGAGGTCACTTCGTTAATGCGAATTTATGAGACCCATTGCTAATGGAGTACTCTTGCGCACTCCATTGCTATTGCACACAGTTGCCTTAACTGTAAAGAATTAATTTTTTTTAAATGTTGTACTTATAGTTGGATCATCGAAACGAAATAATTCAAATGAAATATTTTTGAAAAACTGATAAAATTTTTGCTCATGAGAGATAAGAACAGAGATAATACTCATCCGCTTTCACGTATCGGTCGGTCAGTGTCTCAATTTGTACTGAGAGCGGCCACCGGGGGGTTTTAGTGGTAAAGTTCCACATAATCCCAGTAGGTAGGTATCTCCGAAGTGATTTCCCTCCGACACCAAAAAAATAGATAGTCGTCCTCAGCCGTTGAACTATAATCTCTTATTTTCAGAAGATACTTAATAAGCTTTTGTAAAGAGTTAAAAAGGCACGGCTAATAGGTGCCTATTATACTTTCAAATCGTACGCACTCCGAGTCATGATTAATATTATTTAAAATACTTCAAAAAATACTTTATTTTCAAGTTTTGCGTGTATCTGGTTTTCTTTAACTCAACAGAATATAAATCAAAGTACCTAATCATAACCGCAGAACTCGATAGGTGTGTATTTAGTTTGAACTGTTTGACTGAACGGCCGGTGAGGCGTAGGTGCAAGTAGGTCATGCTATGTCTAGATACACCATCTATCCATTAGCTTGATGATAAGCGTATCCTGGCTGAAGACCGGACATTGCTAGCAGCCTACCCACGCTATCGAGCCAGGTATTAGATCTACTACATATTTTACAAAACTCTCTTTGCTCTTTAAGTATTGGACATTTTCTTTAATACGAATAATTGTCTTCACCAACCAAACGAAAGTGTCTAGCGATTTAGCGTTCCAGTACGGTGTTTTGTAAAAACTGAAAGGGGTTGAAAACTGTTTATAAAATCCTACTCCTGAAAAGTTAGCCCGTTTGTTAGGAGTATGTTAGATTGTTTATACATTACAAGGGTTAACTTGTAATGTATAAAAAAAACCTCAACAGTCTACCTCCTAATCAATCTCTGGACTTTTCTTCGAACACCTGTTGATACTATTTAGATCAATCGCTTTCAACGATTTTTTTTTCCTTCCTGAAAGTAACCTTAGTAGACTTCCTTAAAAGTCACTTATCAAGCAAATTCTCATCTAAATGCAAAATTTTATTCCAGTCGTTTAATCAGTTTCCTAGATCATATTATATAGATTATACGACAAGTGCTAATAGTAATTTAAAGTAAACCTTGCTTCAACCATAGAGTTGATGATTTAATAATACTTTGAAACACGTAAAAGTCTTGTTAATTTAAGCTCTTGGATGAATTAAAAGTAATTCTGTCAAATCGGTTTCCAATTAACATAAATATCGTAGCGGTAAACGGGCACCGCTTTTGCAGTCTTCATTAAAACTTTACTTACTTTGTGCTCAAAATACTGTATAAGTAACTTAACTAAGCAGTTTATTTTGCCTATCAAAAAGGTTATAAATTCTCCCTTAGCCGACTAATCTTAACTGCAATTGATGGTAATGTCTCAATCCTTCAGGCTAATGAAGCCCAATGTCCTATTGAATTTCCATCTTGGCCCTAATCGTTATTTTATGGGAGTTTTGACTTTTAGATGCTGTTTTGGGACTTTTGATGACCTCTGGCTCTACTAACACAATTTGTTTTATTATTCGAAGACAAATTATGTTGGATTGCCTCCTCATCTGATGTTAAGTGACGATGTAGTCTGAAACTGTTACATTAGGGATAGTTATAGTTAGTTTAGTCACTATCATCAAAATTTGATAGTGATCATTAACGTATGAAATATTCATATCACCTTAAGTCCGCCACCCCGCATTGGAGCAGAATGGTAGGTCCACGCTCCATATCCCCTCTCCTTCCTGAACGGAAGCTTGGCCCTAGGCTGAACTGGCTAGGCTAGGCTGATTCTGATGAACTTGCTGAGTTTATTCTAAACTTCTAATTTGTTATAGTCAACTGTCCTTGTTAGAAATAGTCCTCGTTTGTCCAGAAGTTTAGCCTATGTGGTTTCAGATCATGATCATCATTCAAGACTTGGTTCGGTAGACGAAATATTAACCATATTTCTGCATAAAATCAGAAAATCAGGCTGGAGCGTGGACGTTGGTGATGTTTATTGTCGCACTATACTAAAGCCAAACTCGATTGAGAATGCTTGTAAACAAACTTTAAAATGAAGGTAGAAAACGCAACACATTTTGTGTCTAATAAATTTAAAATTATGTTTTGTTATTTTAAAAAATCCCATTTAAAAGATATTGAATATATTAATTTGTTTTAAGCTTACAAATCTAATTTATTGTCATGAATTCGTCATTAAGTAGTTAATTAAATAAAATAAGTGTAAAATGACTAGTAATTTCTACCTTCATTTTTAATTTGTTTGTTGACAAGCATTCTCAATCAAGTTTGGCTTTAGAAGAAGAAGAAGAAGAAGAAGAAAATCTTTATTGCACACATAATACATAGACAATCACACAGTAAAAAATAAAAATAAAAAAACAAACATGAATGCATGCAAAGGCGGCCTTATTGCTTGGAGCAATCTCTTACAGGCAACCCTTGATGATAGGAATTATGCTAAGTGAAAGCGGAAATGGTGCAAGACAGAATAAATCATTCCGATAAATAATATATATTCACACAATACATATATATACACATATACATATACATAAACACTCCATACACATATACACAATATATAAATAAATAAATATATATATATATATATATACATACATATATTATACTAAATATTTAACGATAGATAGAATTTTTTGAGACGATGCTTAAATATAGGTAGAGAACTACTTTGTCGAATCTCTGACGGCAAATTGTTCCACATCACTGTCGACATCGAAGTAAATGATTGACTGTAAAACTTTGATCTACAGACTGGAAGCAACAAACGATTATCGTGGCGAGAGCGAAGATTAAGCTGGTCTACGTCAGAAATGAAGCGAAAACGGCTTTTGAGATAAGGAGGATATGAAGAATTATAAATGATTGAATATAAGAGACAGAGAAGGCGATAGTTACGGCGCAATCTAATTGGTAACCATTTAAGCTGAGCTCGATATTCGGACACATGGTCAAACTTTCGCAGACCAAAAATAAATCTAATACATAAATTTTGAAGGCGTTCGAGTTTATTTAGTTGAGCTTCTGTTAGATCAGGGTAACTTGAGTCTGCGTAGTCAATTACTGGCAACAGAAGTGACTCTGCGAGACAGATTTTGGTTTTTATTGGAAGAAAGTTTTTGTATCGATTTAACGACCTAACCAGCGCAAAAACTTTACGGCTCACCTCACCCACTTGAGGCGACCAGGACAATGAGTCGTCTATAAAGAGACCCAGATTTTTAACACATTTGCTAAAAGGTAAATTTACGGAGTTAAAACAAACTGCTGGTAGGGTACTACTTTGCCAGCAGTTGGCGGCTGCCTATTAATATCACCTGCGATTTGGAAGGGTTTACACATAAGCCATATGACTGACTCCATGTATAAATCCGTTGCAAATCGGCATTCATCTCACAAATACCGCTAGGAACGCTAGCCATTGGGACAGCAATATAGACTTGAAGGTCATCTGCATAGAGGTGAAACGAGGAGGAAAGATGTGAAGTGACAGAGTTAATAAAGACAGCAAATAGGAGAGGAGAGAGAACACCACCTTGAGGGACACCAGCAATGAGCGAGGCATAAGAGGAAAGTTTATTGTTACTAAGAACACTCTGCTGGCGTCCATTAAGGTAGCTATATAACCACTGAAGGGTAACCTGAGATAAGTTAAGGGATTTTAGAAGAGCTAGAAGAATATCAAAATCAACAGTATTGAAGGCATTGCTGAAGTCTAATAGGACAAGGACAGTGAGAAGTTGTTTGTCCATGTTGGAACGCAAGGTATCACACACTTCAACGAGGGCTGTTACAGTGCTATGCCCACGTCTGAAACCAGATTGGTAAGGACTCAGTAAGGAGTTTTTGCTAAGGTATAAGCTAAGTTGGTGGTGTACAATACGTTCCAAGACTTTAGACAAGAAGGGAAGAATAGAGATAGGCCTATATTGAGAGAAGGAAGTGGGATTTTTAATCTTAGGTATAGGAATAATGTGAGCTTTACGCCATAGAGATGGAAATTCACCAGACGATAAGGAAAAGTTGTAAATATGGGATAAAATTGGTAAAACATTATTAAGTACTAGCAAAATCATTTTTCTATTGATACCATCGCACCCAGTAGCATCAGATTTAATTGCCAGGATATGTTTTTTGATATCAGAGGGGGAGACAGGACTGAAATCAAATTGGGGACAGTTAAGGGGAGCTAGCGTACTCAGGTGGGTCAATGTATTACGCTTAGTTTGCAAATCCATTGGAGCTATGTTGGCAAAATGGCAATTAAGGGCATCAATGTCTAAATCCCAAGAGATATCCGAGCGTTGCCGACCAATACCGAGAGTCTCAAGGAATTTCCATACCTCTGAACTAGCTTTGTTCTCAACAGAAGCATGGATATAGCTCCGTTGAGCATCCCTGCATACTTTATTGCAGCGGTTACGGAGAAGTTTATATTTCAAGAGATTAGCTTCAGACGGTCTCAGCTTGTACTTCGATTTAGCCACATTACGCTTAGTCATAAGAGCTCTAATCTCAGGCGTTAACCATGGGGCTGGAAGATGTTTGAGCTTTATTGGACGGAGAGGAGCATGCCTGTCAAAGAGCTCTGTCAAAATGGAGTTAAATATGCCCATCTTTTCATCGACAGTGCCAGCAGAGAATATCAAATCCCAGTCAATGTCACTTAGATCCGACATGAAATTTTGATGGTTGAAATTTTTAAAACTACGCCTCATAACAATAGTGGGTTTAAATTTTGGTGTACGGATCTTATATGACATAAAAACGAGATCGTGATATGAGAAAGCCTCCGCCGGGAACTGTCCATGAGTTGCAACCAGATCTGTGGATGACGTAATCATTAAGTCCAATTGAGACGGTGTGCAGTTTGGAAAGTAGTGAGTGGCATGTGTTGGGAGAACATGTAAATTAACACTATTGATTATATTAAGTAGTCGTTTAGCCCGTAAGTCATCTTTTATTAGGCACGTATTGAAGTCTCCCATTATAATGGTGTGGTCAGAAGCGGGAATATATTGTTCTAATAGATGTTCAAAACTGTCAAAATAATCAATAGTGAGCGATGGACTATAGAACACACCTAGTAAGAGCTTCTGATGGCCAAAAATAACTTCAATAAAAAGATGTTCCGCTGACTCAGAATAACATGACGGGGAAGAATTTAAAATAGTAAAAGGTAGATGACTACGAAGGTAGATGGCAACACCCCCTCCCCCTTTACCAGTGCGATCATTGCGTATCAAATGAAAGTTAGGCAAAGAAAATGAAGTCGAAGGAAGGTTTGGCTTAAGAAAAGTTTCTGATACCAACACAGCATGAATATTTTTGTTATCAAACGTATCGACTAGGTCAGCGAAATGCGAAGGAATGCTTTGCGCATTTATGTGTATGACATTAAAGTTCCTGGGTAAAGGGGAGAAAGTTGAGTCAAGAAGAGAACTGAGAGGTGCTGAAGCACTGTGGAAGCTTTCATTACTTGATGACGAGGAACAGGCCGAAAGAAAGTCGTCATTATCACTACCAGAAAAACTATCGTTAAAACTCATAACTAAAATATATATAAGCAAGTTAAAATGTTAATTAAATATATATAATAATAATAATAAATAAATATACAAAGTAAAAAAAAAAAAAAATTATGGTCCTAATTATTTAGTGCTTAGGCACTAAAACAAAACTTATTAATTATCCTACCTGTACGTTTACCATCAGCAAGGCAAGCGTAAGAGATTGCTAAATAATGAATACAAAAGAATAAATATAAGTGTAAAACCTACAAACAGACAAAACATTTAAAAATAAAGAAAAAATAACAATATACCAAAAACAAAATTTAACTAGGGCGGTAATTCGCAGCGTGAATTGGAACATAAAAGGTTGTGAAGTAAGGTATACATTAACGGCTTTAGTATAGTTAAGCAGTGGGTTGCGGTTGTCCTTACTTATATTATAAAGGCGATAGTCTGTCTGTATGGATGGTTGGATGTTTGTTACGCAAAAACTACTGAATGGATTCACACAATAGGTTACAGATCAGAATAACACATAGGCCACATTTTATACCGAAATTCCCACGGGAACGAGAACTACGCGGGTGAAACCGCGGGCGTCCACTAGTTATTATGATAATAATAACGTTTGATAATTACCGTCACAGTTGTCCAATTATATTAAGGATTATAAAGAATTCAAATGAACACTTTCATTGCAATCAAAGCACCCGTTATGAAACTCCGTTTCGCTTTAAACTTCTAAGTGTAACTAAAGTTAACTCGTACTTTCAGTTGGAGGTGTGTTGCCAGAGCTAAATCATGTAAGGTCAAAATTATATTAGCAACACAATTCTCCACACTTTCATCTGGGTGAAGCCTTTACCGCCGGGCCACGGACTGTAACGCTTCGCTTGCAGTTTTCAAGCGTAAGCGGCGAGCTTTAACAAATAAATAAATAGGTATTATTGGACAATTAGCGTATATTATATTTAAGAACATTCTTTTTACTTGGCACTTCAAGACAATATTTTTCAGAACGTTTCACATTTCTCATCAAAAACAGAATTTTAGTATATGATTTAATTTAGAAAAACTAAAAATTTATTACAAATATGTATTTAAGTCTTAAAACAGCAGAAACTATTGTATTTGTTGTATCTAAGTACATTTTTTAGGTCTTTCGTGTTCTATGAAACATTTCCGCCATTTCCGTCTAAAGTCTCTACCTTAAGATAATGTTTCTCGAAAATAAACTAAACCTTTAAAAATATAGAAATAAAGTATTTTATTTATCTACACATTGAACATGCATTCACACCACGTGCGATAATCTAAGTAAGTTTAATAAAATGGTTATCGTTAACCCGGTAACACAGCTGTGGTCCCATATGAAATCTACGGCAAATAAACAATCGCAAAAAACAAGATACTTTTAATGCTTGTTATAAAAGTATATTGACATAGAAATCTGAAGCACAGCAAAGTGTCGTGGCCCAGTAGTAACTCCGCAAGGCGTATCCTACGCTATGTATGCAAATGCCATGCGCTGAGGCTGTATGGAGGAGGCATGGCGATGGAGCAGGCATTCGTTAGGGCTGTCACACGCCTGTCTTCTATTATTATGTGTAGTATTCTATGCCTCCATGCTAGAATACTACAAAATTTTTTATTTGTCATTGTCATAATTTATTTACTGAATAAAATCAATCCGCTTTTAAAGGTAACCGTTAATGTCTAAGAGCGTTCACTAAGGCCAAAGAGTTCTAATAAGCATACGCTATTTCAGAACTAGTCGTGTATAGTCAAGGCGTCGTAAATTTGGAAGGTTAAAGATTTAGACCTAAACAATACGTATAAAACAAATATATGAAAACCCGCGCTTCAAGTAACTAAAAATTAATAGAGATTTATGTAATTACTTTCGTAATTTAATCAGTAATAATCTTGTGGGAGTAAAATTATACACTTGGCTTAGCCTGTCCAGTCGTTTGTAAAACGTTACAGGGTCGCAACTTCCTTTTGTACGAAAAGGAATATACCTACCATTATCGGTTGGACCCAACCCAGGATTTAAAACCTGGATACTTGATCCATATAGAATAACCACTGAACCAACAAGGTAATGCAAAAATATACGTGCATTACACGATTAAATAATAAACTACGATATTACATACGATTACGTAAGCAGTTTTGTAGCATTTCATATTGTGTTAAAGTGTGAGTCTATCTCTCTCTCACACCATGCTATAGACTGCCTAACAACTATACTGTCCCCTGAGAACAGTCGCCAACCCTATCGGGAAGGGGCATTTGTTTATGTAAATGGACGTCGTGAAATGGAGAGTTATGCTGATTTTTCACTGATGCACAGCGCGTTTGCATTTTCATTTCTTTAGATAACTTTTGACCTGTGCTGACGTTTGTTTTGAATACATTGGGACTATAAAGTTTTATTACTTCTCCTATCTGATTATAACTTATTCTCTTTTCGCTGAAACACTTATCTTAATCTGTTTTTTTAAGTTGTCACGGTTTTTTAATCTATGACGGCGCAGGCGTGATTGAAATGTACGAGAAGGCGGCATCTGGCTGCCGCATAAGCCTTGACCGGTTAGTTTTATTGTTCGTCGTGAGATTGCATTGCAAAACAAATAATATTAAAATATTAATAGAATTTCATGCTTGGCATAAGTACAACAAATATAAATCTCACCTACCTAGGAATATCTGTTTTGGATAATAGACATCGGCTTTTATTTGAGTTGAGATATACCTACTTTAATGATATATCATTCATCAAAAACATTTATCAATAACGGGTAGCCATGAATTTATATAACGCTCAAAATGCAGTAGTATAGAAGCAGAAATCGAAATAGTAGCACTAACTCAGCACAAACCGACATTAAACATCAAAAAACAAAAAAGAAATAATACAAAACGCATGCAAATTTATCGGTCCATGTAAATACGCGCTTTATATTCCGAACATTCGAAATGTCACATCCATTTTTCCTTCTCGCGTAGAACATCTCGGAACAGCGATGACGGCCCGCGATAGTGCGAAATCATAAATATAGCTTTTACTGTCTACCAGAGCTTTGTCTTTCGCCTTTTTGCGTTGCCCCTAAGGAGATGCGAAATGAAATAGGATTTCGTTTTCATACGGCAACCCGGTTTGCTTCAAGTGTTCTTGTGTTTTTCTATATTTAAATCGTTGTTTGGTAAATAGTTTTTTTTATATGGTCAGAAGATTACAGGTGTAAGTAGCTCTTTATATAATCTCATGATTTTAGTAATAAATAATATATATCTATTACTAAAATCATGAGATTACATAGTGGATTTATAAGATAAAGGTCCTGGGTTCGATTCCCGGCGGTGCCTATTCAGATTTTCTTTATTGATCCTTGTCTGGAAGTGCTTTGGCTGTAGCTAGTTACCACCCTGCCGGCAAAGACAGTACGAAGCGATTTAGCGTTCCGGTACGATATCGTGCGGAAACCGAAAGGGGTATGGTACATTATGTCGTAATACCAATATATCGTAAGATGAAAAGCTTCTTAGATTGCAGTCAAGGGCTAACTTGTATTAAACAGTTATGTTTGTACGAGTGCGTCTTTTGTTGGACGCAATTTTACATGCCGCGGACGCTGGATGGACGCCAGTTGGACGCCCATGTGGAGTTTAGAATGTCTACATAATCATGACGGCGACGATACGTCTTCCTCTCTACACATTTAAAGCCTACAGATGGACGCAATTTCGCACGCTGCGAACGCTGGCGGACGTACGTGTGAGTCCAGATTGTCCCCACAGCCATGACACCAGCTTCACGTGAACCCCTCAATCACGCCCACTTGTGTTTAATTAAAATAAATTACCGTTCGCATGGGCACTGCCACCGATCACTACGGGCGTACTGATCGACCGATTACTGGCACTAACTTGTACTTGGAGTTCCTTGGTTAGTTGGAGGATAGTTTTAAATTTGGTTTTAAGAGTAGCACTAAGTAGACCTCTTTGGTCTAGTAATCATAGAACTCGATTGCTGGTACGTCTATAATTTTTATACAATAACTAGAGGACGCCTCTCGCAGTTCTCGCTCCCGTGGGAATTTCCGGATAAAATGTAGCTTATGTATTAATACAGGATGTCAGCTAACTTCATTCTGAATTTTATTAAAATCGCTCCAGCGGTTTTAGTCGTGAAGAGCAACAAACACATTCACAAATTTTGGCCTTTATAATAGTAGTACGATTTACTTATAATTACTGATAGATAAAATCTTGACTAAAATTCAGTAGATATTATATGTACGACTAGTTTCTAACCCACACTTGGTTTTTAATCATGAGCTTGTTGCGACATCATAAACCAAACCACACAGATTTATGGTGACTTATCCTACAAGCGGTACATGTTATACAATCAACTCGTATACACCATGGGCCGTGGATTTGATTCCAGGCTGAAACAAATACTGATGCGCCCACGTCGTGCTGTTCTTAATTAAAATAAATTACTGTACGTACCAGAGATCGATGACTTACAGATGCTTTGATTAGAGCCATCGCGTGGAACCAGTTCACTTGGAGCGAGTGCGATCCTTACATCGCTAGTATTAACTGCATTTCTAATACATGGCTTTCAAAATTAATAATCTCGGGTATTTTATGGAAACACTTGACATAATTGGTAGGAAATATAATTTAATACATGGCAATAAAACTATAGTGCTACCTATTAATTTTATAATTTATTATAAAATTAATAGGTAGTATAAATAAAAATAGAGCCAAGTTTAAGGAACCTTTACTTTACATAGTAAAGCAGTTTGTGGGTTCTAGGTAACGTCCTTAAAGTAGAAAACCTGGCTGGCACCGACTCCTAGATATGCGTAAGTAATTTAAAGCAACTAAATGACACAGTTTTTTTTACTTTTTAGTGCGTTTTGAGTCGGTTATATTTTTATTTAAAAATTTTTATTTCTAACTTTTTATTGATTTATCGCCACGTGTCATACTTGTACTATACTGTCATCGTATATTATACGGCACTAGTAGCCAAAAAGCTACCGATAACGAGACAAAGACAGAAATCGCTGTAAGCGTGCCTACAAAATTTGAAGAGTTCCTTCAATTTCCCCAGGATATCATCATCAGATCCTAACATGATGACAATGGGACCACCTTGGAAGTATGCCCTTTCGAATAAACAAAGAATTATCAAAATCGGACAACTCTGTAAAAAGTTATGGTCATACATAAAAAAAAATATATACGTGTCGAATTGAGAACCTCCTCCGGTTTTTTTCGTCGGTTAAAAAATAGAATCCGTGCTCTACTGCACGTGTTTCAAATAAATTCTTTACAGCACCAATACTATAACGCCTCACTCCCATAGGGGTAGGCAGAGACTACATCCTTCCATACGCCATGGTCCTTGCACATTTCCTTAGCTTCCACTCTGATTAATCCTTAAATACAAGTTCATCGGTTTACGGTAGGTACTCTTCACCTGGCCATATTTTAAAATGTCCTGAATTTGGTCCATTCGCCTAAGCCTTACACTTCCAACCTTTCCATTCACCCTGGCTTAATAAATCTCTTGTTAATCTTCTTTCATCCATTCTCTCTACATGCCCGAACCAAATGCTGAATAGTGCTGATTATTATATCATTATTCCATTAGCAAATAGCCTCGATGTATTTTTGGTATCATTACGCAAACACTGACATAAACTTTCACATTTATTAAAGTATCTCTAGGATAGAAGTAGTAAGTTTATTCTCGTAGTTATATCCATGCTGAACCGTTACTCCGCCGGTAGGGCAATAGATCTTGTTTGAAATCTTTATGCTCGCTATATAAATCGGAGGCAGTTTATGGGTTTAATAAAATATAACATACTGATTCCATTTGAGAATATTTACTTATCGCTTGAGAGCTTAATTAAATGGATTCGTTTGTGGACAGGACTTTGTTTCATTGCTGCGTTTATCTGTTCCATATTAATAATTACTTTAGTTTCAGTTTTCAATGAATGTCTTAATTGTTTAAGTTTTGTTTTTATATCTCAGAAAAATGGGTACATTTCTTCCCAACGTTCCCGTGGAAATTTTGGGAAGATGTGTAGTCTATATTATTGAGAAGTTTTATCAAAATCCATTCAGTAGTTTTTGCGTCAAAGAGTAACAAACATCGATCCATTCATACAAATATTTGCCTTTATAATTTAGTAAGGATTTTATATGACAGTGATAAAAACAGCCTGGGAAAATTCACATATTTATAGCTACCTATTAATGTTGATTGCAAGAAAATCCGATGAATAGTCCAACACCGAACTCTCTGAACTATAAGTGGGCTATAGGCAGCGAGGACCTATCTTAAGCAGGTGCACCATTATCGCTCAGAATATTGTGTTTTCAAATTACTCCAGAATTACTTCATGCACGACTATTGACATCATAATTTGAAATATTATATTATCATAATATTATCTTATCTGCTATCTGTTGAGCTTTATGTCTATAAAGATAAGGCTGTGTTTGCAATGTCAAAATGTTTACCATTCAAGTTTGAAGGGAAATCATGGTGCAAGTGTTTAGGCGGTTAGGCTGACTATGAAATGTGATGAGAAAATTGGGATAGAAAACATAATAATATGCGTAACATTTTTTAGTATGTTAGTAGATTTGGTTTATTAGAGAGTTGAATTCAAGTTGAGATGGTTTGGTTATGTAGATGGAATGAATGGAAGGAAGCTGACGAAAGGATAAAGGTGAGAGTTAATGGGAATGTTGGAAGGGGAAAATCGAGGCGAATGGTCCAAATTCACATGGACATTCTTATTAAAGGTCAGCCCAAGAGTGTCACTTTCATTCACACTCAATGCACAAATACAATGTTGAGCTATCAGCATGTTAACCCTGTAACGAAATTACACAGAGCGAGCCTCGACTTCGTCTCTGTATCACTTTCCCTAATATCGTGTTAGACAGAGAGAGACTACGAGACTGGAATTGCACTGTCGAATTTCATTACAGGATCGACATGCAATAAAAAATAATTTTAGATCTCATAGTTTATGTTTATCCAGAGATTCTTCTCAAAGATGGCCACAGTACAGTCAAACCAGTAGCTGTGGGCGTAGAACTAAACCTACAGTGAATTAAGATAAGAAACATAAACAAGCGGTTCCACGGAAAGAACAGTTTTTATAACCACTCGCTAGACGCCAAAGTTGTCAGCTATAAGGAATAACCTAAGACGGTTAAGGTCTAACACAATTTCGCTATCGCACTTATCAGAATCCACAGTGCATTATTTTGTACATATTTTTACCAATGCGGTAAAAAGAGAGGCGTCATAAGTTCAATGTGTTTGTTTTTGGCATAGTTTTGAAATGAATTGACTACGATGCAGTCTATTATTAGAAGCCTGGGTTATTGTTGAGGTTCTTAGCTATATACGATGCAGATTCAAAGATGTCGGCGGCGATATTGCAAAGAAAATCTGTAGTCTGTAGAAAGTCAAAGTCGGAGATTTTCAAAAGTTCTAATTTCAACTTGCGTAATTTATCTTGTGTAATAATATAATAGTATTTTATAGTTATTGTTAAACAAATATAAAAATACTATTATATATATTTGATTTGAGGTTCAATAATTGAACTTTTAAGGGGAATACAATTCAGGTGCTTGTATTTTTGTGTTCATAGTTCTTCCCAGAACAATTTTCTTATTCAACAAGTAGAGACTAGAAGCTGTATTAGAAGTGGAAAGGGCGGGAATCGAACAGTGCTCTCTCAATGTTGAGTCTAACCGCGGAGCTATTGAGGCTTAATTTAATTGGGAGAGGTGTTACATTCTTAATAACAACATCACAAACCAGATAGAAGATCCAGCAAATTACAAGTCTATGCCAATTCCACGCGCGCATTATCCAAGCGCGAAGTTTCGTAATAAATAAGGAATTTTAATGGCCGTTTTGCGTGATTTCTGACATCAATAGGATATTATATTGCCCTCTACATTATTTATGTAAATAAGTGCACTTAAACGCGGGAGCTTGGCCAATGTAACTCGATAATGACGGTTTGGTAATGTGACAAAATATCGTATGCGAGTTACTATGACATGCGACATGAACATTAACTAGCGCGAAATGATATCGTGCAGGTACATCATAACCATCTTAATAGGACAGTTAAAATCATTAGTGTTACCATGATATTTCTGTTCCCATGCAACATAAAAATATTATATAATAAAATAAAAAAATGACGTATATTCTCAATGTACTTGCTATTTAAGAGTACTTATTTCCATTTTTTTTAATATTTCAATTTTTATAATACTGTTTAATAGGCTTATATTTGATTAAAATCACGGTTCATTGTCAAATAAGCCATAATCCAGAGCTGTTAAAAAGAGGGACGTACCTATTTTAATGGAAAAAAGAGAGCTGTTGTATAATTTGATTTTTTTTAAATTTCTTCTTCTTGACTTATTATGAAATTTGGGAAAATGTCATAATGACATATTGTGATTTTTTTCCAAATTTTATAATAGAAGTTTAAAGAAATGAGAGCAGATAAAAGTACCTTGTACAGTTAACTTATTAAGCCGTTAAGATAAGGGCTTACCTAGTTTAAGGGTCAGGGAATTATAGTAAAAGTATCCGAGAATTTAAAAAAATATTTCTTATTTCTATTTTTTTTAATACTAACTAAAATACCAAATGTAATCCGGGTCTCCAAAAAGCCACTGCAGCGTAGAAATCGTTAGAATTAGTTACATATTTGTTTTAAAACAAAACACGGGTGCATCCTGTTCTTATCACTCCTGTGAAGGAAGTAGAGGATCTTAAAGAGCTTTTAATTTTGAACAATGCGTCGACTTAGTGATAGTGTGGGAAGTTTGGTTTTAGCTAAGGATAGATTAAATAATCGTTGTTTAATTTAACAATGAGTTTTGTAACATGTTAAACTGATAATAATTTATTTAAAAATGTATTCAAATTTAGTTACATTTTATTGTATTATTTAATATTCAATATTTTTTAACTACTCAATTCCAGGCTAAAAAAATATTTAGTATTATTTGGCTCAATAGCATTTCATAACATAACTCAAGACTTAAACCATGAACTAGTGATACGTAAATACATAGTTTAACCACTAAACCACCGGGGCAGTAATACCTTAATAATGAAAAATAAATATGCTTTACTTTCGAACCATGTGGATTGAAGAAAAAATTATACAAACAAAGAGATTTATTAGCTAGCTGTATAAAGTGTTATTAGTATACTTAGTTAAGTACGACCTTAACTTAGTGCAGTTTATCCAGGTCAAACCTATATTTACCTACACAAAAAGTTAAAGACGTGCAATACCGGAGCTAGTATAATCTAAAAGCTGTGGTGCCTACTAAAGCTCTATTGTACACATTTTATAATCCAAAGCTGAGGTAAAAAAAGATCATTTAGAATCCATAAATTTTTGGACCTTTTCCAAAAATTCCGCCAAAAAAAGCTACATATCGTTAGAACTAGCCATTTGCAGCAATAGTTAGATACGCTATGCTATGTTATAGGTTAACGATATGTGCTAATTTTTGTGTTTGGAAGCACTTTCAGAAAAGGCCCAAAGATGTGTGGAGACTGAATGAATGAATGAATGAATGAATGAATGAATGAATGAATGAATATTCTTTATTGTACACCAAAGAAAAGAGCTTACAAAATAGAAAATACATTAAAAATAAAAACAATGTACAATTGGCGGTCTTATCGCTAATGAGCGATCTCTTCCAGAATCCATTAGAGAAGGTTCGGGTGTACGTAGACACAATTAAAGGAACTATAGTATCAAATAAAAATATACTTACATAAAATACTTATGCCCTAAATAAAATACTGAATGCAAACATATACATACATATTTACATACATACATAAATACCATAAATACATACATAACATACATACATACATACATACATATAAAAGTACCTATACGAATTCACATAAAAAAACAAATTAATAAATAAAGGAAAATTATAGACAGAGAACAAATAAAATCTAGACGATATTCAAGGGAGACGGTAACAAATTAGTTAAAATTTGGTATAAAAAGATAAATTAATGTGTAATAATATAGTGGTATCATAACGAGATTATGGGGGATAGAAGTGCACATTCACCAGCCGTTTAAATGAAGCTAACGATTGTGCACGCCGAATTTCGAGAGGCAAGGAATTCCATAGCCGAGCAGCTTTCACAGAGAAGGATTTAGAGTAGAAGGAAGTGTTGTGAAAGGGAATTTTTAGGACTAGGTTATCTTCGGATCTAAGAGAGCGACAGTGAGTGGAATGGAGGAAGTGAAATCGCTCTTTTAGGTATATTGGAGCAGTAGGATTGAACAGGACATTGTACAGAAGGGAAAGAATGTGAGTGTTCCTGCGAAGGCGAATCGAAGGCCACTTGAGTCTATCGCGAAACTCGGATATATGGTCATATTTGCGAAGACCAAATATGAACCTAATGCAAATGTTCTGAATGCGCTCAAGTTTATTTAGCAATTCCTCACTCAAATTAAGATAACAAGTATCAGCGTAATCGAGAATTGGTAAAAGTAGAGATTGGGCAAGGGCAATTTTGGTAGATAGAGGAAGAAAATTGCGTAATCTACGTAGTGATCCTACAGATGCAAACACCTTCCTACTTACCTCACTTACCTGTGGAGCCCAAGTAAAGTATTTATCGAAAGTAACTCCAAGATTTTTAACTGAGTCACTAAATGGCACACGCGTTCCATCAAATACTACATTAGGAATATTAGCCCAGTCAATGCGTGCAACCAAATTATGACTGCCTATAATTATTGCTTGTGTTTTAGATGGATTCACTTTGAGACCATAAGCGTTACTCCACTTTACTATGGAATCCAGGTCTTTGTTTAGCAAATCAATCATATTTGGCAAGTCATTTAGATTGGACTGAACATATATTTGAAGATCATCTGCATACAGGTGATAGAGAGAAGATAACTTATGTGTGATAGAACTAATGAAAATAGAAAAAAGAAGAGGAGACAACACGCCACCTTGTGGTACACCGGCAGTTATCGTGCACCAGTTAGACACGGTGTCATCAACCCGCACACGCTGCCGGCGACCAAACAAGTAACTCTGAAACCAGTCAATTACTGCAGGAGATATATTGAGAGAACCAAGTTTTGCTAATAATAAGTCAAAATCAACGTTATTAAAAGCATTGCTAAAATCTAGCAAGGCCAACACTGTCACACGGTGGTTATCCATACCGTGACGAATATCCTCAGTAATGTTAACTAATGCAGTAGTCGTACTATGACCAGTACGGAAACCGGATTGGAAAGGATTGAAAAGGTTCTGACGGGTAAGGAAAAGGCTGAATTGACGATGGACTATACGCTCAAAAACTTTAGAAAGGAATGGGAGAATGGAAATTGGCCTATAGTCCGAGAAGTTAGAAGGATTCAATTTTTTGGGAATCGGTGTCACTTGAGCATCTTTCCAACAAGACGGAAAGCTTCCGGTAGAAATGGAGAAATTAAATAAGGATTTAATTAAAGGAGCTAAGAGATGAATGATAGGAATGATCATCTTACGACTAATGCAATCAGTACCTACGGCATCAGAATTGACCTCACGGATACTTCTCTCAACATCACTGTCAGTAATTTGACAGAAAATAAATGCAGGATCGTCAGAAGTGGGTAAAGCTATCAGTTGATTTTTAGTATTTAACTTTGTGGCATCATCGATACCGCCAGAAGAAGAAAAATGGCTATTAAGCTGATCTAAATTGAAATTGCAGGAGGGATTATTCTGTCGTGCTTTCCCAACTCCAAGTGACTTTAGAAATTTCCACACTCGACCTGATTCTTCTTCCTCAAGTATGGATTTATGAATATGGCGTCGTTGCATATCTCTACATAACCTGTTGCAGCGGTTCCTAATGGTATGATATTTGTCCTTGTAGTGATCACTGTTGTTGTTTCTATATTTGGCTTTAGCCGAATTTTTTTTAAGTTGTAATATTTTAATTTCCTGAGTAAGCCAGGGAGCAGGAAGGTGCTTTAGCCGGACGGGGCGAATTGGAGCATGCATGTCATACAATTGAATAAGGAGAGAGTTGAAACTCTCAACTCTATCATCAATGGTTGTTCCAACTAAGACATTCGTCCAATCAATTCCAGCAGCATCTTCCCTCAGGAGATCTATGTCCATATCACCAAAATTACGCTGCAGAAGAATTCTCGATTTCGCTTTAGGTGGGCGTATTTTATAAGACAGATAAACCAAGTCGTGGTATGAAAAAGCATCAGCAGCGCACTGGCCATGTTTAGCAACGTGATCAGGGGAAGAAACTAGCATTATATCAAGAAGAGAAGGGCATGAATTGGGAAAAGAATGAGTAGCTAAAAGGGGGAGAATATGCAAATTAGCTGCCCTCACTAAAGTTTTCAACCGTGTAGAGCGCGAGTCTGTTTTAAGAAGGCATGTGTTGAAGTCTCCCATAATGATTGTATGTGCATATAAAGGAATAAATTTGTCTAACAGGATTTCAAATGCGGGGAAGTAGTCAATAGTGAGACTAGGATTATAATACACGCCAAGTAAGAGCTTAACGCTAGAAAAAATTACTTCAATTAATAAATGCTCTGCTCCCGGCGTTGCTTGGGCATCCGATATATTAACGATGGTAAAAGGTATGTGGGAGCGCAAATATATGGCCACACCACCACCAGTCCGGTGATCCCGATCATTACGTATTAATCGGAAACCCGGCAGAGCATAGGAAATTGAAGACAGACACGGCTTAAGCCAAGATTCTGAAATCAGAATGGCATGGATGTACTTGTTATCAAAAGATGAGAGCATATCTGGATAATGTGCAGGAATACTCTGGGCGTTAATATGAACGATATTAAAATTCTTTGCTACGTCTGAGAAGTAAGAAGTTAGGTTATCAGATAGAGAAGGAAGGCTGTAAAAACTGTAATCGCTATTCGTTCCTTCAGAGGATGAGAGTGAAAAGTATGAATCGTCTAGGTTTTCATTTTTAAGTGACATATAATACTTACAATAAATATATAGTACAAATATAAAAAATATTAAGAATTAAATTTATAAAAACCTAAAATAAATATATATATATAATCATAAATTAATATTAAATCTAAAAGTAAACTTACGTTTGTTCACAATAATTGTTCCTTTACCCGCCAGTTATATAAATATTACAAATGAATTATGCTAAATTACAAACAGCAATGAGAATTAAATTATCAACAAAAAGGAAGACAGATAATAATCTTAACATACATAGTTTTTAAGCAAAAATTACATTACAAACGTTAGATTTTACACTCGACTAACAGATAAATTCCTCTGAGATATAAAGCTTGCATCAATTTACTCAAGTCAAGTTACAGAAGCATTGTTAAACTTAGTCTGTGGTATTCTACTGACACTATAATTGACAAGAAATGACAAGTTGACAATGTTGACATTTGAGTGTCAGTTTCGATCTGTGGATATTAAATCAATGAAACAATTTAAAACATAATTATTAATTAGATACCCTTAAAAAAAAAACAACAATTATAAATCATCCCAGTTTTGAATGTTATATCTACATAGGTTAAATACATACCAGACCAAGCTATAATGCAGTACAACAAAAGTAGCAGCAGTAATATGAATACAAGCCTGGAATCACACACAACACAGCCTAACAGTACTAATAAGAGTTCTATTTTTTGTTGGCCCTCTTGGCTCGAGGGACCTGTGGAACCTTAGGATTTCCTTGAGCAGCAGGTCGCATGGCCACAGGGGCTGCCGGCGCAGGGACCGCCGCTGTTGGGGCAGAAATATCTTCCAGATCCGCAAGAGTACGCACCCGGCGCCTAGACCCATCTTGTTGAAGCACGAAGATATTCCCATCCTTCGTCCAGCACTTATTGACACCGAGCCGCTGACGGGCTGCTACGAAAATGTCGTGTCGCTCCTTAGTAAGGAACTCTGAGAGTGTTATGCCTGTATTTCTTAAAGCAGTTTTAGCATACCACAGCTTATTTCTGAGTGTCAAGTCATGGAACTTGATGAGCACGGCTCTAGGCTTGCCGGCCTTAGGACGGAACAACCGATGGCAGCGACTTACACACTCTGCACTGACTGGTATATTGAGTTGATCGGAAAGCACCTTGACTGTGACAGAGTCCAACTTCTCATCTTTCTCTGCTTCTTCAATGCCGTGTACCAACAGGATTTTACGTCGAGTTCTCATTTCGACATCATCCATGGATCTGTACAGGAGCTGCACTTGCAATTGAAGGCCTTCGAGCGCTGTCAACACAAAACTTCTAAAGGATTGAAATTGAGCTGCGACATTAGAAGTTGGACTAGTAGCTGGTATTGCCTGCTGCAGATGTTTCTGGAATTCTTCCATTCTCTCATTGAAATGTGCGCTGAGTTGAGTTACACTTTGCTGTATAGACTCCATTGTTTTAGTTTTAGGTTATAGTGTTAGTTTGATGAGTGTATTACTTTGAACAATATTGTGCATAAATCACTTTGGAGATTATAAAGGAATCACTATCTGGTTGGTAAAAGATGTTTTAGCACATAGCTTCACAAAATAACACTGTATTTACTATTAATTTTATTAATAATTATAGAGAGCAAATCAAACATGTGTTTACTTTTTGCACGCCTACCCGCGACTGAATCTTTTCTTTTTCCTCATCTTTGCATTACACAACGTATGATCACCTGTGTTAACATCTAACTTAAATACTTATAATGCTCACGTAGAATGGTTTTCAATTTGTTCAAAATCTACATCGCACAATAAAATATATAAAAAACTATTGCAACTCACTCAAAGTTCGTTTATTTTGCACTAAAACAGCGCAACTACTTCCATTAACGTCCATTTGGTTCGCACAAACTGTAATTTTAACATAAATAATATTAGTAACAATTCTATGTTGTCATAACTTTAACTAAATTGGCATTACTTTAGTTCAAGAAATTGTATCCCTGAAATCTCCTAGTCCTTCTGACAAGGAAAAATGTGAGCGACTTTTTAATAGATAGTCTTAAAGCTTTTCATTCGAGGTAAAGCTGTTACCGGATTACTTTCCTGCAGCCAAATAACACTACTGTGATCTGGATGGTATAGATGTGTGTGTAATTACAGGAATTTAATTAGGCTTTACACGATTGCCTCACGTCAATAGTAATTTGGGCAGTGTATTGTCGTAGATATAGAAGAATAATAAAAGTAGAATGTGGTTCTGTAGGCGATGGTTTAACACTTTCGTTCACGTTCTTCTCACACTTGACTTTGTAACTTACTTAATTTCCTTACTTATTGAACCTAATTTAATTAAGTTTGAAGGGTTATGACTTTTATCGTTAAGGACCCCGAGATAAAGCAGATGTGATCACTAGATTCCAAATTAACAAAAATTAAAAAAAATGTAAATTCCGGCAGAGATCACACACAGTACAGAATGAAGAAATATGAATCATGTTTTCGAAACACGACTAAATACCCGCATTTGCATACGAGCGCAAACAAAATGCCATTAGTGCGCCAGTGGTCCTCAAAGTAGGTTTATTTTGAGCGTTCGCAGCGCGGCCGTGCAATTGCGCCCATTAATCTGTCCATTAGCTACCAGCTACGAACGAGGGTTTTAACATAACTAGCGCTGTTAACAGCCCTTTTGTAAGAGTGCCTGCAGACCACCGGCTTTTAATCGGCCCACAGCTTCTATTTTTAAATCGACATCCCTTTAAATATGCTTCCATCATCTTTCGATAATTTTAATGGTACGCTACAGATTGCAGGAGTTCGGTCCAGTATAGAATAGTCCTATTATTAAATCGACATCCCTTAAATACGCTTCCATCATCTATCGAGTTTTGAATGGTACACTACAGGTAGCAGGAGTATCTTGTATAGAAGAGGAGAACTTTGGGCTTGGAGACATATAATGCTAGTGCGAGTTCAAAAGCTTAGGGTGATAATGTTTGACTGTGATTATCAAATGTTGGTGATTAGATACAACCGGAAAAGATGTTACAGATGTAGTGCCACCTTCCTAACAAAATTTCAAAAAAGGCTTAATATCTTTTGAGGATATCCTTTACGACGTTTTTTTCGTTTCATTATACGCATAGCTTAGGTCTGGAATGCCCTACCGAGATATTAATTTTTCCTTATTCCTACAATTTGGGTATCTTTTTTAGAGAGAATGGGCATTTTTTAAGAAAGCGGGTCCCAACTTAAACCGCATCTACACTTTCTATCAGATGAGACCGTAGTCAAGCAAGCTTGGAATTAAATGGTAACTCTTATCGCACTTTGCACGCTTTAAAACAGTTTGTTTATCCGCCCCCTGAATAATCTTAAATCATAGCTTACATTATGTTAAATGGTAATTAGTTTGCGGTGAGCCTAACAGGCCTTTTATAAATCGTCTGTATCGATATAGTTGTAGAATGCGAGCTGATTGACGGACGGCCGAGGTCACGATATTGTTTGAGGGTACTTCGACGTGCTGTTACCACAGCGTCCGACACGACTTTTGTTTAATTTAGTAAATTTCAGTCATTTTGTTAATTTAATATTCTTTGAGATCAGTCATGTATGTCGATTCTGTAACGAAATTCTACAGTGCGAGTCTCTACATCTCTCTAACTTATATAGTATCTTGTTAGACGGAGAGAAAGACAGAGACGCCGTCAAGACTAGCACTGTCGAATTTCGATACAAAATCGGTATGCTGATGTGTTTGTGAAAGAGATTGGAATCCACATGACGAACCGAAATGGGGATCTCGTCGGTATAGCATGAAGAGTTTGAAGTAGTGCACTAACTCCGACGAGCCTGAGAGCAGGTAAAGAACGGGTCCAAAAATGAACTTTTTGAGGGTAATCTAGAAGTTGGCTTAGGTGGTGAGCTCTTATGACCCCAAGCTTAAAATCCACGCTTTAGTTGAGGAAAATGATGTGCAGAAGTTGATTGCGTATCCAAAATTGTGTTTTCTATGGATATGTAAGCATAGGGTCGTAAAAGATTATCTTCAGGTGTCTCTTTCTATGTTAGATGTTGGAGTCTAAAGTTTATGTTTATTTAGGAAGAAGATTACGTAAGGGTCGTATCGGATCAACCGATCGTATCCGATCGATAAGTCATCAGTGACTATTCAATAAAATACCTTATGTACGTCAATTATAAATGAATTGTGTAATTGGCAGGTACGAATAGCTTTGCTCCATTCAACCTTGGCTCTGCGTTCGTGTACATTTGGTAGTGTACATTACACGTCCTTATTGTTATATGCGTAAAGGCTATTTTTCATAATCGCTAAAAATTATCAGAGTGTACAGTGTAATTTCAATGTGCAATCATCCAAATGCAGGTTAGTGAGTTAAGTAACATACTGCACTCAGGAATTATCACTTACGATCGTGAGATCGTAGTAAAGGACAGCCGTTTCTTAGAACCTGAGATTGAGAAGGGTCATACCTCTTATAGTACTTTATTTTTTTTATATTCATGACATGTTAGCGCTTGACGGTAATCACACATGATGGTAACTGATAATCAAAACTAAGATGGAAGTGAACTATCTTGTTAGGAGTAGGATGAACTTCATACCCCTTTCGGTTTCTACACTATACATAACCGAAACGCTATATCGCTTGACGGTTCGTCTTTGTCGATAGGGTAGTAACTAGCCACGACCAAATCCATGTGCACTAATCTCTCTCTAAAAGCCTTAGTATCTCTAGAAGAAATCCTAGGCCTATACAACGTTTGCCTGGAAGCTTACGTAAGCTCTTCTTTTAGAGGTAACTAAGACCTGTGTGAACTAAGATTTCGGTTATCATAACCATCGGTTAACATAACTTTACTATAAATTTACAATTTATAATAAACCCGTACGCCGGTTAAGGATGTAAACCGGGCGGTTATTTTAACCAAGCTTACGTCCTTAACCGGTGTCGTGAATAGTAAATTTTATGTTCAGTTAACCGTTGGTTATGATAACCGAAATCTTGGTGCACTCAGGTCTAAGTTGTAAAATTCAAAGATGATTCACTAATATCTTAACTAAAGTATACAGTATATTTATTAAATGCCTTACATAAATCTTTCTAAACAGAACTCCTAATAAAAATAAAGAACATCCTCCGAAGTAACAAAGCCTTACAATGTATTACTCATACATCGAAGCTTTTGACGTCGCGTCCAAAATGGCCGAATGCCGATGATGCATTTTTAATATCAAAAGAATTTAAAAAGCTCCAAACAAACACAACGTTTACGGCTAAGCGTGAAATAATAGTTGGTGGGGCTTTTTTCGTGTCGGTGTTGTAATGAAATGTGTTTCATTAATCATAGTTTTGAATAGTCTTTCGTACAGTTTGATACAATGCGCCGACATTAGGAAATAGGTGTAAGGAAGGTCGTGATAACTTTTATAAACTTGATTAAGTTTGGTTAGAGCATTGTATATTTAAACAGTATGTTGTTCTTGAAAAAACGTAAATTTTTAACCGACGAAAAGAAACGGAGGAGGTTCTCAATTCAACACGTATATATATATATATATATATTTTTTATGTATGACCACGCATAACTTTTTACAGAGTTGTCCGATTTTGAAAATTCTTTTTTCATTAGAAAGGGCATACTTCCAAGACACACTACTTGGTCCCATTGTCATCATGTAATTCAGCATCATCTGGTGATGATAGCCTGGGGGCATTGAAGGAACTCTTCAGATTTTGGAGGCACGCTTACAGCGATTTCGGTTTTTGTCTCGGTATCAGTAGCTTTTTGGCTACTAGTGCCGTATAATATACTATGACAATATAGTACGTTACGTGGCGATAAATCACTAAAAAGTACGAAATAAAATTTTTTAACAAAAAATAGAACCGACTCAAAACTCACTAAAAAGTAAAAAAAATAACATGCATACTATATTACACAGTTATTCTTGCAGCAATGTTTAAGGAACATTTATTTTACGTAGTAAAGCCGTTTGTGGGTTCTAGGTCCTTAAAGTAGAAACCTCGGTTCTATTTTTTGTTGAAAATTTTTTGACACCGATGTTCGAAAGCAAAGCGGATGTAACAGAAGCGGTATTTATTCTCCAATTACATTTTGCCTGAATTATTAGGTGAGAAAATGGACGAGATGTAAGTGAGATGTTCGTACGATGTATTTTTACAAGAATCGATAGAGCTCAATTCAATTTCTTTTTCAATAAGCTTAGCGACAAAACCCTTAATCGTTAATTCTAGTTTTTTTTTAAATTTTGTTCATTTATTAACTGTATTTTTTGTTGTTTACAGGTAAGCACTGGTTCTACAATTCACATTTTACTTTAAATATTCGCATGTAAGTACAAATAGAATATAATTAAAAAATACCTTTTTTTATTTATTTTTTGCATTTTTATTTATTTGGTACAAAAAAAACTTAATAACTGGGAAACTAATTCGTTGACGAGTTAGCGCTATTAATCCTTATTGTTAATTCTATTATTCTATTCATAATATAAAATATCCATATACATAATTATGTTAACTAAAGAATGAATTATTTAAAAAAAATAACAACTAAATCTACTGAATGTATTTTTATGAATCCTCACAAACATACAATTTTAGATACAGCACACACGCCATTTTTATTTTAGAAACAAAATAATAATCTAAATTTTTAAACTTTCATAGAAATGACGTAGGAATCCTGCATGTTAATATTCCTAGGGGATTGAACTTATTAAAAGAAGTACCGAAGCGAAGGTTGAAATTAGTTTTGAATAGCAGTCAGTGCAACTACATTAGGTTGATGTATCGAAGGTCTCGTAACAATGACGTGGACCCCATACGCTAGGGGCTGTAATAACGGTAATTATTTTGGGTACAATTTGACCGTAGCAGACAGGTAGAGAGGTTGGTAAGACAGTGGTTCTCAAATATTTTATTTTTTTCACAAGCTGACCCTGACACTTAGTACCTATGTGTTGGTCAAATCTTTATTTGTTTCTAAAAACTCACAAATAGCATGACAGGGTATTCCTTATGCGCTATCGTAGCATACATAAACATGTACATATTTAAACTTAAAAACTTAACACCACTGAGCAAGCATTGTAAGTTAAAATAGTAAGGATCATAAAATACACAAATACGCTAATACATGTATTTTTTTCTGTACTACGCCACTGGTTTTTCTGTGACATGTAGTCAGCTTTATTTAGAAAAACAAATTAAGCGGACGAAAAAATCATAAATAAGCAAACATAGCTCAAGAGAAATAAAGGAATCCAATTTAAATATGTAAAAAAAATATTTTTCTATTAATAATAGATAACAATGTTTCGTAACTTTGGGGACCACTGTTCGTAATAAAATAACGACGGCGCCAGACAGTCCCATTTTTTCATCAATAGTCCCTATCATTTGACAATTCCTCCATCAAAATAATAACATGCTTTGAATAGAAGTAGATGTATTTATTGTAATGGACACTAACGCTCTCTCTGTCTAACTCGAACAAAAAGCAGTACATCCTTTTTTCTCACAGAAGTTTGATACCAGTCTGCGAACTTTACCTTTTTTTTAACGTCAAATTAACGCAAGATGCGGCAGTCATAGCTGACAGGGCAATAACTCGAGACCTCAATAGCTTTGCGTATTTCATTGTAACCCCCCTGGGCCTGTCGTTCTGTCCGTCTATTATCGAATTCCCTGTTAAATTAATGAGGAAAATCGTCCTTTAAGAAGAAATCTTGGTTTGGATATTAAATTTGATTGGAGAAAAAAAAAATGAAATTATGACCCACTTTTTTTAATTGACTTGACTGCAATCGAGCCTGATGGTCAGCGATGATGCAGCCTACGGTGGTACGCATTTGTCTCGAAGATACCTATTTACTCTTGACTTGACGATACCCATATCGTAGGTAGGTAGGCAGCTGGAGCATTTTAAATTTTGGCCGCGCGTATAAGGAATGAGGAACCAAACTTAGTAACCGTCCAAGGGTCCAAGGCTACGTGTCGTTGTCGATAACCAATTTTTGCAAAGACATCCGCGAATAATATTGTATTGTACGTATTTCTCCTTATTTCCAAAGTCTATTAGAATTGGCAGCTCAAATCAATACGATAGCCACCATCTCGCGTCTTAATTAATGCTAATTTAACACAAACTTTGTTAATAACTTATACAAACAAAATAGCTAGCGAAGTCGATAAACAATTTCTGCTCACTCTCCAGTGCTCAGGCGCCGAGCTCAGTTTATGAGTTTACAAGTCTTAATGCGCGGCCGCTTTGACTCGGCCGATCATTAGCCGTAATAAAACTACTTACTTTGTATACTTGAGCTATTTTTGTATACGGACTCCCTGGAAGTCGGTTTTTTAATAAACTAAGGAAGAAGTCTTTTTGTTTTAATAATTTTTTGTTTGATTTTGTTTACGAGTAGGCTCAGAGCATAAGTGTTATAAATGTTCTTTTCATTTTTCTGAAACACTTTATTGCAAGTTAAACAGAAATACAAAGTAAAAGCTTGATCAATTTAGGTCTCTATTTACTTTGGCATATTTCTTTACTTTTCTATAAAATGCAGAAAAATATGGTACAATCGTCATAATTTAATGGTGATTTTGGTTTTACTGTGCATATACTTATACTAGCTATATACTTGAAGGTTTAAAGCTCTTTATTTATATATGTAAACCTTTCCGGCCATATACACTTACCAGATGTGAAAGGATTTTAAGAAGACGACCTTCCAAAGCTACCAGTACCATGGTTTGAATTTCATACCTGTATCCTGCTCACTAATATAGCAACTTACAAAGTTACAGCATTTATAAAACGACGAAAGTCCAGCCATCACAAACTCTCTCTCTATTACCAACAAAACTATTACAGTATGTACAACGGGAATGGAACTATCTACAAAGATAATCAACAACAAAAGGCCAACAAAAATATAATATTATCCCGGTCAAAACACCATTCGTCACACACGTCCTAAGAAAATGGGATAGCGGCTTGACGATTTTATAATAATACCAAGTGGGCTAGAGAGATACCTCACAAAAAATACCACTGCGCGCCGGTCCGCCCCTCACTATACCTTTATTATAAACCTGGATTTATAACATCAAATTTAAACTTTACACGTCACGTTTTAAGGTTGTTTATTGAATGAGCTTTGTACTAGAAAATGGAGGTAATCTCTAAGCTTCATCAATTATCTGTAGTCCAAGTTAATTACTTTTATAGGACGGTCGATTTTAATAGCAAAGCAGGGTTGTAGACCTGACCAATCTCACTGTTCGATGTTGCTTAGTTTACAGATGCGAGTTTGATTTTCTATACCTCTAAATATGCTGATAAAATAACACTAAGTTTATGTCATGTGAACACATTTTTTTAGTAAACCTTTAAAGCTGAATAAGTAACAAAGATCACAACTGTAAAATTTTTCTATTTTTTATAATAAATAATAATTTAAAAAATTAACAAATATATTGACGAGTTAAACGAGCTTAGGTATTTGAATCAGACCTGATACCAAAATCGTTAATCACGATTAAAGTAAAGTTGTGTTTGTTACCTTTTGTTGTTGTTATTTTTACAACCTGGCATTCATTAAGGTAATGCGTATTCCAGGCAGCTATCATAGGCTGCATCACTTGCCATCGAATTCGATACATAACATAAAAATATAACAGGATTAATGCAATGTAGAATGTTGAGTCAACTATTATTGTTCCGATAGTCGTTTCAATCCCGGCGAGCAGAGGAGCAGATTTTTTTATATATTTGTGTCATATAACATTTTTAAAAGAAATGTGAATAAAAATAAATGACAGATTTTTTTAATAATTGACCGGTGTCTGTACTATGTATGGTGAAGGATACCTTAAATTTTTTGTTTCATATTTATATTTAACTTTTGACTGAAATCGCACCTACAAGCCGCTACTTCGCTACACGATAAACGATCTAAAAGTTTTAGCGTATCGATACGTTAGTTTTACAATCGCTCATAAATGCATAAAAGATAAGTATGCAGTATACACCCGAAAAGCAACCCCCTTTGTCCTAGGGAACCGCGTATTAACACGTTCTGTTGTATGGAGTGGTACAGTCGTTACCACAAGTGTTTATATTTTATTGATTTGAAGTTATATCCACAAATATTATTTATATGTTGGTGTTTTAGCGGGTTGTTCCTTCCAAAACTAACATAATTTGATATATAGTTAAGTAACAAAAATGACGTGTAGTGAAAATAAAAATGTAAAATTTTGTGCGTATGTGTACGAGCTTAAAATCACATGTTACAAAATTAATTTTAAACAGAAGCAGGCGTTACTTTGCGGCAGTTCATTAGGGAAAGTGAATAATAGATTTGTTTTGCAGAGAGACTGAATGTCGAGCCTAGCTACAATGTTATAAATTACTTATTCAGAAAAATTCTCACGTACTTTTCACTCTTAAATCGGATCATATTCGGTAGAAAATAACTCTACAATGTTTTTTATTTAATAACTTGTAGCAATGTCTGGCAAGTGGTAATTTACGAAAAATTGTCACAATTTTAAAGTGTGTAAACACTTTAAAATTATGACAATTCTAAATGTTTGTTTTGCTATTTACTGCTAGAAAATGCAATCAATGGAGGCTATATAACAACGTATATCAGAGTTAGTTGAGATGACAGACGTTATTTATAAAATAGGCCACTTTTGTGCTCGACTCTACATTCCTAGACGCAGCTCGGGGCTATATTGCAGGTTCGAAGGGAACGATTTTGATGTGCTACAAAAAACCACTCCGCAGGTAGGTGGGTATGAGGTACCCACACATCTTTGTACCTGTGACGAATGCCGATACAAAAGATTTTTTCTACTATCTCCCCAAATGCGAAATTGTGTAAAGATGAGGAACCGGTCGGAGATTGTTGCATTTTTGGTTTTTATAATGTCTATTATTAACTGCTTCTTTGGATTATAAGGGCCTGGTTAGACTATCTTTAATGACATACTTATAGATATAAGTTCGCTAACCCGTATTCTTACTGCGTGGTGGGTCTAGGCTCCATGTTCCTGTCAACAACAGATTTAGCTTAGTAGTGGACAATGCTAACGTACTACCGATTATTTCAGATGTAAGTTAAGTAATGGATGTGATTAAAATTTTAACGTACTCTACAAAATGAGTACACCATCCACTAATTACAGAATATCTTGGTAGAAAGAGGAACTCAATATTACAGAAAACAAAACAGCCCAACTTAGGACTTCGTGATGCATAGCAACACCTGCTTACTAGTCGACCAATGAGGCAGTTACTCGTCTTCTCATCATCATTATCATCATTATCAGCTGATGGACGACCACTGCTGGACATGGGCCTCTTTAACTTCCAAGAACCATCAGGTCTTGAAGCGCCTGCTTTCAACGCCTCCTGACAACCTGCTTGTAGTCGTCGGTCCAGCTTGTATTCTATCAGTCTTTTACTCTGATAAAATTAAAGTGTTTTAATAACATTGAGAGGGAATTTACGGATACTCGTGACATTGTAGTAATTCAACATTGATTTGTTCTCATGGATAAAGCGAGTATAGAATATAGTATTGCTACAAAATTAAAAATAATAATAGTGTTATTGCTATTTTTTTTTAAAAAAAAACTTTTAAACTATTTGTAGTGACTCAACCACTGGCTTGGAAGGCAGGGCCATATAATAATCATTAAACCTATTATGATCATGATCATAGTCACTATCATATCACATGGTTGTCCGGGGTGAGCTCCTAAACTACTGATACGAAGCCGCCAGTTTAATCTCGATTATCGACTTCAATATTTTTCATGGGAAATAGATTTGTCAAAGTTTGAATGAATTTGAGAAGGTCAGCAGAAGAACCAAAGTAACCGACATAGCTCAGCAAGTTGCAGAACTGAAGTGCCAATGGGTGGGCATGTGGTTCGAAAAGCTGATGAACGTTGGGGGCCCAAGTTGCTAGAATTGCGACCCCGCACCGGAAGTGCTGTGTTCGTCGACCCTCCACAAGGTGGACTTACCACATCAAACGTGTCACAGGGATCCGCTGGCCAAAGGCGGCTCACGATCTTTGTGGTTGTCCCTAAAAAAAGGTCTATGTCCAGCAGTGGACGTTCATCGGTTGTTAATGATGATGATGATGATGACGATGATGATGAAGAGGAATAATATTTCATACATCGCACTATAAATTAAAGTAATGGTAATATACTTGAGACCGTCGCTCACAGCAATCGCTCTGGCAACAATTGATATAGAATCCTAGATACAGCGCAGAGAAAGGATCGTATCATTACAATAATTTGCCGCGAGTTGTTGGCATGTTTCGCCCGCCGCGTTATGCGGGATTTCCATTAAGCGCCGATCATGGCATCGAGCGCACATAAAGATCGCAATTAATTGCAATGGGATTCTATTAGGCTTTCTAGGGAAAATCCTAGATTTACGCGCTGAATACTAAATATTTTGCTGTGTATTATAGTTAATGTTTGCTAAGTTTGGATTACTCAGCTGCTAATAGCAACATGTTATAATACTAATTTGTGTCACACTTTTTGTTACTGCTTGCGATTTTTTTTAATTAGTGATGACTTAGACTTGGAAGGCCATTTAAATGGCTACTACTTGGTACTTTAATGGTAGACTTTAGTAAAAGTTTTGTTTTATCATTGTACAAAACATATTTGCACAAAACTAAAGGATACCCGAGGTTTTACCTGCATAGATCTCGTTTCCGTGGTAATTTCGGAATAAAACGTGCCTTATGTAGTATTCTGATATTTAATCTATATTATTGTGAAGTTTCATCAAAATCCATTCGGTAGTTGTTGCGTGAAAGAGTAACAAACATACATACTCACACACTCACAAACTTTCGCATTTATAAGGATGACAATTGCAAGAGATATTATAATTTTCAAACTATTATATAAGTATAGCTTATGGCTGCTATGGAACTAAAGCCTTTTCTTTTTTATGAGAAAAAGTATTGCACCATTAACCCCCTACGCTGCTCCAATGTAGGTTGTCGAACAGTGTGGTATTTTTCTTTTTCCGTAACAAATATTGCTCATCAAATTAAATTATGGCAACCAAAGTTTAAAATATAAATTTATAAAATCAAAATTTAACTAATTTAACTTGATCTTTGTGGAACTATTGAACATTACCAATTAAATGCTTTCATTTTCCTTCAGTTATTATTTTAAAACATTGACACGTTCAAGTTATTTTGTCCCTGTTTGCAGCATAACTTCTAAGCAGTCGGGTTTTTTGTTTTTATAATAATAATTTTATTTGAGACTTTTTAGTTTTAGTTTATGGTATAGAAATGAGACGGTACACTTAGCACACTTTTTGCCATTTTTGCTAAGTTCAAATGATATGATATTTATATTTTTGAAATGGTCTTTTTACGACCTTTCAAATGGTATCCGTAAGCTAAATATACACACATCCCCCCTCATCAACATTTAAATTTATATAGCCTATGTCACTACCACAATTTTGACAAATTCAATGTCAAAATCCGTTCAGCCGTTTAGGCTGTAGCGCGTGCCGAAGAAATGGACATACATAAATACATACATACGCTCGAAAAACATAACCCTCTTTCTGACGCAGTCGGGTAAAAAAATATCTTATATCTCGAACCTGATCACTAACAGCTACATAGTAATCACTGGATCAAGGAGATCTATATTAGTATAAGTGGAAAACTACGTTGTAAGAGATTAAAGTAGTTTTATTGAATCATTAAATATGTATGCCAGGATATCGATTGACCCCATCTTCAGTGAAAACACATGAAATAAACGTAAACTTTTATATGAAGCTATAACGATTATAGTAATTAAACTACTGGTGTTTGTAGAGTTCCGTATTTTAATCACTTTGTAGACCGTATATCGGTCTCTTTGTTAAGACCTTGAAAGTGTGATATCGAGTTAAAATCAAAACCATCTCAGGCTAACAATCAAACAATTTAACTTCGTTACTGAACATAAATAAAAATACGATCGATTAACACAATTTGGCAAGTACAAGAAAAATTGTAAAAATCATTTATTCGTTATTAAATCATTAAAATATAGTATTTATTTAAAGTACATAAATAACCATTACCCAGAATAGAATCAAATAAGAAAAGTGGTAGGTGAGGCCAGAGACTCGTAAAAGTTTGAAGCGAGGAAGGAACTAATTAATATGTATCTACAAAGTACGGAACCATCGGTGAGCGAGTCCGACTCGCACTTGTTCGGTGTTTAAGCTCATCAGAAGCATCCCGAGCAATTACTCGCACATCTTGTTATTCCAGATGCCGGGAATATTATCTCAAAGTTTTAGCACTTACAAGTTTTTTATAATTACTATATAGAATTAGCACCTCAAAAACATTCACGCATAAAACTGCCGTTATTATGGATGTGGTATTAAAGCAATTTTTTGAAGTAAATAAATAAATTTTTTTTAACGTAGCCTTACTAAATCCATTTGAGATTTAACTTGTAGGTTTTTAAGTAACAAAGTTTTTAGGACTTTTTTCGACTAAAAACCTAAAATCACAAACTACGGAACACGTAACTTTTACTGAATTACGAGTTAATACTTTTATCAAAAAAATTATATAATAAACAAACAATATAATTTAGTTTATATTCAAATATTTTTTTTATTATTATTATTTATTCAAATAAATTGTGATTAAATATTAGAATTTCAATTTGACATGCGTTAAAACTACTGCAGATGACAAATTCAGTATGAGTTTTTGAAAAGATCATTCAAAAGTTTCTACTACAGTACTGTTCAAGTATTATAGTATAATCTTACGCCATTTCCCATCTAAGCCTGTTTATTGTGCCATAATTTATAATAATATTAAGTAGGTACCTACTTATGCACTTTATGCTTCCTTCACGTTGAGTTATAGAGTTTTCACTCAGCACTGTTGATACCTATCTAGTAAATACTAGTTTATATATTACTGCTTGTCTTGTTTGTACATAACACAGATATTAATGTCTTTTGTACAGTCGTAACTAATATTCGCTAGTATTGAATGGCCTTTTGAAGTGCAGCGCTTTCTACAGATTGTGATATTAATATAGTTTTATCAATTTATTTTACGATTATTATATGAAATAGTTGTAACTGTTGATAATTGATATTATTACATAAATTGTAAAACATAATGTATTTTCTTTCGAAGTGGCGCAATGTAATTAAAATTATTTATTATTATATTAATGACTATTTTGTTTAAACCATGAAATTTATTCTCTGACTCCAACCGGAAAGAAATATAAAACCAAAAATAAATTAATTTCCAATTGGCTTTCCAGTTTTGCTTTTCGTCATATAACGTCCCAATTTATTTGTGCTTTCTGACAATTATTTTTTTCAAAATATAAACTTTTTGGAAATGAGATTTAGTTGTAATTCTCTGCAAAACATTTATTTTTGTGTACAAAACCATTAAATTAAGTTGACATAGTTAAACTTTAAAGTTGGTTTGAAAAAACAAATGTCTTCTATTTTTAAAAGGTACTTTTAATAATTTGTTTATTTGACACGACCGCTTGTCTGTGACCGTTACCCTAGATCCTAAAGATAAACCATTTCAAATGGAATACCGCCTACAATTTTTCCTGGATCACGGCGCGAGGAGCTTTCCGCCTGCCATTCGCGGAGTTATGTCGGTTATTAAATTTCACCACAATTAAACTTATCACAGCATACGCCGTTAGAAAGCCGCGCTGTTTGGGCCCCTTCCTTATTTCTATCGCCATAGCGATCAAATTGGCGTGAACAACGGTATACGCGTTGATTTACAGTGCCGAAGATATGTAGCGTCGCGAGAAAATCATAAACGCTTTAATTAATTTACTTTAATTTTTAACTGTTACCTAATTGTATGTTTTTATTTACTTTTCTATAAAGGATTAAGTGCTGCATTCAATTGAAATATGTTTTTATTCTCACTGATTAGTATTCATATTAGGATCTTTATGATAAGGACTCTCTGTGCTCCGCTGTTTTGTCCGCTTTAAAATAAGATGATTATTTTTATGTATTTAATGCATTTATATCAAAGGCGTATCAATAAACCAAGATCTCAACTTCTGTTAATTTTTTAATTCAGAATATTTATTTTAGTAAGTGAGATATGTAGAAACTTTAAATTATTTATTACCTGTATATAGGTTAGGAGTTCAGCATATAAATAAACGTTATTGAACTGCGTATCTCGGGTTGTTTATCAATGACTGTAAGTAATTTAACATTATAATCTGCTAGTGCATTATTTATGTTTCGCAAGGTTAGTGGGCCTTCGGTCCAGTGGGGCTAGCAGTCACATTTGTTATATCTTCAAAGAGAAATATACCCATATATCTATAATACGAGCAAGAGAGTAGAAATTGAGTGACTGTAAGATGAATAAATTGGCCCAAAATGTTTAAAAAGCAAGTGGTAGAATGTAAGCATTTTTTTCACTGTCTGGCTGTCTGTTCATGCTAATCTTATAAAACAAAGGATTCTGCTTTTATATGTTGCATAAAAAGGCAAATTCTAGATTAACATTTGTAGGCTTTCCGCAAGTCCGGAAAAATCGCGAAATATAGTTGCTTAGTGTCTACAAGTGTTACTGCCTACTTTTAACAGTGTTTTAATGTGTACAGGAATTAATTAGTATCAACAAAAGGAACTCACCTTTTAGTTGCTAAAAACATTTTTTTCACCTGCCAACAAGCTCTGAATCGGCATGGTGGGTCTAGTTCCTTAATCTAGAGAGGAGGTCTATGATCAAGTAGGGCATTCATTTTATCGTTAGTGATGCCTACTTATGAAAATCTTAATATACTAATTGCAAATGGAGACACTTAATACCAATAACTTGAGTACATAAAATGCGTTTATTTATTGTTCCCGATAATTATTACGACAGTAAGTTTACTCAGGATATTACTTTGTTAAACAAAACTCTACTTTAAGTTGTAAAGAATAGAGAACATTTTCGATTAATAGAAGCAAGAGATCTGTGATAATAAATCTTGCACTGCTACAATGGTAAAGAAAATATTCATTATTTGTGCAAGAAAAAACTCAATTTGCGGACTCTTTGACGCTCGCTTTACTAGTAACATATATTTTATGAAGAGTCCATATATTTTCCGGTCTGCTGCGTCTTATGGCTTCTATATCTACGTTTTTAATATTTATAATATGTAAAACTTTTTGTTGTTCGGTAGAAATTGTAATTTTTATGTGATTTGTTTTTGTTAATTAGCTGCCATAAAAGTATGTTTGAAGTTATTAATGTTTTAACCCTATAGTGTTTAATTTATGTAATATTTTGTGACCTTTAGCTAATTGTAGCAGTATTAAGGGCAAAATTGATTACTTTATTTGTGACATGGTTATCTATTACTTTGTCCTAGTAGAGTTTTGGGATATTGAGTGAACCGTCCTATATGCAAGGTTTATTTAATTTTGGAAACTGTTATCGTTAAGTACTTTCAGAGATTATTGTGAATAGAAAGACAAACAAAACGGTTGAAAACTAATATTTTACATGATAATGATAATGGTAATAAATTGTTTTTAAATTTTATAAAAGCACATAGAATTTTGGCCTGATCAAATAAATAAGAGCCAAACATAAACTTCCTCTTGATTTTGTAAAAACTAAAAATTATATTAATTATTTATTTATCACAAGTTCGCCCTTGATGGTAAGTGATGATGCAATCTAAGATTGAAGCGGGCGAACTTGTTAGGAGTAGGATGAAATCCATACCCCTTCGGTTTCTACACGGCATCGTACCGAAACTCTAAATCGCTTGGCGGCGTCTTTACGTCTTTGCCGGTATGGTGGTAACTAAACACGGCCAAAGCGTCCCATCAGCCAAAAAAATGTTTTTTTTTAATTAATAATTTAACTTTTTAATTATTTTTTATAAACAATTGGAAAAGTCGTAATTAGAAAACTTGTATGGGAATCACCATTTCGGTAATCGTATTATATTTGTTGTTTACTGCTTCATTCAATTTATAACAAGTATTATTTCACTGTCAGATAAAAATGAAACTCAATGCGGGGGATCTTTTATGATTATTATCACATAAACGAATTTCAAAATCCGCACTTAACTTAAGTTGACTTCCCATGGCGGTAGCTTTGTAGCCATTATGAATAGAATAAGGCAATTAATATGTTCACACCGATATCACTGTGAGAAATTACCTTTACCGACTACTGGGTAAATGAAACTCAGTTGCATTATGATTATGTGAAATTTCCGCCATATTTATCTTTTGTAGTAAAATGGGGCGAATATCTTAGCATTCCATGGATTCACTGTGCGGGTGCCAGCTCCATCGCGTGGCTGAGAGAAAAACTCGGAACAGAGCCCGAGACTTGTGACACGGGTGTAGGTTTAAAATAGATCCCTTAGTGACGCGTGTCAACACTCTCCTCTGTTAATGTTAAATTTTATATTATATAGCGTACAATTTTATATATTGTTTATATCTTCAGATTGGCATATTCGGTTTTCATCCTACGTAATTGAAATCCTTTTCCCTGTACCAGAAGTGGTCCAACCGTCTGGGAGTAAACATAGTATAATTTGACACAAGAAAAGGTTATAAGTTAAACCCCGGTTATTTCTGAAATAAAACATCGTCATCGTTTTACCAGGAAAATCAATTTCCTGTTACTCGTAGGTAGGGCAGAAATGATATTACGGTCTTTCAGAAAATACTATACTGCCTGATAATTTAATTTTGATTCCTGTGACTCTACATTTTCATATCTTAAGCAATGAAAATAAAATGATACCATTGGTACATTTCACACTCGTCTCACCTAATTGGTAGGAAACACACTCGTCCGCAAATTTAATCCACGCACATCTCCGATAGAAATTATATCGGCGTTTTTACCTCCTATCGCATCTCATTTACTAACCTCAATCGTTTCAGACTGCGAAAGGATAATAATCTTTCCCATAGAGCGTTAATAGGGACGTAACTCAACGTCTAGATTAAGTTATCGGCATTGGCAATACGTCACCGCACTTGTGAGGGCTTTCTCTAATGATTTACAAAGCTTTTCAATTTAGTTTGCTTCTTAAAAGGGATACATTAAGTAACCTTAAAGAGCAATTAAATATTAAGTTTTCTTGATGATTATCTTGATGGATTTGATAATGTGGATCCGTAGATAAGTCTAGTTGAGCTACGTCAACATACGTGCTGATTAATGTGCACCTAATTTGTGCATTTTTTTTAATAATTTGCTTTTATATAGTGGTGTAGTGCGGTTAAGTAACATATGCTTGTTGAGTTATTATTTAATACTTTGTATACAGTTTAATTCAATTGTATAATTGAATTAGCTAATTCAAGCATATGTCGGAAAGCAATAAATGCAAAAATTAACAAAAATCATAGATTAAGGATCGGATAGATGTCGTTTTCTCACGAGTAAAACGATAAACTTTATGCAGCTACTGGTTTGAAACGTTATTGCTATTTTCTCTATTTAGATATGTTTCAACCTCATTGCAATGGTACCATGCCGCATCTTCAAATTGAAGTCAATCATCGTTCTTATATTATGAGTCTCTTATCGGATCTTATCAATTTTCTATGTGCATTTATGATTGCGTATTTACATAAACACCTAGTTTGGAATGAAAACACGGTATGACTTCATAGCACTTATTATGTTAGGGTCTTTACACACCTGTTCGGATCTTTACATTCCTGGTAAGAAACGGCGAGATATTGACGACGAATTGACGTTCATATTATAGAGCATTGTTCAAGAGCAGACTTAAAATTGTAGTATGCGTAATAGATGTTTTATTTATACTAATTATTAACGAAAAACTCACATCGCAGACTGCGCACGAACTTTAACGCAGGATGGCATTCCATCCGGCCAATACAGACCCTCCTCACCGAATTGGACCTAAAGGCTGAAAGCCCTAGCCCCAAAAGGGTCTACCTGGGGAAAAGAGTGCTCCCGAAGAGCTAGATTGAGGCTGTACCTTAGCTCGATCCCCGGACCTGCAATATCGTATTTTTATTTTTGTCGAACTATCTATTGCTGATACGAATATTTGTAAAGAGACCCTCGCAAGCAGGACCTTTTCTGCGCAATAAATAATTGTAACCTGTCACCGACCGGCCCATCGATAGCTTTTACATGCAAAATTATTAACGTGATCTAGCGGCCTTTAATAGATATCGTTACTTTCTAAACTCAAGATAATTGTGAAACTATATAACGATATATATTCGGATATAGCTTAATACATATTAATGCAAATAATGAAGTATAGTATATACTCTTCTGTAAACCTGCGCTATATGTGATCCAATATAGCTTTTTTAAAAGTTTCTGTAAACTTGTACCTTCAGTTAGTTATAAAATTAATCTCATGTCGATGTGTACGGGTGGGATAGCCCGTTGTCATGAAATTGTTGTGGAAAAACTTTGAAACATAATTGTTTCAATTAATGTACATACAATGTACATACTATAATCTATTACTGTGCCTTTCATCTAGATCTGTTCAGCCGTTTGGGTGTGATTGAGTATAATGTAGTATGTACATACAATGTACATACTATAATCTACTACTGTGCCTTTCGTCTAGATCTGTTCTGACCGTTTGGGCGTGATTGAGTATAATAAACACTAATCGAATATTTATTATAAGCAAGATTATCTTACCTTTTAACTGTAGGTCTCGAAATGATAGTCCAGTCATTTTCATTTAGTACATAAAACACATGTTCACTGTAGCCAATGGAAAATCAAGGTCGGTCGGAATTATAACATAATATTTCCAGGTTAAATCTCCTATTTACGCGATTTTCGATAAGATCACTTGCCATCAGGTGAGATAAGTGGACGTGTCAACGATAAAATTAGATCGTTTTAATAATGGTCGGTCATTGACTCAAACAATAAGCTCATATACAAGTCGGGGCTAGTGCAGATTATATTGTTTCGCGTGTTATGTCACCTGCGATCTTGTGATAAGCCAGTAATGTACGCTGCAATTTTGTAAGCTACGCGTAACTTACGGTATTCCTAGGTTTTGAGCCTAGGTTTAGCATGCGGCTTGACTTCTATGGTGTTTGCCAGAATTTTGATGGGCCGCAGAAACACCGGGCTGTTACGCTATAGTTATAAAAATGTAACATCACCTTTCTACTTCTGGACTACAACTAAATATTTCTTGAAAAAAAGAAAAGCTCAATATTTAACAAGCCCAAGATTATGATTTATAATTTTCCTTAAAATAAAAGTATATTGGCCGTCCCTGTAAATTTTTACAATATTTTGACTGTGTCTTATTTCAGCGACCATTATTTGAGCTTATTTGCGGTACAAGTATTGAGGCAAAATGAAAATAATATCATTCCGTTTGAATAAACGCTTACAAAATTAAAAAAATAGTAAAAAACGAAAAATATAGGTTATCAATATATAAGTTATCAAAAAAATATTTTTTTTTTAAAATTCAGTTGTTTATAGTTTGATTAGTAAGTCACATTTATTTTGTCACTCCATAATACTTAGATAGCATCTAGCTATCTAAGCTATTATTTACGCGTAAACGCAATATCTAGATTAATATCGGTCTAGATTTAGGCACGTTGACGCGTTTTATCTGGATCTAGCACAAATTCTACACTTCACCATTTATAACTAGGTCTAAGTTATAGTGTTTATGCTAACATGGTATTAAACATTGAGGCCTATCATTATTTTGGTCCAAGTTCTACTTGAAACTAATAAGTAACTTAGATTGATATTAATCATACTGGGTTATTATACTATAATTACTGTAGTACGTATTACTGTTTAATGTGGTATTAATTTTGTATTGTCTATAATTTATAATTTACTACGACAGCTGATTAAATAAATACAAGAATAATACAACAGCATACCTTTTTACCCGACCCGTCAGAAGAAGGGTTATGTTTTTCGAGCGTATGTATGTATGTATGTCCATTTCTTCGGCACGCGCTACAGCCTAAACGACTGAACGGATTTTGACAGGTTAGGTGTCGTTGAATTTGTTAAAATTGTGGTAGTGACATAGGCTATATAAATTTTCAAAATGGTGGCTGTAAATGGAGGAAAAAAGGGGGGATGTGTGTATTTCTTTCTCTTATCTTAGCAATATGGGTATCAAATGAAAGGGCGTAAAAAACCATTTCAAAAATATAAATATCATATCATGTTTATATTGCCGTTTTACAAAAAATGGCAAAAAGTGTACCGTATCATTTCTATACCATTAACTAAAACAAAAAAGTCTCAAATAAAATTATTATTATAAAAATAAAAAACCCAACTGCATAGAAGTTATGAACTGAAAAGAGAAAAACAAGGATCACTATATCTATATAAAATTTTAAATACTTTATGGTGCTGCAGGCGGGGACAAACGTAATTTTGGTACATCTTTTTTTTCCCGCAGAAAATAAAGTATTTTATTTTGCCTCCCACTAGCCAGATCCGGATCAATTCAGAAGCCGGAATCCCGGGACCGCCGTCTTATAAATCCACTGCGCACACCACTGCGGCACGGAGAACGTCAAACTGTGCAATTGTATCAGAATTGTCATTAAAACAAATTAAACGCATCTCTGTTCGTTCATTCGTATGTATTTGTAAGATTAAAATCTTGGCGAAAGTACCTATAAAATGTGATTTTCATAAAAAGTTTCCTAGTATGCTCGTTTGCAAGTATTTCTTCTTTCTTTCTTTAAACACTTCGGGGAAGGCATGCATTATTTTCCCTAGCGAAAATCAATGCGTGGAAACATTTCCCTATTTTAATTTTACCCACGAAGCGTTAAACACTAGGTATCATAGTGTTCGTTAGCGAGACCATTGGAGTAATAAATATAATTAATAAAATCTCCTCTTAATAACGTCCGTCCGTGTGAAACGGTCGTTAGTGTAAATTTGAGCAGATCGCTATCGGCGGTATGCGACGAGTAGCCCGTTGCTCGACGGACGATATGTGCTCATGTGTGCATATACTCGTACTTGCATTTAGCTAGATACCGTAAGCCGTCATTAGTCTATTTTCTTTTCTGTTTTACCCATACGATCAGTCTGAAGACTATGAGCAGAAGCGTTGTAAGAAAGTTGACCTCCACAGCGGGAGAAGCTCTATATAAATTTCAAATGCGGCTTTCAGTCTAGAATTTGCGGTCGCTTTAAACGTCGAATCGCCTGTGGTATCGTTAACTGCACAGCCAGATGATTCGGCTGTTTTATGAGTCTAGCTTTGTAGTTGATGCTACTTTACTGTAATCAAGCCCATATGGACGTACGGAATTCAGCTATGGGGCTCAGCATGCGACTCCAATATTAACATAATGCAAGGAGCTCAGAATTATTATCCTATTTTAAAAACAATATATGTACAGACTTATATTTAGCTATATTCCACACGCCAGTTAACCATAAGCCTTGTTATTAAAAATACTTGCCATATATTTTGTAAATAATTATGACCAATATTCTCGTTCCATTCCAATAAGTTTGAAAAGACTGTATAAGAAGTGGGAAGGCAATGTAACCTTTCCCTTATTAAATCGGGACCTTTAACTGTGTATCTATTGGTTTCCGAATTGGTAAGTCATTTGGGCAAACAGTGACATGCACACAGGTATTTTTTGTTTTTCAATACATTAACTAACACATTTTACACCCATTTCTGGCCTATTTCTGGCTAGGTTATATATGTCACATGTGTAGTCTCACTGATTTTTATTTCATTTGATACCGCATTTCTCCATCCACCATCATCATCGTCAGCCTACGTTGCAATGGTACAACGACATTTCTGGAACAGTTGGTAATGGTTACTAGAGGATGCCTGGTCTATTTTTAATGGTCTTATAATTGAGATTTAATGAAAATATCCTGTTACAGACAGTACCAAATACACCAAACAGTGAGATGTATAAATCGGTAGTATCGAATCGTAACTTTATTCGTTTTAACCGCAGATATTCTCCCCTCGTGTGCAAAGACTCTAACCGATAAGCGATTTACAGCTAAAAAGACGTTCTTCCGGCGCCTGTAATGAGATACTGATATGCTGATCTTTGACCGCCCTATCGCGTAACGGTGTGCGGCTTTAAATTATTCTTCTAGAATCTTCCTGAAATAAACCGATCCTAGTTAAAGGGGAACTGCTTCTAGTTTATGTATCGACTGCAGTTTATCACCGTGCGGGTTTGAAGATATCTTATTTCATGTGACCTCCACTTAGTTAATTATTTTATTTAAATACTTTGATACCGCGGTAGTCTATCTATATTCCGGTTTTTTAGATTTGAGAATTTAAGTAAACAAATGTGGCTGATCACTGACATTATTTTGTCGTAACCGTTGATAAACTATTGGACGAAATTCCGACCCAAAGATTAATTTAATTTAAATCTTCTGCTAATTTTTATAGTTCTTCAGACGTTGTTTGTAAACATCAAAGTATTTGTGAGCTTTTTAAACTGTTGGATCATTCTGAAAACTGTTAACAAAGTTTGGCATTGGATAGGTTACTTTTTAGCAAAACTACTGAGGCTGTCTCAGAGATAGAGTACCCTAAACCGACGAATTTGTATGATAGGATTAATGAGAGTGGAAGAAGCTAAGCAAGTGAAGTGGTTTTTGGTTGCATGTAATAATTTTCTCACAACCAGGAATCGAACCCGGGACCGGACTAATTTGTGAGGCGAAGCGATTATAAAAACTCCGTAAAACGACTCAAACTCTTTTATTACTCAGACCACCTAATTACAATGGTTTTCGATCTTAAGTCACTACTACCCACTACGTCCAAGCGTTTTATATCCGCCTTTTGGCCTCAACGGGCGAGGTGGCAAAAACAATGATGGCCGCCAGCACCGAACAATACATGCGCTTGCTGCTGTAGCGAGCAAGCGTACTCGCCTACTCGCTACACAAGCATACCAGGACCTGGCAGGATGTAGTCTCTGTCCCTGGGAATGAGGCGTGATATTATGTTTGTATGTAATGAATTCGGCAAACGCGACTCTGTTTACGATCAAATTTGACTCTAGTTTTAGGTGTTAACACCGTTGTTGTACTAGAAAACCCTTGGGTTAAAAATTACAAATAAAGTAATACTCGGTGTAACAATGGTCGCGATCAGATTGCGCGCACGCGAGCGGTTCGTGACTGCAGTGCGCATACACCCGCGGCCGAACTGTTAGCATTCCGATGTGGGGTGATCTAGACTTGTGACTATTTGGAGATTCCATCTATATTGAACAACAAATAAATAACAAATATTAATATTTATATGTGGGAAGAGGGGCAAACTCCCACAAATAAGAAATAAAAAGAATTTTTATTTCTTACTTTTTAGTGATTTATCGCCACGCAACGTACTTGTACTATATTGTCATAGTATATTATACGGCACTTGTAGCCAAAAAGCTACCGATACCGAGACAAAAACCAAAATCGCTGTCTCCAAAATTTAAAGAGATCCTTCAATTTCCCCAGGATATCATCATCCGATCCTAACATGGTGACAATGGAACCACCTTGGAAGTATGCACTTTCTAATAAAAGAAGAATTATCAAAATCGGACAACTCTGTAAAAAGTTATGCGTGGTCATACATAAAAAAACCTCCTTCGATTTTTTTCGTCGGTTAATAAATAAAATAAATCCGACCGTTAAAAGTAATGGAAATTCTACACGGTCCGACGCTTTTGATAAGTGCTCCTAGGCCTGAAGGAACCTTAAACCGAGACGATGATCTGCCTGGGCACTTCATAGCCCTCCGCTATCCCAACAACACTGGAAGACGATTTCAGTTTCACTGTCCATAAACCCGAAATAACTCGTAGAGAACATCTCCCTATGTTCCTTCTACCGTTCGACTGTTCGACGACTCTGCTTGCAAATCTCTCTTTGCTAATATTTCATATAAGAACGTTGTACAAACTGAGAATTACGCAGGTATACAAAGTTGCTCGAAGAAGGGAAATTTTAATTTTAAATTATTAAAAGTCTAATCGCAGTGACAAAATAACGGAGGATGAACTATTTACATGCTTAGAGTTTATATGAAATTTGAACAGTAACTTTTATGGTGTAAACCGTGACCTCATAAGCATAGCTTAAGCAATGCGGCTAGATAACCCAACGGGATATTTAAGCAAAGTTTATTGTTTGTGAGTTTCCCCCGCCCGCCGCTCGCCGCCCGCCGGTAACCTTGTAAGACTAATTTTGTGCGAGCCGCTGGTCATCTTGATAGGGACCAGGAAGCGTTGTAGGCGCTAATGAGATACCACACAATAGACCACTATGTTATACACTAAGAGTGTCTTCACACTGGCGTTTGTCCAACGTAGGTTCGTCCAACGCATAGATCATCATTACTATCATCGTTACATCACAACATATCGCATGAGTGACGTCGTTTGAAAGGAAGAAAAAATAATGTTTGTTTAGGAAAAACACAAAAAAAAATATATAATAACATAATTCCCTATGCAGGATGTAAAAAGTGATGTGATCCTAAAAAGGTCCTCACTCAGTATTTTGCAGTGCGCATCAGGACGTGAAGCCTTTCTTTCGTGAAGCCCTCGAGGTGAGATTTATAAGGCGAGTGTGGATGGCCTAGGCGAATGCTTCTGGACCAAATGCAGGACATTTTTAAATATGGCCGGGTCAAGAGTACCCTAGACTGACGATCTTGTATGAAAGGATTAATGAGAGTATAAGAAGAAATAAGGAAAATGTTAGTTAGGTACCACCTAAGTATGCGGATCTATTAAGCTAAATCAGGGATTATTTTTATTCAGCGACTAGTGTTGGACAGCTAGGTACTTCAGTGTGAAGGGGATCTAAGGGTCATCTATGCCTACTGCCGGTTTTGCAGCGCGTTTTCCAAAGTTATAGCTATCGCATCCCGTATTAATGGCGTTATGATTAAGAAAATAATGATTTTCCATAAACTTATAATCAAATAGCCTATATTTTGATATACGCAAGATTTTATAGTTTATTGGCTTAATGTAAGTTGTGTACTTATTTGAGATATTGCGAATAGTTAATTTAGTAACCTACCAGTTTATTATAGTGACGATTATCATTATAGGAAAATTCATGGTTTTTCATAAACATATTTTCAATTTATTTAATTTTTCTTTCTTTTATTTTTTTATTTTTTAAGAATAATACAGAAACACTAAAACAAAAAACCGATTCTGCTCCTCCAATTGCGGGGCATTTGTGGGACCAAGCAACTGCTGGTCAGGGTTTCAGATTGAGGAACCTGTTTACAATACGCGCAGTCTCAAGAATTTCTGTATCCGACTCTTGGACCAACAGCCAAGCGAAAGCTTCTTAAGATTGGTTGGTCAAAGCTTTTCACTATAAGACCATTGACTGAAACGACTATAAAAATAATAATAGCCGATTTTTTAAGTTTAATTAATTAATTAAATTAAATTTGAATGTTCTTATATTATTAGTATGATTGAGTATTACTTATTTAGAAGAGCTATGTCAAAATGAGCTCTACATCCTTTACGCTGTTTTTGAAATTTCCATTTTCCATACAGTGTGCGTAGACCCTCACATGCCGGTATTTAGGTATGGCAACCATACCCATTAGAAATATAGCGAAGCAACTGCATGTGCCAGACTGGTGAAACTTTAATTTCGTTGTGTTGTTAAAATTTCTAGTTTCCCACAATGTGCGTAGACTATCCCGTCATCATTTATCTCTTCGGGCCAAAACATGATTATCGTTGCTCCGACTGTAAGCGATTAAAATTTTAGTTCTAAATTAACTAAACACTCGTGCTATTGTGCGTAATTTTAAAATACCTAGTTTCCTCGTGCATAAACTGACGGCTTACGTAGCGTCGTGGTATGAGCACTAGATTTATAAGACGGTGGTCCTAGTTGAGCCGATTAAGAGTTTCTAAATTGGTCTAGGTTTAGCTGGTGGGAGGCTTCGATCGTTGCTAGTTACCACCCTATTGACACAGACGTACCGCCACGCGATTTACCTAGCGTCCCGGTATGATGTCATGTAGAAACCGAACGGGATGTGGATTTTATCCAACTCCTAACAATTTAGTCCGCTTTCATCTTAGATTGCATCATGACTTATATAACATTAAGTTTGGTTGCCGTCAAGGGCTAACTGGCAATGAATAAAAACAAACAGAATAACACTTCAGACCTAACTTGAGCGTTCTTCATGTAGTAGATTGCTCCTAAATGACTTATAAAACTTTGCTCTGCAAATATTGTTAAAATTCCTAGTTTCCCGTGAGTGCGCGAGGTCCCTCACGCAGCGCCTCTAGGCACGTAACAGTACCTCGCGTCGCGCGTGTAAGTACGTATAAGTAGGTATGTCGCAATTTGTATCAGATGAGGAACGGGTTTATGGCTTTTATGGCGTTTTTTACCTCCCGCCATAACAGCCGTCGCGTAAATGCGTGCTTTTTATTTATTATATCGCTCATGCAACTTCATATTTTTTGTATGAATCGGATTCATAATGTTTATTTGCTTGATGCGTTACATATTAATTACTTAAATACTCTATCTACCTTTAACTGTTTCTTTAACTTCGTGATCAGCCTATGTAACCTCGTATCACGAGGCCCTGAGTTTGAATCCTAAAATCAAATATTGAAATTCTTTGAGTGTCTTTTGACGACCTCCGTGGCATAATGGTAGGCGCAGTAGATTTATTCTGAGGAGGTCCTGGGTTCGATTCCTGGCGGTGGCGATTGAGTTTTTCCTAATTGGTCTTGGCTTTAATTGTTACTAGTGGCGGCAAAAATGTACCGTACTGCGATTTAGCGTTCCGGTACGATGTCGTGTACAAACAGAAGGGGTGTGGATGTTATTCTACTCAAAACAAGTTTAGCCCGCTTTCATATTAGATTGCATCATCACTTACCATCAGATGTGATTGCAGACAAGGGATGACTTGTAATGAATAAAAAAATATATATTGCAAGTAATTTTATCCTTTTTCAATTTGCTCGATTCGTTATTGCGCTAAGCTTTTTTGGTAAAATGTAAAACGATTTGTTTATGTTTACATATTGAGGTACAAGACCATTCGGACTCGAATTTACAACGTAAGTGACTTACAGAATGTGTAATATTGTAAATGCTCTTGTTTTATGGTATTACTTATTACTGAGACGAATTTGGTTGTATCTACAGCGTGTAAGGTGGGTGTTTTTATAACTTAAACACTCAGTAAATTAGGTCCATACCTAAAGTGGAGGTCGCTGGTTTCGATTTTGGAATGACAAATTATTATTTTTGAAGAATTGTGGTGAAATGTGATCGAAGACTTTGTTTTTAAAAATTGTTAAAGCTCAAATCAAACAGATAAAAACGCCGGAAGGACATTTATTAGTTACACAATTTTTAATTGTAAACGTTTCGTTTTATTTTTTTTATTTTTATTTTTGTGTTGGAATGGGTATTTCATATGACAGACGTTATTATTCTTGAACAGAACAAAATAGTATTGGTCATCTTACGTCATAGATTAAAGACTACTAGATAGAGCCCATAGCGCGTCCACTCGTGAGACAGCAAATCAGCCTTATTGACATGACATGTCAACATTTAAAGTACATCATAAAACGTTATGTTTTAAAATATCGTAAAATACGAAATATTACTTTATATAATATAGTTTAGTAAACGCATAGTACATGAAATTTGCTAAAAAATAACATATCTAAGCTTAAATCATCAATCAATGAAGTTTATGCCTACTTACGTATGAAACGTAATTCCTTCGATTTTCTGTTCGCTGCGACTGTTGCAGCTGAAAATATTACAACCCACCATAGCACGATAACGTTTAAATTAATATAGTAACCGCAAAGTTATATTATTTATCAGCAAATTTAATAAAAAGCTAATAATTGCTCAGATATGTCCCTTGTCTGTCACAAATTCCACTCTTGACAAAGAATAAAAACGAACACGCTGAAAGGGACAAAAAATAATCTTGTATCACTTTCTAATAAAGGCCGAATGAAATAAGTCTGTCACGCTCTTGAACCTACAGCCGCGTTATGACTCCATCTAGTAGTCTTTAATCTATGTCTTACGTAGTAAATACTACATAGTAATAAATCTTATTAGATTTCAGTGACAACTCAGGAATCGAAGAAGGTATCGGTTACATATAAACCGTCAGTTTAGCAAAGCTAAGAGATGTGAAAGCTATACAGCTTTCTAGTTTACTATAAACCTTATTTTCGTCATAACTTACAGCCTAAGTCCACGTTTTACCTTGAATTTCCGTCATTCCAATACAAAATATTCCAAGTATTTATAGAGCACTAACTGAGATTTAATAATCTGAATGTAGATGACGTCCAACGTCCACCCAACGTTCGCCGCACTCGCGCTAACTGTAACACCTGGGCCACGATACTGTCGCCCTACTTGAGACTAATTCTATTTGCTAGAGGATTATTTTCTTAGTTCGTATAAAATAAAAATAACAGCTTTTTTTAAATAGTATAAAATGGACTGTACTGTATAAAATTCAGAAGTTAATAATATACCTTGCGTCACTAACAAAATTAAGATGATTCTAATGACACTTAATATTATGTCGAAATTCGAATTACTAATATTATAAAGGACGTTTGTATAAATTGATAGATGTTTCTTATTTTTTACGCAAAAACTACTAAATGGATTTTGATAAAACTTCACACAACAATAATATAGCTTCACAAAACAAAACAATAATATAGCTTACAGATCAGAAATTCTTACGGGTACGAAAACTACGCGGGTGAAACTGCGGGCGTCCTCTATTTCATATATAATTATATCAGCTCTCGTGTAACCTTACAGCTTTTATTCAACTGCATCATTATCAAACATCAGGTAAGTTCTTAGTCAAAAGCCAAATATCACTGCATTTTAAGATCGAAAGTTACTCTCCGAAGAATTGCTCTGGTCTTAGATCATGATGTAGTTGATGGTTTTTAATATCAGGTGGATCATATAATGCTTATTCCGTCATAAACTTGCCTGTATTATTTAGCGGCCATTTTAAGTACTTAGTACGTTTAAACGCTGTACGCTGACGCTTGAAGTGTAGAGCGTTGCGCGTCGCGGTTCACGGCCCGCGGTTAAGGTGCTAACTTATGTCAATGTTGTGACACTTATTGTTGGTCATTGCGTGCTGAACAGAAATGCGGCTTAAGGTACAGTTCCAATAAATATATACAAAACGCCCGCGTTTTAACAATGCTGTTAACATTATTTCATTATCTTTATTGCAATATTTTTGAATTCTTTGGATTTGGGGTCTGGTTTTCTTTGTAACCAAAAGGATCTTCTATCCGTTTCCGAAACATATCTCACAAAATTTTATTTTAAAATAAAGAGTAATCCTAGGACAAAATTTTGCTTATTAAATTTTAATGTAAATAAACAAAATAACTGTTTAGGAATAAAATTGCGTTACCATGTGAAAATTCGAGTTTGTCCATACACTAACATCGAAATTCGACGACATGAAACAGATGACGCCCGCGGTTTCACCTGCGTAGTGCTCGTTCCCGTACGAATTTTGGGATAAAATGTGGCCTATGTGTTAATCGAGGGTGTCAGGTGTTAGGTGTGTAACTTCATACCAAATTTTATTATAATTGCTCCAGCTGTTTAGTCGTGAAAAAGTAACAAACATACAAACTTTCACCGTTATAATAGTAGTATGATTACGTACACAATGAATGGAAAATCGCATTCTTCATAAAGAAACCCCCTATCTGAAGAAGTAAAGAATCTTTCAGACGTGTCGTTTTCTGAGTGTTAAAACCACGTTATGTAAGCGCGGCTTAACAACCAGTGTAAGTCGTCTTAACTTATAAATAACGTCTGGAAGCAATATCGTAGCTACAATCCAAGAGGGATTACCTTCTATTACTTACTCGTTTTGGTCATTACCGTGCCCTTCGCCCATAAATACTGACCACTTACATTGCGTTAAATGTTTATATATTACTAGCGCTGCCCCACGGTTTCACCCACGTTGATCCTCTTCCTGTCGGAGTATCGGGATATATAAGATAGGCCAGTGGATTTATAAGACGGAGGTCCTGTGTTCTATTCCCGGCTTAAGATTTTCTAATTTGCTTCAGGGATGGCTGCTTGGAGGCTTAGGTCGTGGCTAGTTACCACCGACAAAGAAGCACCGCCAAGCGATTTAGCGTTCCGATACGCTTCCATCTTAGATTGCATCATCACTTACCATCTGGTGTGATTGCAATCAAGAATAACTTGTAATAAAAAAATATGTAAAAAAAAACTAATTGGATCCTGATTCTAATGATTAAAAGCGACTTCATCAACAAGTCAGTACAGAGATATTAATGCTACAGAAAATCCAATAAATTTAGTTTTCAAAAGCCTTTAGTCTCTTAAGTGAACATAATACGGCACTAATTTTGTTTTGGTCACAAGAGTAGATATTTTATCCGTTAAGAAATACAATATTTTTTGAATCGACAAGTAATCGAAACTTTACTTCGGGAACAGGCTTTTTGTCAGAATGTGGGGTTGTGTACAGATATTATAAAAAGTTACATAAAAATGTATGTTTCTTATAGTTGAAAGGTTTATATTTATAGGATTTAATTAACATTTATTTTATATAGCCCCATGGATAACGTTTTTAATATAGATTCCTTATATAAAGTAGGCATCTGATAAATTAAAATAATTATTTTTTTCAAATACCCTGTTATATAAAGCACTTTTGAAAAATCAAGTTTATCGTGTGTATTGAGTCAACCATCGGTCCGGAAGGCAGATTCTGCCGAGAAGAGTCAACAAGTAACTTAGCAGAAACCCTTTAAAGAAAAATTTTGGAATTATATAATTATATAATTTACAATCTTAGTTAATGACCCACCACGCTGCGCCAATACGGGTTGGTCTAAGCTCTATTTCCCCTTCCCCTACTCCCTCTAGGGGAGGCCTGGCTCTATAGTGGGCCGTTAATAGGCTGACAATGATAAAAATGAGAACTTGTTGATGACTTAACACTTTCAGTATAATAGACTAAAAAGTTACATAATTACTTTATCCGCAGCACCTCAGCCACTAATAAAGTAATATCGAAAAATATGAGCATTCAAATTCCGAAAACGGCATTCGAACAAAAACAAAACGAGACGCCGCGCCGCGTTCGGCAGAAAGCCGAGAAAAGGCGACGTCATCCGATACGGACAAAAAGTTAAACCCCAAAAAATTGCCCAAAAGGTTGCCCACAGAAACCCTAATAGCACCGATTCATTCAACTGTGCATTCTTGACACAACGCGCTCGATCGGACGTACGCGAGCGAGAGAGAGATATACACGACAAAATTCAAAAAATATATGGCATCGGATAACGCGACTGACGCAACGTAACGCGCGTTAGTCGCGTCGGGTACAGCAGTATTGAAATTTATGTTTTTTATAATTTCACCCGAAAATATATACCTTAAACAGGGATGATGCTTAGCAGGCGAAACAAACATATCAGTACCTTTTGCTTTCTGTTTTGTTTCTTACATTGTATCTATCTTAACTTATGTGTGCAATAAAGACGTTATCTATCTATCTATTTTCTGGACGTATATTTTCACAAGAACCGTTAAAGTATTACTTAAGGTTAGAAGCTTATTAGATATAGAATATCTATAATGACGCTATATATTGATATAGCGTCATGAACAAAATGAGTAGAGGTATTGACCTCTATTCATTTTGTTACATTAATTATTAGCCGATTGGTTGCTGTTGTGCTGTGTTTGTTCAGAAGAAGATTTCCATTTGCCTAGAAGCAGACAATTCTCATTTGCTCCTAATTAAATAACTGAAAAATAATAACCAAAGATCTATTATTTTGAAGCGCAATATAGGAAAACGAACATAGCCTTTAGAGACACATTTAAAAACCCAGTTACACCGTAAAAACTGATACAAAATAGCGTTGTATAGCAGCGGACACTAAAGTCAGACAAGGCAAATGTCCCCATGCATATGCTGTGACAGCTTGTTTTATTGCCGCATGCTCTTCAATGATTTATTCGTGTTGCTTTACATACTAGGTATATGCAAACTTGCTGACTTTACATAATGTTGAATTAATTTTTATATACTTGCAACATTTATTACATCTGTAGTGATTTAAGTTATGTTCTACAGTAGTTTTAGTTCACACGATAGGATCATAATAAGTTTAAATTAAATATTTAGAAAATCGATAAAGAGTGAACTAGACACTAGAAGAGTGACTTTTATGTCAGAACTAGAGGATGTCTGCCGTTTCAAGCGTGCAGTTCTCGTGCCCATGGGATTTTCGGGATAAAATGTGCCTATATGTTAATCCAGGGTGTCGGCTACCTCCATACCAAACTTTATTAAAATCGCTCCAGCCGTTTAGTCGTGAAGAAGTAACAAACATACACACTCACAAACTTTTGACTTTATAATTGAAGTATGATCTTATTATTTTAGATTGGAATCTGATTCTATCAGATTGTGATACTGTGAATTTACAAAAATAAATGTAAATATAAATATTATAGGACAATTACACACATCGCAATATAGCCCCAAAGTAAGCGTACTCGTAAGTAGCTTGTGTTGTGGGTGCTATGATAACTGATGAATATTTTTATATATATTATACATAAATACTTATAATATATAGATAAACACCCAAACACTGAAAACATCCATGCTCATCACGCAAACATTTGTCCAGATGTGGGAATCGAACCCACAGCCTAGGACGCTGAAGCAGGATCAATACCCACTGCGCCACTCGGCCGTCAAAAAAAAATATAACGCTTTTATTAACCACATTTGGACTTAACATTGACTCCATAAATCCCCACTCATCCAATCCAAACTCATTCGATTATCATACAAAATTGGGTAAAGTTACAGCTGCTTTTATACAAAATCTGTTCTTTACTTGAGATTTAAAACATCTGCTCGTAGATATCGAACCGTTGTCTCACTATCAGAACCACCTCGATACATAGGCCGGCTCATTTCAATACTTTATCTCCTCAGCCCGTTATATAGGAACAGTTTTCTATGGCGTATAAATAAACCGTTGTCGCCTTACAGCGGAAACTGGATTCAATAACACCAAGATACAATTGTCAAAGAGTTTAAGTTAGTGTTGGGTTAGCCCAGAAAACAGTGCGTGGGTAAATTGCTAGTGTAAATTTAAATATTTGAAAGCCATAGAGATTAGTGTTTAGGAATTCTTTATCTGCGACCGCCTAGAGTGGAAATAAGTTAGTTAAGTACAATTATAATAAGTAAGCTGTTGACATTACTTGGGTCTGTGGAATTTGGTTATTTTTACTTAACTGCTAAAGTGTTATGTTTTCGCGCATATGATTGTATCATCATTATCATTATCAGCCTATTAACAGCCCACTACAAAGCCAGACCTCCCTCTTATAGAAGAGGTTGGCGGGCTTAGGGTGATAATGTTTCATTTACTAAGGATCACTATCAGATGTTGATGATAGTGTCCGGGACCGACGGCTTAACGTGTTCTCCGAGGCACAGGGGAGTAACGCCACAAAACTTCCGACTCCTCTTGGAAAGTACTGCAAATTTCATAGGAGTATGAAAAAGTCAGTGTCATTCCGTGACCCGACCCAGGATTCGAATCCAGGACCTCGTAAACGAAGCTACATATGCTAACCGCTATACCAACGAGGTAGCCATTAAAAGTATAAGCAAGTTTAATTAAAAACGAATGTGTTTACAATTTTACAAATGACTTCTGAAGGTCCTTTTTGTCGTTTTGATATGCAATGAGTAGGTAGGGAGGTGCGTCTTATCTCAAAAAGGAGAATAAATGAATAGCTATAAAATAAAAACAGACTCGACGGACCGTCCGATGACAATTTTTATAGCATTAATTAGTTTTTTTTCTCGTTTAAGATGTCATTTATTACAATACTTGGTTGCATTATGAGAATTGGAAACATAAAAACTACATTAAATTCATTTTCCTTTTGTTAAAAGTATAAAAACAAGGAATTACTGTTAATAATAATGTTTTCCTTTAAATTAATATGGGTGACGTCATTAATAGGACAATAATCAATTAAATTACTTTTGAAACAAATAGATAAGTATATATGTGCTTATATCGAATTTTAATTTTAAGTATTAGATCTAAGTATGTTGTGGTAAAGATCACGTGACCGTGACTTAAAGGGACAGTCAGCGAAAGACTAAGATTAAGTGGTTCAATATATTAGGACCTATAAAATAATATTCCATAAACTTAGGCTAAGGTCAGGTTACTAATTAGTCACATAAAAAGGCAACATTGCTAAGTACCAAATTTACACTTTATAACAGATAAAAGTATTGTACGTAAGAAGGAACTTAAGTAGCACTAAATTGATGACGTAGTCCTCGTATCAAAATACTCGAAGGATACATAATATACTCTTAATTACCTATATTAGCTGAATAAGTGAGAAGTGTTATATTCTACAATCGCCTTATCAATAATAATATAAGAAGTATTTTGTACAAAGGAAAATTAAAAATGACATTAAAAATTATATTCGGAAAAGTCCTCCGTCACAGAGACACAATTGAAATTAACTAAATGGCTAATGGCTATAGCAGACCCTAAAATGACATATACAACAGCTATATACACGCTCTCGGGAATCAAAACTCTTCCCGCAGTTCAGTAAAAAGAGTCGAAGTGTCATGTTACTCGCATGTTCAAGCAATATGTGGAATTCCAATGTCCAGCAAAGGACGTTCATTGGTTGAAACAAACGATGGACATTAGTACAAAATTTACAGCCAATCTACAAGTTATAGTGCTTCATTAACACACAGAATGACATAACTCCATCCACTGCGAGGAAGTCTATGGCCGGGTACGTAAACTCGCACTTTTTGCGTGCGCTTAGCAAAAACTGAGTCTATAAGTTACTTGCTCTATGGCTTGATATCTGGTGCTTTCACATCAATAAATAGAAGGAAAGGACAGACTTATGTATAATGCACTAAGCCACATCTTAGGTTGTATATTGTAAAGGTCTGGACACACAGTTTTTGTCTTTTGCAGCACAAAATAAAAAGCACTAGCTGGCTCTACCTTTTTAATTCCATGGACTGCAGTAAAACATTTAAAAACTTTCTTATTGAAGTCAGTTTGTTTTTAAATTTTAAGCTGAAAATGAAAAAAAAAATTCTGATGAAATCTAATTATTCGGTATTTATTTTAAAATTATTTGAAAGTGTTTTAAGCTTGAAAAAATTCCAAGTCAACTTTTCATGTAACAAACAATATTTCGCAAAATTATTAATCAAATATTTATGTAAAATCAAAGGTCTTGTTGCAGTAATGATCAGGTTATTCATGATCATGTCAGAAATGTGTACTAAAAAATTATGAAATAATTTTGTGTTAGATATTTATAAATAGTTTTTTGTTATAGAATATTTGTAAAAGCGAACAACCTCTATAAACCTATGTGCAGGCCCTTATTCGCAATTTCAAAACGAATACTTAATCTAAAATCTAAATAAAGTAATCCCGACCGTGTACGCAGCATGCAGTCCATCTTAAATAGCATCTAAACGTATTTCAAATGACATCTTATCGCGACATTGTCTTGATAGTTTTTGTCGTGACATGTGTACAGTTCCTAAGGGCTTATTTACGGAGAACCATCGCGACTCATTCGCTTTGAACATCGCGACGTATGGTCATGCGTTAATATTTAAAAAACAAACTATTGAAGAAATAGATATTTTTAATAAATGCATAGTCTGATCTACGAAAATGGTTTAGCTGTATAAATACAAAAATAAACTATTCGACAACTACAATTGGTCATTGCGACTTATAGTAGAGAAACATTTGTAAATTTAATTTGGGCCGTAAAATATCATAAAAATTTGTATTTTGAATGTCGCTATGTTAAGTAGCATAAAGAATTGGAATGTTATTTTAAATCGTATTTAATTCAATTCAAATTCAAAGTCCTTTACTTTACTTGAAAATATCGCTTTCTAAATAAACTAGCCCTCTCTGCGATGAGAAAAATATGTTGAATGGTGCATCATAATATTTGTGTAAATGTAATAAAACGTGGAATCGCAAATCACACTGTATAAACGAGCCCTAAGCTGAATGTTAGCCGCTAAGTGAGGGCAGATTGATGTCAGGCCATTTCACCGGTTTACTGACTTAAGGGTTTGGAGCTGCGCGCGAATAGATACGTGCCAATAAATAAAATATTATAAAGCTGAAGAGTTTGTTTGTTTGTACGATTTTATGCGCTAATCTCAGAATTCATTAGGTAAATATTTCTATGTTTGTTAGTCCATTTATTTATATTTAGGACGTATCATTATAATTAACTGGAGTGCAGCAATAATAAAAGTTATGGTATAAACGGTAAAATATTTCAGAGCTTTTAGCTGCATGTGCTGCGTAAACGGTTCAAGTTACGCATAAATCATGTATGATGGAATAGTTCCCATTTAAAAGTTATAAAGAAACTAGAGGACTTCCGCACTTTCACACGCGTAGTTTTCGTTCTCGTGAAAATTTCAGGATAAAATGTGGTCTATGTGTTATTCTGATATATAAACTATTATTAGAAACATCATCAGAAGGGGTCAAAAGGCACAAGCAGAAAAAGAACATTAATCATAACATCAACACGTTTTTATAACAAAACTTCCTTAAATCAAATCAAAATGAAACAATCTGACGGTAATACACAATTTACACTATATTTATATTTTATTACACTTTTAACTTTTAACAAAATTAACTGGCAGCATAACTACACACAAAGAGAACACACAAAATAATAATCACTTAACTAACTGCCACTTTTTGCTACAGTCTACCACAACCACACAGAAAATCGACACTTCAATAGTCTATGGTTCGCAATGCTGCCAACACTATATTAATGTGAAGTTTCATCAAAATACATTCAGTAGTTTTTGCGTGAAAGAGTTACAAACATCCATTCATACATACAAACTTACGACTGACTTTACAATAATAGTATGGATGTCTACGACAGCATATCATGTTTTCTCTTCTAAAGTTCGATTTTTTTATGTGATTGACACGTTATACTTTAATAATGTTTTCTATACTTACATGGTCGCGGCATTTTCTAGTAAATACTACATATATTAATTTGCGACTATTTCGCATTTAGCTCTGCTTCAACATTATATGAGTCATATGGAATTAACACGAGAAATTTTTACTATTGGAATGTAGCATGCAAGTTTGTAATGTGCATTAATCTTTAAAGTGAACGTATGGTTTATTTCAGTAGACGTCATTTTGTATCTAAGGATTACAAATGTCATGACTGTTGTATACGTATTTATAAAATGGTTGTAATAATTGACATAGAGTAGAGCTTACAAACCGAATGAAGTTTGGTAATACGGGAGAAGAACAAAGTTCAATTTTGTCGCCAAAAGAAAAATAAAAGGGGATAAAATAAGGTTAAATTTTTTTTTCAAATTACGATTCTGAAAATAACCAGAGACTTGGAAGAGGAAGTGCTGGTACTCTAACTAAAAATTTAAATAAATAACGGTTAAAAATCAGGTTAAAATTCCATCATTTTTTCAGTTACTAAGACTTTTTGTTATCAGAATTGTTGCTTAGACTTTATTGGTAAAATATGTTTGTGTGTGTTTCAGTAAATGTGAAAAGTCTATCTCTTAAGGGTTAAATTGGGGATAAAATTGTACACCATTTTCCGCGTGGAAAGAATGTCCGCTAGTAATAACTTATGTTAAAGATACCAGGGTTACGAGTGTATAACGTCTCAGTTAGAGCACTTTAAGGCTTTACAACGATTTCCAGCAGTAACGCGATAGCCGCAGTATCCGGTGCCAGTCTGTAACCCTGTAGCACTATCTCCGAGCCACTATTAACCCACTAACGTCGGAGGTGTTGGACCGTTGAAGTACACGACCACAGTATTCGATACCGATGTAACGGTGCCAGGGATACTGTGTCGCTTTTACGAGACTTACCCGCTTGGTGTAGTGGTTAGGTCGTTCGTTTGTGGATTGTCTGTAGGTCGAATCCTGGATTGAAGTAAATTGTTTTTAAGGTTTTTCTTTTTAATTACCTATAACTAAACAGGTTTTTGTGACTTGTGGACTTTATTTTATATGGTTTCGATGATATAAATTTTAAATCAAATTCAAGTTAGTTACTGGAAATGTTGTATGTCTTTTAATTTGAGAGTTATAGGTGAACAAAAACTAAACATAAATACAGAAAATGAAAACACTTAAAATTTTGGATATATACCTACTCGTAAAATGTTATATTGAGTTACTCATGTGTCACGTAATTGTAACAACTGTTCATAGTTTCAATTTCTGGCTGTGGAGTAATACTGAAACTTTCTTCTAAGAAATTTTCAGTACTTAAAAATTATAAGCCTAGAATTGGGAAATTGGAAGTGTTTACATCCCTGTGCCCCGGAGAGCATGTTTCCAGACTAACGTTTCCAGTAATTATTAATTATCAACAAATGATAGCAGCGGCGTGGTGAGTCTGAGCTCCATATTACCTATCGTATAAATAAGGTGGCCTGGTCCTGTAGTGAGCCTTCAAATAGGCTGATAATCAAACATCTTAATACTGTTATATCCATAAGCAGAACAATCTTTCATCGCACAAGCGAGTTGAGAGATCTCCAACAATTTGTACTACGCGAGAGTGAGTAATAGCGGCCAGCTAGAGGAATGGGAGTCATCCCTCACGGCTACCGGCTTTGTTCTGATTGTTTCACTACTAAAAAAGGAAAAGATAAAAAGATAGGATGCATCCATATTGGATTTTTAATATGCCCTGTCAACACATCCTTGTGTTCATACGTTTTATAGAGACAGTTAAACAAACTAATGTTAAGACTAGGTAACTGCTTCAGTTTATTGTTTTTTCTCCTTTAAAACAGAGTTTTCGGCACCTTAATATTTTATAGCTTATCCCAGGATTTTTCCGGAGAACTACTGGACTAACACGGCGCTGGATCTATAAGACGAAGGTCTTGGGCTCGGTTCTCGGCAGGACCGATTGAGATTTTCTGAACTGGTCTAAGTCTGGCTCGTGGAAGGCTTCAGACGTGGCTAGTTACTACCACTACCCTACAAGACAACCCCGACAAGGATTTTCTTTCATGTCGTGTAAAAACCGAATGAGATGTGTATTTCATTCTACTACTAACAAGTTAGTCTGCTTTCATCTCAGATTGCATCATTATTTACCACTAAGTATGATTGCAGTTTAGGACTAAGTTGTACTCAGTGAAAAAGAAAATAATAATGTTAACGAACAGATATTATTATATCTCTATGTATAGACCGACTGAAAAAATACTGTATAGCTACAGCTAAACATCGTGTCAAGGTCACAAACGAACAGTTTCCGGTTAAACCTAATCCTCACTCAAGTGTCTTAACACAGAGGGCACTCGCGGGCTGAATAACCTGCCGTTGCAACCTTTTGTACCTTTTTATCCTTTTTCAACCCCCGCGTATCATGAACTCTAACACAATGGGGATAGGGTTCAAAATAAACATCCGTCCCCCATACTCACTTTTATTTAAATAAGGTAGTCGCGAACGGGATAGACGGATGTAGTTATGTGCGTGGGAATAGGACGCAAGATGGCGATGTTGAAGTGTTTAGATTTTGGGACTCGCGGATCGAGTGTCGATATTTTTTGTGTATTCGATAATGATATTTTATTACTAGCTTACCTGGCGGAATTTGTGCCTTCTTTGGCAATGTTTTAAACGATGGATTAATCATCATCATCATCAGCCTATCCACTAAAGGGCCTTCCCCTGAAAGAGGGTATATAGAGAGTATAAAAATCACGCTGCTCCAATGCGCTTTTAAAAAAATATTTTTAGACGGAAAGATTGCTCAAAAGTGAGTCTTACATATTGCATTTCACAATAATAGTTCTTTTAAATTATTTTCTGATTTATCCTGTAGGTACGTGTAGTATTCGTAAAGCAACATATGTTTTATCTAACTGCATAGTGACAGGAAATGACTTATTGCGTTTATTCATAGGCAATATACTTACAAGCACAGATTATAGAGCATTACATAAATCAGCATTGTGGTAGCATTGGGACCACTAGTACTGTATGTTAGGATATAAAATCACATTTAGGTCAGTTTGAGACTTAAGGAAGCTTATCTTATCAACCATCATCTTACCAATATCTATATTCGCCCTTAGATACTACTTATGTAGTCCAAGGAATGGGTGTTTTTAAGACTTCCCGCAGAACTGTATACTGTTCTGATATATTTATTTATTTATACATCGATATATTGTCCGTGTACATCACTAATGATCCAGATGGCGACGACAGGCCGCGGGCCGGTGAGTCCGCTCGGAATGCCCGGCATCGCCTCGCCGTGCGACGCGCCCGCAACAAACTCCGCCGTTTAGCCCAGTGCCGAAATTAGGACTACTGTATTCTTGCGTATCGCCAACCTGCATTGGAGTAGCGTGGTGGATCTACGCTCCATATCACCTCTCCTATAAGGAGGGAGGCCTGGCCCTGTAGTGGGACGTTAATAGGCTGATAATGAACATGATATTCTTGCGATCTAAGGATCGGGGATTGAAACTACAACTACAACAGGAGAACAGTATTTTATAAGTCAAAAAATCACCACAGCACGTTCCCAGCAGAATGATCTGCCTGGGCATCTCATAGCCCTCCCCATCCCAACAACACTGGGAGACAAGTTTAGATTCTCGTAGGGAACATCTCCCTGCATTCCTTCTGCCATCTTTACAGATCTACGACACGTTTAGAACTCTATATAATGTTAGTATTTTTTTATTTTTAATCCCCGACGCAAAACCGATGGGTTGTTATAAGTTAGACGTGCCTGTGTAAATGTATGTGTATGTGTCTGTCTGATGCATCGTAACTCCCAAACGGATGATTCGATTTTAATGCGGTTTTTTTTGTTTGAAATGTATATCAGTCGAGAGTGTTCTTAGCTATGTTTGGTGGAAATCAGTTCAGGTCTTCAAGGTCATCAGGTCGTTTGTTAGGTGTGATAGAAATGTTACACGCTCAGTTTGCTTTAAGCATGTGTGTGATCTGACATTTGAAACACTAATGTCTTCTGGAACCACTGAGCTTGTCTGATGATAAGGCTCAAAGGTAGGAGACTTAACCCTGGTTTACCTTTTTAGTAAACACATCGAGTTTGGGCTCGTTGAATTTGTCTTGACTGGTTCTTTTCATGTTTCTAACTGACGAGGACCTGATGCTGGATGACCTGAACGGATAAACCGATTTATATTTTTGCTGAAGAATGACCAAAGTTTAATCTTTATAGCTAGATAGCACCTTGAACTATAACAATTCCTCTGTTTTAACAGATGCCATTGACAGATTTTCTCTATTTATGCGGTTTTTCTTGTTATTTCTTTTTTTAACGTATTTACATTAAATCGATACGTCGTGAAAGGGCTTGAATAGTGGAATACTACACTATGAAAAGTTCAGTTTGAAAAAATCCAAGATGGCCACCACAAAAAAAATGGTAAATTTGATTTTAGGTGGGGGTTTTTAAATTTTGAATTTATGTTTTATTTATAGATTTTTTTTAAATAATTACTTTTATTTTTAAAATAATGTTAAATAAAGTTGTTGATATTAAAATTTAAAAAATACAGTATCGGTTAATATATTTTTTGTTGACGGTACGCTATAAAGCATAGATTACTAAATAAAATAGGAACGACCAAATAGTGATGTGATGCAATCAAAACCGACCCTTAATCGATAAAAGCATTTAACGATTACGAGTCATAAGAAAATCATCAATTCTTAATATCTGAGGTGCCGATACAACCGGTTACTGAACGAGCACCGCAGAGCAGAGTAGACTATTATTAGTATGTGTGTTTATTTCCTATGCTATGCTCCCTAAACAGACCATGTTTAGGGAGCATAGCATAGGAAATAAACACACACACTAATAATATTAAAATAAATAAATGAATATTTACTAGTGTTATGTATTTAATTATTTTGATAATTTCCGTTTAAGATTTTGCAAGATGGAAGGCGGAGTTCAGCAGTAGCATTGTTTGATCATTAAGATTTTTAAATGGAGCCAATGTTTTTAAAAATATATTTAATTTCAAATATATTTATTTCAAATAAGCTCCTTTTTAATGTCGCTTAATAGAAGCACATCGTAACTAAGCGAGAAATAACTCAGTGCTAATTTTATTTCTTCTCTCCTGTATCCTTGTAAACTGATCCTACCTGAAACTCATGAATTTGATGAGGTAAAGCGTGTTGTTGTTTTTAATTATGGTAACTTAAGCACACTTAGTAACGTCGTCGATATCTTCTCCCCCGTGAGGAGGGTTCGGTTCAACCGGTTACCGGTACGAGAGCAGCTGGAATCATTATTTTCTCATCGGCGCTAGACAAAAACTTATTTTCATAATGAATTTGGTTCTTTTTCCGTTTTATTTATACGTACGCGCATTATTTTGAATGAATCTTCTATAGATGTATCCCTTTTGATATAAATCTTAATAATAAGGCAATAGACGTCTATATTATATGAATTCGTCGATGCGATGATGCCATATTGTCATCATCCCAGACCAGACCAGGTCTCCCTCCAGGAGAGGGGATGTAGAGCTTAGACCCGCCACGCTGCTCCAGTGCGGATTTATGGGCGTAGGGTGATAATGTTGGATTATTTAACAATGACTATCAGATGGTAATAGTGACTGGGACCGACAGTTTAAAGTGCCTTTTAAAGCACGTGGATGTATCACCAACAACTTTACAATACGTATATACAAAGAATGCCTTGGGAGAAAGAAAAGCTTAAAATTTCATACCCAAACCCACCAAATCTTTGTGATCTGAAGTGGCATATGCTAACCACTGGGCCAGCGGGGCACTCAAATAGTGCAAAGGAAAAAACAAGTTTAAAAATCATGTTGTTCCTAAGTCACTCTACAGTAAGTCGATACATCATAGGAATACCACATAGGTAATGCTATAAGTACGACTATTCTGTACACCAAAATATCATCAATTAAATTCAAATTCAAAATCATTTATTTCAAGTAGGCTGTTATACAAGCACTTTTGAAACGTCAATGTTTGTATTTTAAAAATTACAATTTTGGTTATCCCGTCTGTCAGTACAAGAACTGCTATCACCGGTTCTTTGCGTTAAGGCAATTTCAGAGGAGCTTTTACTTAGTAACTGGCGTTTAACACATTTTTTCAAATTTTTCTAAAGGCAATTGCCCTTTTTAAAAATGAATGTTACAATTTGTATTTTATGTATGTATGTATCAGGAAACTAAGTGTCTTTTCCATGACATTGTTTTGCAGTTGCAGCTGTAATTCATCGTTATCTTCGACTCCGCAAGTGTGGCTTACATCAAATAAGTTAATAAATATCACTTTCTTCTAAATTTATTTAAAGTTAAGTATACTAATTAAAAGAGAGGAGACGAATATCTTAGCATTCCATGGATTCACCGTGCGGGTGCCGGGTCCATCGCGTGGCTGAGAGAAAAACTCCGAACAGAGCCCGAGACTTGTGACTCGGGTGTAGGTTTAAGGGTACCCATAGTGACGCGCGTCAACACTCACCTCCTCTGTTCAAGTTATTCTCCCTGCCTAGCCAAATTCGGAAGGACCCTACTAGAGCAGCTTTGGACACTCGTTCCAATTTGGAGCTTATTGCACTTCTAGTAAGGCCAAGGTCTTTTAGCAGGTTGTAGAGAGACTTCGCTGGTATACCCCTCGCACCCACTTCTACCGCGTATAAACTAACCACATAGCCGTTTTTTATATTAAAATAAAAATTACGAAACAACTAAATTTTAAACTCTGACTAGTTTAAAATTGACAGCTGACCACAGATATAATTAACAAAATGACATATATCATTGATGCAAAATATCAAAAGAGTATGAGATCGTAAAAGGCATTCTATTCGTATTTTGAAGTCGCTCGATAATAAGTCGAACACATCGCAACGCAACGTTGACAAGCTCAGCCGCTGCGCTAAGCTGCGCCGGTAGCCGATATTTGTATGCCCATTCGCACCTCGAGGCTCTAATCGATTGTACTGGCGAGCACAATGCGCTTTGTCTTTCATATTTATTATTTTTTTATATTTTGTAATTCTTTAATACAGTTCTCTCTGTAACAGAGATCAGAGAGTCCGGGGATGTACTACTGCTATGCTTTATCTGCCGCTAAACAGCAAAGTTATGTTTTTCAATAGATTATAAGTTCAATCACATCTGATGGTAAATGATGATGGTACGTCTCTGTTGATAGGGTGGTAACTAACAGCCAAAAATCACCCAATACTGATCTCGTCTAATAACTATTAGGTATATTATAGAAACAAGGTGATAGTTCCACTTTAGTTTTCCACTTTAGGTTTCCATTGTTTTTAGAGTAGAGTTTTCGTATTATTAGCTGTTTAGAGTGTTGACTTCTAGAACGCTAAATCCTCTTACTTTGGAAAGCACGTTTAGCTATCCGTCCTAGAATCACAATGTAACATATTTTACTGAGAGTAAGGTTGATAAAGCTTAGTCTTAAAAACAACAAAAATAAACCTTTGTGTAACTCATTGTACGCCATAGAGTTATTCACCATGGGATTCAAAGTGTTGTCTTAAGTAAACTTCATTTGGGTATGACGATTTCTTTCTAATTGCATTTGGAATGTTTTTAATTGGTTTGAGAAAGACGTATTTGTTATTAATGTGTTGAAACTGGTAGTTATAAGAGTGTTAAGGTCATAGCTTATTAGAGCCACCCAGGAATGACATTGCCATATTGTTATACGTCCACTGGTTGTCAACAGATGGTTCAAGAGTGGACGTTGCGTTTTTGACCAGTGGACCATTGTGTTTGACTAACTGTGTCAGCTACTGGCACTTACTTGGGATCTGTGCGTCGGTAAAGTGACTAAGGGGTTGTCGCCGATTAGAACAATTTGGCGATGTATTTGAGCGTTCAATCCTGTAAGGAATACTGAAAGCACGTGAATTGATTCTGATCAGGTGTTAGAATGCTCTAATGATCTATGAGCTTAACTGCACTTGAATTGTATTCATCATTATCATCATCATTATCAGCCTATTAATGGCCCACTACAGGGTCAGGCCGCCCTCCTTAAAGGAGATGGGATAAATTTTATTAATCGGATACATCAATACCGGCACAGATATAACTGAGAAATAAGTGATTTGAACCTAATCTATAAATTATAATATTGGTGAGGAAAGTGTTAAAAAGTAACGAAAATTCATTATCGTTTTGTTATCACGAATGTAATTTAAAACTTAATAAGAAATTATGTTTATAATATAATACGTCAAGTCATTATTATTCTGTTTAAGCGATCGTATAATACTCGTGATGTCGGCATTTCCTTGATAACTCGGTACGAAGGGAAACAAAACGTTTACCTGTTGGCTGTTCACGTAGGTCGGTAATAAAGTGTTTTTGAGAAATCAAAAAATCATCCCACGTATGTAAGGACGTCGCACGTACGTACGAAATATACGGATCCAACACAAAAAACGTATCAGAACGCCGTGTCGCCGTAGTAAAATGTTTTTATTATGAAAAAAGTAAGATGGCGCATGGTCTACTTCACGAGTGACTATCTGCATAGTGAACTTCATGTCTGGTAAAATGTCTGGCAAGACGACTACGTTACGTTGTCGATTACTGTTCTTTGCATTAAGGTGTTTTATTATTATGCAAAATAATCTTTTTAAGTACATGAAAGTATTTATGTATTTTTAAAACTTGCACACTTTAAGAGCTTGTGATTTTAAGATAGACTCACAGTTGTTGAACTGTGGAATTTCTTGCTAGTTCTTCCCAACGGAATATCCTAAACCGGTCGTAGAGTCACAATAAAATACTAGACGGTTGAAGTATATAACTAAGCCTGAAATAAACGAATTAGATTTTAATTTTCATCATTGAAACACACAATATGTAAAATTATAGTTTTACTTTGTCCCACCCACGGTTTGCTTAGGTGGCTACTACTACATACAGTAATATCTCCCAATATCTTACTATTCTCACCGTTTATGTAACATTCTATTTTTTTGTCTTTAAATTTGCGTTGTACGCCCGCTGTCACCTGCGTTTTGAGGCATTCGGATGAAGCAGTTCTCAGTAAAGTCTATCTGCTGCGTTTATCGTACACGTTCATCTGCGTCGTGCACTGCTGCCCTCTGCTGCAGGAATGTGATGACTAGACTTGTCGACTCCTGTAATAATGTAATTAGTAATCACATACAGTTATTATGTTATGTGTGTATGTTCTAAATGCCGCAAAGCCTTGCTGTATTCCGGTCTGGGAGCATAGTTAAAATTACAGGCGTAGCATGATGCTTAATGTATACCTCGAATTGACAAGTACTCTGTAATGATGCTTTTATAACTGGACATTGTGGTTTGAAATTGACTCAATATAACACAAAAGAGCTATAGGGAAAACTGTATAGAGAAATAGTAAATTTTTTGATCACGGTTTATGCATAAGGTTTATATTTTTTTGTTTTTATTGGATAGTGTAGCCACACTATAGAATATTATAATTTTTCGAAAATATATGTGATATTAAAAATTGCGGAACTGGCGGGATTCGAACCCATATCTCTTTGACTGCCGCGGACCGCGATCAGAGCGTTCTTTGAACAATGTTCTGTTCTGCCATTACAAAAGTCTCCGTCAGTGTGTATCTTTATGTGTAAAGTATATAGATACAGTGTTTTATCTGTGATATTATAAACAAATTGGTATTATAAATAATCTTCAGAATAATAAGAGTCCATTTTTGTAATTTTTAATTAATCTTCTGTTGCGTTTGCAAAAAAGATTGCGGTTTTTATTACATTTCACATTTCATTTCTAAACGGCTGGCCTTTTTGATGTGGACTTGCAAGCTTACAAAATTTTGAAAGAAAGTTAATTACGTATTTAATTTTTCTTAAGTTATACAAGTATTTATTATCCTTACAAATGTTTCTGTCCTAATAGAGGCGAATCATTCTTCAAGGCTGATAGGATTAGAAACAGCCTTAATATTAGATTCACCATCCTCTCCCTTGCTCCTTTTTATCGCAGAATGACATGTGAGAACATGTCATCCTGCGGAAAATGGATGTAGTCAAATGGTAAAAGCTTACGACAAAAATGTTTTGAAACATGATACTGTTGTTAATTTTTTTTTCACTTTTTACAGGTAAGCGAGATGCGATCGACTTGTTGTTACGACGAATGACAATTAAGGCTGCAACTTTGTCTCAAGTAAGATCACTATCTAGCGAATACTCACAGAATAAAAACGTTTAATGCTTGTGTCATATTTATTGACGAGTGCGCAAATACATTCGCATTTATTTTATTTATGGTAAACCAATTTATGGCATGAATAAGATATTATCCTTAGAACATAGTATTATGACTAAATAATAAAATTATGGCAACAATGTTAGTAATAGAGAGTTTTTTATAGGCTACCCCTCCTTTTCAAATAAGAATAATGATTTGTTACATTTATGTCCAAATACTGAAACATCACTCAAACTCACCACTCACTTCACTCAACTTCAGTATCGGTCAAATTCGATGTTTGAATTAGGATTGAGTATGTGAATTTAGAGTTACTCGTATTGTAAAAGCTTATAATTTTAAAAGAATATCTATTTACAGTAGAGTAATTACTGGCGGTTTTATCTGGAAAGATTACCGGGTGTTTTGAAGATTGGTGATTTTATAAATTTTGATATTTTTAATTTCTTTGAGCACACCAAATGATTCTGTCTGCTCTTACTTTGAAGCTATAAGTTCATTATATTCGATCTGAAAACACTAAGCCTATGAGGCTGTCGTATATAAGTTATAGAGTGATAGCAATAATCATAGTAATGACCTACCCTCTGTAACACAGAGTACCATAAAGCAGAGGGTGGGACATCCATCTACTATTATATTTTTTATAAATCTAGTATCTTTAATATAAATATGTAAAAAAAGTCAATAGGTACATAAAGCTCTCATGATGACGCCGTTATCGCGGGAAGTTATAATGATTTACATTTAATGTTCCACATTCCTATTAATATATTTAATACGCGCTTCAGTAGTCCGCGGCCATTTGCAATCCAAAACGATTAAGATACAGCCTGCTCAGGGCTGCCAACGAAGAACACTCTGAATAACATTCTGTGAAATTAATTAACGGTTCCAATCCGACGTAATTTGCCGGAATTGTTTTTATATATCGGAGTCTATTATAATATTTTTAAAATTTACTTAGGCGGAGTCTAAATTTTAGACGAACCTGAGCTGGGAATCGACCCAAGCTAATTCTTCTTCTTACCTATTAGAATCTTGGGATTCTTTTCAAATTATTACAGTCATATAATACATGCAAGGTCAAAGTATTTTTAGGTTCGAGGATAATTATCTGATTAATTTAAAGATATTACATTCGAACAATTTTTGTATAACAGCCCTAACAATTTTCATGAAATTTTGTATACTAGCTAATAAATATAACTAGATCTAGCTAGTTATCATTTTTAGAAAATATAATTTCTGGAAAAAACCGAGCAAAGCTCGGTCACCTAGATCCTAATAATTATGCTAGGATATTCAAAATACTTAGAACTCTATATGTACATATACTATGATAATTATCGTTGGCAACCCTGAATTTAATCGATATCGATACGCCGCTTTTAGTAGCACATTAGTAAATAATATCGTCTTCCGAGCATGCAAAATATCTTTAAACATCTGATGTACATGGAAAAATCATTACTATTATCTGTGTAATAGGATATAAACTCGTTTGAGTTATGAGCAAAACTAATATGTCGCAGAACTTTGCCTTTGTTGATCACCGTTCATTGATTAAGGCGAATATTCACAATAATTACTTGCTTTGATAATTTTTATGATTCCGTCGTTGCTAAAAAGTATTAGTTTTAAAGTAAATAGAAGCTTAATTTTTTTTAGTCTATCAGAGGAATTCGTTCTTCAATACACGAATAATAATTTTAGTTAGTTAATCACATTAGTTACAGTTAGTTGGGGCCTATAATTATGTATAGTTATCAATTTACATAATAGTTAAGTGTTAAGATAATAAAACTTCATTGTCAAGTTGCACAAAGACAGCCAATAGCTTTTTCTATGAGATGCTTCTAAAACTTGGATAAACCAGGCGTTTCTTAAAGTAAAAAAATCTAATCTTATACTAAGTGTATTAGATTTTTCGATCCTTTAAAGGAGTTCTGGATTAACCAGTAGGCAATTTTAATGTGCCGTTGATTAATTATAATAGCTTATATTAAATAGTAGTACCTAATAACATGTATAAATTCATTTAGTTTCATTATAAATCTATAACTACTTAACCTAAAACTTCAAAGGACATTGCCATAATTTGCCCCAGGCTGTCCTAACATATGCTCAGATTTAACTATTTTATTTAAATACACAATGAATTTTAAACAACTACCCATGTTTCGTAGCAATCACTTGAAAATATATCAAAAATCTAAGAATTTCAATCGATTTATTGTGTTCTCATTAATCATGTGACCGTTTTTGTAATATGAAAAGTCAACTTTTATCAACCTTCATAACTTTTATCAGCGACTGCTTAGCTAAACGTAACTATATTACTATTTAAATTGAAGATCTGTAATATTTAATGGCATATATATTATCTCTGGGCATCTCTGGGGCAGACTTCCATCTATTTTTTACCTATGTCCTTTTCTATTAAGTGGTTAAAATGATGCGCATTAACTTAACCTTAACCATTCGCCTTATCCATTTTCATATAAAATGGATCCTCGTTCGTAATTATCGAAAGGTTTATATGATTCCTTTTGTTAATTGTCAATTAAAAGATGCATAATGCCTGTATATGTAAAAAAACACTGTCAACAACTGTTTATTCGTACCCCACGCGGTAGATGGTATAAATAAGGAGAGTTTATGTTCGGCGGCGTACATTTTTGTTGAAAAACGCACATAGGTATTTACTGTAACCTGTTTAGTTGTGCCGGTGACATTGTCGGATATGGCTCAGTAGGTGATCATTTTTATACTGATAGATGTACGAAAATATCCATCTGATGTTATTAGGAATTTGTCATCTTGAGTGCAAGTAACACGTACTAAAATGACCTTAGTCTCCTTCCTCATAGGAGAGGGGATAAAGTCTAGAATTGTGTAAGGTGTAGATATATTTTTCGTAGCTACCTATAGGTAGCTACGAAAAATATATCGTAGTATAGCTAGTCCTGTTTGTGGAAGACGAAAATTAAATTATAAAGAGAAGCAATTCTTCCTTACATTCTTTTGTTATATGGCAAATAGATAACGCGGCGTTTTCGATGAAAGCTCCCAGACGGCTTAAATTTCTTCGGCATTTCCGACCTTTGTAAATTTTATATTAAAACCTTCCTTATCACTCTATAATAGGTAGTCTTTAAGTTTATCGCGAGCTGACAGAGAGGAAGGAAGTATATAGGCCGAAGTTGATATTTGCTGAATAGACCATCTCACATTCTAATAACGTATAATATAAAATATACGAAGTTAGATATAACTAGTTAGACAATTCTACTATAAACACACATATCATAAGATCGCATTACACATGACATTATGAGCTGAATTCCGCTAAAGTAAATGCGTCTGTCATCGACAACAAACGGTTGTGACATTTAGGATTTAGCCTTTGAGTCGCGCACGCCACACGCCCATACAGCCTCCTAAAATAATAATCGTGACCTGCGCGACACTACTGCACTACCACACGCGGCAAACAATGTTACACATTGAAATTCCTACTAACATTACAATTATAAAAAGTTCTATATTTGGAAGTTTATTAAATAAATAGTTAATTAGTTTAGGACAATACACAAATACTTCAGACACTGGAAAGCACCCTTGCTCCGAAAGTTAGCCCACTTCTATCTCAAAGAATATCATCACTTACCTTCATGTGGGATTAAAGTCAAGGGCTAGCTTGCGATGAATAAAAAAAAATACAATACTTAATTAAAAGTGGCGTTCAATTTGTATGCGTTTGGCAGGGTCCCACCGATTGGCCGCCTATACAATCATTAGGTAGAAATATCATAATCTAGATATGAACCTAGACCAATTCAGAAAATTTCAATCGGCCCTGCCGGGAGTCAAATCCGGGACCTCTGTCTTACAATTCCATCGAACAATAGCTCTGCTTCACGGAGGCCGTCAAAAAATATGGGTTGCTACTGACAATTTCTAGGAAGAAAGGAAGAAAGAAAATACCCAATATTTTATTTCCGACCCAGGACCCGAACTTACGACCTGTTCCGATAAATATTATCTACGTTCACACAACTGAAACTGTTGTCGTGAACGAATGTTTTGACTAATGACTTCGGAGCGGTTACTGTAATTGATCACAACTCTTGATTAAAGTTCAAGTTGGCCTGTTATGATATAACAAATGACTACAAGTTACAATGACTTATTGCCATTAGTTGTGACCTTGCAATCTAGAAAGCGCGGGTTCCATTTCTGGGTATTCCATATTACTTTTTTTTTACAAAGGGGGCGTAACTTTGTTTGAGTTTATTATGAATAGTGAATAATGGATTTATTTTGCTATATTCTGTGATCGATGATTTATTCAAATTCTTATAAAAGTAGACTTAATTTACACGCACTTTTGAAACGTCATGTATGTCAGTTTCTAGTAACTCTACCACAGGTTCTATCACGGGGTCTATTGCCTTCTGAGCATCCTGATCATTGAGAAATCCATTAACAACCAATAAGGAAGGGCAGTTATGATTAACTGAACAAGTTCTGTTCTCGATGTGACATTACGATGCCTCAGACAGACACATATTAACATTTCGCTGGTAGGAGGTTTCGGCCGTGGGTAGTCACCACCCTACCAATGAAGACGCATCGCAAAGCATTTTAGCGTAGCGTACAATGTCGTGTAGACACCGAAAGTTGTGTGGATTTTATCCTAAACCTATAAAATTAGACCGCTTTGACCTTAGATTGAATGCCCCATACAGAGTCACATATAAACATAGATCCTTATCAATCTTATAAACTCTCTTTTTACGTGAGGGGTTAATAACTTTAACGGGACAAAAATTAGTAGCTTATAAAGCGATTAAGAATATAAATAGAGACATTAATATTGCATAGCTTTGTTCATGAACTTTAAACTCATGGATTGTCTGTGCAAAGGTTAAACATGTTCTTGTTTCGAGCCTATCACATGCCCAATCTATTGAGCTCTAACCCCCTTTATGAACCAACAGTTTTGGATTCAAGACCCAAATCCGGGATATATGAATAAGCAATTTAAATCACACCCTTTTTTCAAAATTATCTTGAAATACAATGAGCTACTTAATCTAAGTTATCCTGTTAGCTAGGTTGATAATAAACTATATAGTACTACTTTACTGCCGCTGACCTGATCCTTGGCTGCTGGCCACAAGCGGCTCAGGATCGTTGTGTTTGGAAGTTTCTAAGAAAGGTCTGTTAACGATGATGATGAAGGTAGAAAATGCAACACATTTAATGCCTAGTAAATTTAAAATTATGTTTTGTTTTTTTATAAAATCTTATTTAAAAGATATTAAATATATAAATCAGTTTTAAGCTCAAAAATTTTAATGCCTCAAAATTTTATTTTTTCCAAAGAGTAGTAAACACGATTGTATCTAAAACAAAAAATCTATTTAGTATGCATAACTTCCTAATATATTTTCATACACAAAAGCATGTATTTACTTTACGCCTTTTGTTCTCACAATCCCATACAAATCTTCACTTGTTCAAATAAAACATTATTAGCTATAGACTACGACCGAAATAGAATAGCTTTCGAAGAATGTGAAACTAATGGGAGGGCCACGGCTTTTGGCGACTCAACAGACGGAGCGGTGCGTTTTCTTTACTCATGCCGTGGACTTTGGCATTGTAAACGTATTGTTCTATAGTTGTAAAAAAATTTTAAGATTATATTATGACATATCAACGACATATAACATATCCTTCTGCTATTCTTTGTATTCCTGACATGACATTCAACAACTTATATTTTTCAGAATAATTTGTTTTATTGATTTAATTATGACTACGAAGAAAATACGTCAATAAAATAAGCTTACAACAATAAATATACGTATACTCTCATTCGTATTTATGATATTAGCTGAGATCACGTACCCATCTGTAGTGCCAGTTTAAAAAAATATGTCAACAAAGTTCGATACTTGCTTTTGTAGATACCTATTTCTCTTATATATTTAATACAACTAGGTTATTAACGACAAACAATAGAGAAAAGCTCTATCCTATGCGTGGGATTTTCAGTTATTTCTATTATTTATTATCATCTCAACGCTACCGCTTATGTGAAAAAGCTGAGGCTTAGGGATAGTGTGCGATGGTGTGTTCTGGATTCCATCTCCTTATACGTCATAGAGCGTTTCGAAGTGGCTTTTGTGGCCACAAAAGTCAAGCCATTTATTTGTTGAAAAAACACAAAAGCCACGTTTTTCAATTTGGATTCTGTAGAAATAATGTTTTACTTTGTGGTTAATTGCAAAAGTTTTTTTCAGTATTTCAATTTTATTCTTACTATTTTTATCTAATACGTTAAATAATAAATATAAAATCGAATACGTTATAAAATAAAAGACTATGTACCTTGCTCAATACCACTTCAGACTTGCGACATCTTTTTTCTTGTTTCTACACGACATCGTACCGGAACGCTAAATCGCGGTACGTCTTTGTCGATCAATCACATAAAGATATCTCTCCATATGAGTGTCTTTGAAACTCCCAATAAGTATCATTATTATTGAACCTCCTTCTTCCCCATGCGATTACGTAAGCATTTACATGCTACTGTAGTCATAGTATTCTCCAGCGCCCACTGATTGACTCTGAATTTTCTTATAAAGTCTATAGTTAGCGACCATGTCTCGAATGCTACAAAATAAAGTTTAAAGGATCTCTAAAAATCGCTTCATTGTTTTCCATTGTTTTCCAAATGTTAGAACCTGTTTGTTTGTTTGTCTACTTGTCACGCCGGTAAAGAGGAGGCTTCGCACGTATTAGAGATATGAATTATTGAATAGTCGGGTAATACTTTGCCTTGGCAACACGTGTGCCAGTACATGATGTAGTCTGAGAGACACACGACGATATTCTCCACTCAGTTTTAGTACATCGTCAGCTACGGACAGTACGTGAGTTTTTCAGCAACATTTGCGAAACTATTTCTAAGTGAATTAAAATTGCAGGTATACTGGCGTAGTACTAACGTGAATTTTAAAGTTAATATTGTGATAAATTAAATATGGTAACGAATAAATATGCCTGTAAATGTATTGTTTTTAAATTGCACGACGTATTTAGTTTAAGTAAATAAATATAAATAAGTGTTTTCGTAAGAGATAGTTCATTAAAGAACGCAAAACCTTTGTTAAATATTATGAAGTATTAATATTTGTTGTTAATAATAATCACATACGTACTATATGATTATTATTATTATTCTATATCAAATATACTCTCTAAATACAAATACAATATCAGAGAGTGGACCGGAATCGCGGGTGCTACACAATTATTTCGCCTTGCGAAAGATAGAGAGGCATTTGCGAAGCTGACTGCCAACCTTCGCTAGTCAGAGAGGCACTCAAAGAAGAAGAAGAAATACAAATTTAATTATTACGTTATTAGTCACAATATGTCTTTATGTTCTGAATACAGCACTCTACAATATACTATACCTACAAGTTGCAAAAATAATACTATCAAACTCTACAGCAAGAGTTCGACTAGAAAATAAATAGCAATATTTTTTTATCATTATTGCCAATTTTGTTGGCTAGCTCTTGGTCTATAACAGTGTGCATAGAAATGTCTTCCGTATTCGAACACAACACCAACCACAGGGGACAGGCAGTTAATAGATTGAGAATTTTCATACATTAAATACAAGGATTGATATACGTATAATCGTATATTCCCAACTCCATAATGAATATATGCAATTGTGGGCATTTAAATAACGAATAATTGGACAGACAGACGTGTGTGTTTGTATGCGTGTTTCGTTTTCGAAAGTCATTTGTTGCGGTTATACTATAAACTAACATTAGACGCTGTTTAAATTGTTAAGTTAAGAATGTGTGGTTTATGGCGTAGCTTTGAAACTTTGTGATACATTGTTTGTGGGACGTTGTTGTTCCTAGGTGTTGGAGCTCATCATCACCATTACTTGGTGACATCTTCCGAGCAAAGTTAGGCGGTTAATATGCGAAAAGCGTTCCTATTATTCCCAATTCGCTTTAATAGCGGGTAATCGAGTCCGGTCCACTTCCTTATGTCCTCTAGCTATTTTCTTCTTTGACGACCAGGTCTCTTACCCAGTATATTTCTTTCCAAGATTATTCTTGAAAAGGCAAACTGAGTGTTGAACTTGGTGTTGAAATTAGCGACCTCTAAAGGGTAAGCGCAATGTAGAACGACAATTACGTGTTCCCGATCGTGGTATCTTAAAGTCCTTGCATCAGCGTATGACGTCTATCGACTGATTACAACAATAGCGATTGGAATTTTTCGGTTTTAATAAATTTAAAATGAGAGTTCACGTTCATGAATCATCTTGATAGAGACTTTATTAAACTCTATACTTGAGTGTATTATTTAAATGCAGATTGTAATTTCTTAAAAAAAATACTACACCAAGTACTGAACACAATTTGATGAAATAATTCTTAAATAATAATAAAAATCAAAGAGCAGTTATGGTCATTTATTATACTGAAAGCTATAAACCTAAAAAAGTCCAGAGACACTTAATTAAGTTCTAGATAAAAGTTCAGCTTAATTAATTAAAGCATACAAAAAGGATAAAACACCCTTTTATGTCGCCCACATTCCTATATTTTTATACCATGTGAAATTGCAAAGCTGCCCATAAAAACACGGATTCGTATTTTACTACGCTAGCAATTACGATTTTACGGCCAGGCTAATCCAAATTAACCCCTGAGCTATTAAAATCCTGCCATGAATTTAATTCGCTCAGAATAAGACAAATTAATCACTGTGAGACGTTAATGAGAAGATTTATTTTATCGCGCACGTTAGAATATATCGACTGTACATCACTAGTTACCGAGAAAAATATTCATGCGAGTAGTGATGTGTTTATATGCTTATTTACGATCCACGCGATTGTATGAGTAGAGGGGTTGCCTTTATCTGTTCACGTCAAATCATATTACTAACGCAACGTATATTTCTCAAATTTATTTTTATTTACCTTTTTTTTAAAATTTTTAACAATGTAATACAAAATCATATATAAAACACTATTAAAAATTTATTAAAAAAATAACATAATACTTCGGCAGAGACTAGTTGTCACCCTGCTGGCCAACACCTACCGCCGAGCGAAACGGTTTTGACTTCATCCACAACCCCGGTTCGCTCGTTTAGTCCATTGCCATCTTTGATTGCATCATCACCTTTCAGAGGATAAAAAGTACGAATTAGAGGATGTTTATTGTTGGTATGTCCACTTCCATCCAGCGCCTCCCTAAAATCCGTTTGAAGATGTCGGTCTATCGTGCTTGACCATCACTACGCGTCCAGAGGGTTAATGCATTAAGTTAACAACGGCATCTATGAAAAGAAATGTGAGAGTTGTATAACGTGTGTTACATTTAAACCAAAAACACAATAAAGTCATTAAAAGGTTTACACGCCGTCGCTTGTCGAACAAACTCCGTGGCCAATTAAAATTAAATAGTGTTGCGCCAATCGGCACATCGATGAAATCCGCAGCCGGTGACATAAATACGAAGAGACTGCCGTGAAGGTATTACTGCGTTTACCCACTTAAGCTGGCTATGGTGTCAGATTACTTGTAAAAGTTTAACCTCGACTAATAATTTGCGTCTCAAAATACAAAATCATTTATTTCAAGTAGGCTGTTTTTCAAGCACTTTCGAAACGTCAAGTTTGTCACGTAGTGACTCTACCACCGGTTCGGAAAGCAGATCCTGCGGAGAAGAACAGGCAAGAAACTTAGCAGTTGCTCAGTAAATGGTTTTTAACACAAATTTTTAACTTTTGTAAAGGCAAGTCCAGATCGCTAAATCGCTTGGCAGTATGTCGGTATTGTCGGTAGGGTGGTAATTAGCCATGGCCGAAGCCTCTCACCAGCCAGACCCGGATCAATTCAGAAAATCTCAATCGGCCCTGCTGGGAATTGGGCCCAGGACCTCCTTGTTATAATATCACCGCACATACCACTGTCGCCATCGGCACGTAACATTATAGTAAATACCTATTATTTTTAAAACTTAAAATTTCCACAGAAAATCAATCTCTGATGCAGACACATAAAGTGTATCATTCTTTGTTAAAGCCGGGATAGATGGCTGCCGGGATAAATCCGGTGTGAGCGTTAAGAGCCGATAATTAGCTTTGAACTTATATAGGCAAATGGAAGTATTGGATGCGTCGACTTTAATCCCGAGCTAGTGTTAATGTAGACGAGGGTATTTTCAATTATAAGTTATGGGTTATTCTGATAGAGATCTTTTATTATGTTTCCATCATAAAGCTAAGTGCTCATTCTTATTAAACCGTTTACAATGCAGCGCGCACATGCGCTGTGTTGCAATTTTCTTTGTACGAAGCTATTAAGAAAAAAATATGCTTTTAACTTTATCCTCTTGTTCCTTTTTGGGTTTCTTTGTCATACAAAATGGCTCTTATAGTTTTGTAATGTTAGTGCAGTGTTTCTTTTGTCGATGTTTGTGTTAATTTTTTTTCAAAGACTTAAGAGCAAAGATGTTTTAGATTTTTACTCTCTACTTTCGCTTTAAATTTAGTATTAGTGGTGCTTTTTCAATTTGCAGTATGTCTACATATATGGTATAGAAATAATCTTTAAACGATCTAAAATGTTTATGTAACAAGTACTGAAAATCCTTACTAATGTTATATAGGCGAAATGATATGTTTCTTACTCTTTCACGTAAAAATTGTTAAATGGGTTTTTATGAAATTTCACAATAATATAGCTTACATATGAAAATATTACATAGGCCACATATTTTTTCCACGGGAACAAAAACTACGCGGGTGAAACCGCAGGCATCCTCTAGTATGACATATATCGTCATTGTCAGTCTATTTTTATCGATATGAAGTTTTGACGCACAACACTGTGGTGATAATGTTAGACGTTGTTACGACCAATATTAGATGGTTAATTGGCTTGCGCTTTACAACAAATAATGCCTGATGAAAAGCAATGATGAGGTCTAAGGCGAGCTTGCCTATAAAATATCTATTCAATTTTGCATGGAAGGTGTTCAAATTCTTAATGATTTCCGTAAATACTTTAATCTTAATATATTTTAAACTAGCAGTCGCCCGCGACTTCGTCCGCGTGAAAATCTCTTAGGTACCCTTTTAAATTTAAAGACAGACTTTCATATAAAGTGTGCTCTTTTCCCGCTAGCCCTCTCAATTAAATTTTTTTATAGTTTTCCGTCAAGTAATACCCTCCGTCCCGTCCCGTGTACTAAAGATCTACATTTTTGTTAAACATAGTACGATATTACAGTACTTTAACATTAACAATATATATTTATGTCAAGCTGATGTGTATAGCTTGTATTAAATAGTCTATTTCACTTTTGAGTCTAGCTTTTATAATAAACAAAATAATTTACAATCCGACACGCAGATCTAGATATTAGCCCGTTTAAACAAACGAACAAACTTTTTCGTATATTATATAAATATGGTCTGCCATGACAAATAAATTGAAAGAAAAGATCAAAGATCGAATTCTCAAAGAATATCAGTAACAAAATGTTGACCCCTATTCAGTACGTATAACATGACACGGAGGAGGTCAACTTAATTTGGACGATATAGCGGCAGTGTTGTATTTTAGAAATTTTGTAATATCTCCGAAACTATATAACTAATTAACATACTGTAAAAGGCAAATATTATCTCTATAATATCCTTGTGATTATTAAATAATTTATTTTGATAAGGATTTATGTTTAGTTGTATAAATAATGACGTCAACTTAAGCATACGAATTGAATGATTTATTACAGAGTCGCGCCTTTTAGAAATTTTGTAATATCTCCGAAACTATATAACTAATTAACATAATGTAAAAGGCAAATATTATCTCTATAATATCCTTGTGATTATTAAATAATTTATTTTGATAAGAATTTAAGTTTAGTTGTATAAATAATGACGTAAACGTAAGCATATGAATTAAATGATTTTTTAAAACACAAAAAGTTATATATCTACCAAAATATAAAAGAAAGGTATATGCTATCGCGGGCTTTTTTGTAGAACTTTTTAAGATGCATAAAGTTTTCATACAATATTTTCAATTATATCCAATATCTAAGGCAGCGTACGCGCATAAAGCTAAATTTAATAAATTTCACGGTCCGACTCGCGCGACAAAAACTGTGATAACTCGAGTAATATATACAATAAAAATATAAAATATAGCCTATAACACTCACCGATAACGTACCATTATACTGGTGAAAGAATTTTTACAATCGAATCAGTAGTTCTGAAGATTAGCCCCGACAGAACTTTATTTACAATCTTACAAACTTTACCTCTTTATAATATTAGTATAGATTACTCTTTAAATAGTACTAATTAATTTCACTAACTTACCAACTAACTAAGTAGAAAATACGAAACAAATGAAGTAACAAAAGTTAAGATAGTGATTAGACATTAATTTAAATACCATGAACTGAAAGCATGCTTTCTAAATTCTAATGCTGTTAATTGGTGCGCTTTATATCGCAGGTGGAAACGGTAATCCACGATAAGCCCTCCAAAGCTATCTAGATTGACACCTCGGAACTGGGCCACGGTAGCTATCGGCTGTCGATTTGTGGAACAATAAATCAAGAGGCGTCCGCATTCTGTCGCCGATGTATCGAGTAATGACGGGGGCGGATATCGATATGGAAGTGGATCAACGTTTGCGCAACACTATTCTGCTTAGATTAGCTTTATATTAATAGTTTATGTCAGATTTTAATATATGGGAAGTACAAGCATTAATGGCGAAAGATTTATTCTGATTATATACCTATCTAGTTGTAATGTATCCAGTGTTTTCACCGGTGCAGATCCTGTTCTCGTAGGATTATAGAGAAATCCCCCTTTTTGAAAAGAGCGTTATTACGTTTATTTAAAAAAAAATTTTTTTTTTTTTGAAAATAAACGTTTAATAATATTTTAATAATAAAAAAAACGTTTAAAATAAAAAAAATTTAACGTTCCGTTACGATGTCGTGTAGAAACCGAAAGGGGTGTGGTTCTCATCCTACACCTAACAAATCAGATCGCTTCCATCTTAGATTATATTATCACTTACCATCAGGTGTGGTTGCAGTCAAGGATTAACATGTAATTAATAAATAATAAAAATTATATCTTAGTGTGGTTAACATTATCTATTAATATATACAGATTAAAATCTAATGTTTATACTTTTTCTTTTTACATTATCCTTCATAGTACAAAAAAGTAGTGCTAAATACCGCTGCTGTTCTTTACTCCGTGTTTTCCTTTTATTAAATCTAATTTAATGTATTAAAGGTCTTGATATCAATCCGAAAAATCAATTTAAAAAAAACTAATTTACCCGTTCCAAAATTTATTTCACTTCAATATTAGGTGTGCAAGTTGCACAATGCACATTGTTTGGCATCAGTCTATATTGAGATGATCTCAACATTGGCTTTGAGATGCATATCTGTGGAGCAGAAACAATTTGGCAAGCTATTTGCGGGCGAACGCAATTGCGCCGCGTCATTTCGCACGCCGCTTGCGGTGGATCGGGCCTTTATACTGCGGTCTGATTGCTTGGCGCAACTCATAAACTGAGGGCGAATAAAAACTTTACGACCGAAAATTATGATAATCTCCCCCTCTGCCCGTGTGTGGCGGATTTATTTTTAGTTAATGACAGAATGTTAATTTAGCTTTGATGTTGTGTCGTTAATGTACTTTAAAATATCTTTACTAACTGACTTGTGACTTGTCCGCGTTATACCTATTTTTTGTCCGTTCTTTATGATAATTTACTGTAAAAACATAAAACATGTTTTATGATAATTTACTGTAAAAATAAGATGAGAATTAAACTGCAATGACATGGATGTATATATATAGCTCAATCGAAGTATTTAAAATGCTCAAACGTGACAACGTGTACATGCAGTTTGAGATGACAGCGTTTAATGCGCTATAAAGGGGATACAGTTTTTTGATACAGGTTTTACCCTCGTAGCCTATGTGGAAACCCAATGTGTCAGCTAACTCCATACCAAATTTTATTAGAATCGCTCCAACCGTTTAGAAGCGAAGAAGTAACAAACATACACACTCTCAACTTTATAATAGTAGTATGATTGTAGATTAGTTTTACGGGCTCAACTTTTAAATTACTTAGCGGCAGGTAGATTCGTATGTCATAGTTGAAACTTAGACCGTACTTAACCTAGACTTAACCTAGACGTCTTGTGTCAATGTAGAAAAATTAAAATCCTAAATTAAGTTGCGGAATATCTTATCTTCCATTATTTAAATTAAATTTATTTAATTTCTTCTACGTTAAGGTTTCCCGCATAATCTTATTACTTGTACCACGCGCTAAGCGAGTTTGTATGCGGTATTAATTTTTCGTTTTAAGCTTCGATGTTGATTTGTTATTTCTACTTCAATGTAAGAAGATCGTAAAATAAAACAACGACTCCGACTATGGTATAGAATTACATCAAGCTTAGCAGTTTATTTTAAGGATTTCACATGACTCATATTTTTTTTTTAAAGAAAGTTTTCGCTTGACCGCAATCGCGCAGTCGTAAGTGTAGACCTGGCTTACTATATTAATCAAAGCAAACAGATTTCAGAAGGGTATTTCAGAACACAGGTAGATATGGGAAAAGATGACGTTCTAGCTATCGCTGTAATGGCTTTGCACAAGTCTATGTCCTATGTCATACATTCTTTAACAATGGTTTGCCGCAGAATCTATGACAATCCGTTATTGAAAAAATATCTCGTCTTAATAATGAATGGCACAAACTTGACAATCCTACTAATATTATAAAAGCGAAAGTTTGTGAGTGTGTATGTTTGCTATTTCTTTAAGACTAATTGGCTGGAGCGATTTTAATAAAATTTGGTGTGGAGGTAGCTGACATCCTGGATTAACACATAGGTCACATTTTAGCCACGGTAACGAAAAGAAGAAGAAGAAGTAGATAAGAACTACGCGAGTGAAACCGCGGGCCGAAGACTCTCGTCTTCAGGCACTGAGGAATTTTGGACTGTTCATTTTAAGGCCCACCTGTTGAAAAACTCTGCTGAGGTCATTGAGCATAATGTTAAGGTCATTTAGAGATTCTGCTATGATCACTACATCGTCGGCAATCCGCAGTTGAGTGAGGTAGTCGCCATTGATGTTGATACCAAGTCTGTGGCAAGACAAGCGGCGGTAACTATTCTTGACTTGGTGGGAAGACAGAAGTCAGTTACAATACAACCTACAAACAAAAGACACGTGTGTCCTTCCCATATGCTTGAATTTACATAATTGCTTGAATTTACATAGTTCGATTCGCGAACTGTAATATGTATTATTTGGTAAGCTTAATTTAAATAAAATATTCGTTCTGTTTTTACGGGTAGACCTAGATCCAATGATATAATAAATAAAGCATTCTTTCTGTATTTAACGGCTCTAAGGACCCTAGGGTCTAACCCTAGTGTAGAGCAGCAAACTCACAGCGCATGTCGCACGCACCAATTAGCACATTGGCGATATAGCGTCATAAATTGCGCCGCACCGTTAGTGTAGGAACAGCCGATACTCGGTGTAGGGTGTCTTATTTATTGCCTATCTATATCTGACGCTATCCTGTTCTCGCCAGGGTCATGACTTCGCGAAACAAATCCGTGAAGCATTCGTCAACGTCGAGCGTCATATACACCTATTTTAATAGCCCAATAAAGGACCAGGCATCTATAACATCGCAATTAGGTTAATTTTTACACTGTTGGAAGCATAGGTACAGCCGATAGCTAGTTTAGGGTGTCTAATTTATTGCCTCTCCATATCAGACGCTATTCTGTATTAACCAGGGTCATGACTTCACGAGACGACTCCGTGATGTATTCGTTGACGTCGAGCGTCATGTAAACCTATTTTAATAGCCCAATGCAAGGATAGGCGCCTATAACATGGTAATCGGAATTCTACAATGTCATTTTGTTGTATTGGACTGACATTCAAACTGAAGGTGATGATCAACAAGATGCTCAATGCATTTTTTTTTTCAAAAATATATATAGGTAGGTAGGTACAGCTTGATTTTGCACTGTTAGTATGTATTTCTTGGAATTTCACCATATCCTGATCCAACCTTAGGTTTATAACTTCGCGAGACTAATTCATGCTGCGCGAAGCGACAATTAAACGTATTTTTATGGCTTAAAGAAGGGCTAGGTATCTATCCTTAATCCAGTGTATCTGCGTGTCTGCTTGTGGTTTCTTGAATTCGAAACGACGTAATCGAGTCGATTCTTAATTTCATTACTTCATTAAGCTTTGCCTTTATATATTTTTATTGTATGTGTTTAAGATATAAAACAAACAAAGAATCAAGGTGCGATAAGTCAATCCAAAATATCTAGTATTTTTATGTTGATGGAAGGATTATTGAAGTATAACTTTTTCTCGGTTTTTAAGTTAAACACCATTCTTGGGTCATTTTGCAAAATTTAAAATTTTCGTTTGTCTATTAATAATTCAGGAGGTTGCAGAACAAGGGCAATTTACAGTTCAATTTTCGTATTTTAAGGAAAATATAATTCAGAAATATTACCAAGAGCGACACAAATTTTGTAGCGGAATATATTATTTTAAATAATAATAAAAAGCGATCGTTAACAATCCACACAAATAAAAAAAGTGGACATCGATTCTTTGACGATGCATAAATCTTGCAGATACATTAAAACGTGTGATTTTAACGATTTCCAAGTTAAAATATTTGCTTAAATTTAAGCTCGTGATTTACGTTTGTGTTGTAAATTCTTTTTGTATTGTATTCTAACTGTTACTCGCCTAGTTTCTTTTATGTTAAGCCTAACTATTACACATTTAAAACTTAAGCTTGAGCCCACCAATTGAAGCAGCGTGAACGCTCTAAGCTCCGTAACTCTTCTAACCCATATCAGAGTAAGGCCCAGATGGATGAATGTTTGTTACTTTTTCACGCAAAAACTTCTTCACAATAATACAGCTTGTACATTAGAATAACACATAGACCATTCCGAATTCTTTTTACGGAAACGGGTGAAACCGCGAGCGACCTCTAGTAAAATATAACTTTGGTTGTAATGTCGTACCGTTAATAAAAATCTTCATGATGTCAGCCTTTCAATTATATCGATCCTAAGCTACAAGAGATCTCTTATCTTATAAGATATCTTTATGTTGGCAGCTGTATTAAAACAAAAAGAATCAATATGTTGTATTACTATTATTTCTACTACAACCAACTGCTGCACTACTACTACTCGAAGCAATATCATCCATTGTAGATACAGGTTAATTAACTCGCTAAAAATAAAAGTACAGATTTCCGAGCTTCAATCAGTTTTTGGTAGCATAAAATTACAAACAATAAACCAATCATGAACTTCATTAACCCCGACTCGTAAATGAAGATTCAGAGTAACAATAGTATGTTGGGTTTTTGGGCAATGTCGGGTTGTAACTTTGGGCAATGTCGGGTTATAACTTTCGGCCAATGCGATTTACGGTTACGGTTATGGGTTATACGAGTGGGTATTGCAACGAACTTTGGATATAATTAAATTAAAATTTTCTGTGTTTTTTTTTAATCTTATTGCTTTTAACCCATTGAATTCTATACGTATTCGTAGATCATTATAAAGAAAGAAAAGTAAAGTGTATTATTTTTAAAAGTAGTTAATTTTTCTTGAACAGTCTTTATAAAAAATTTTAATTTAAATATGAAACATCAGTTTGCTAAGACAAATAAGCCTTGCATCTTCATCAGCAAACCAGCTTGATCACCCAATTTAATCATATTTTGTAACGTAGGTTAATAAGTATTCTATAAATTAATTCCGCCAAACAAAAAATAAATCAAAATGTTGTTTATATTTTTACTCCTCGTAACCATATTGCCCATTTTTGTCTATTTTAGTACTGATAATAAATTAACTAGCTAAAAATAAAATAAAAGTATTCGCTCGTCGCAATATCGTGCCGTATATCAATCAGCATAAAGACCTCCCGTAATGGCGGGGCAGTTTTATGATCATACTAATTGGCAATACCAAATAAACGTGAAAATATGAATGCATTAAACTCCTTCAGCCGAGGTACATCGTAATGGATTTAGTGCTCTTTTTGCGTCTTTTGTTGTTACCAAAACCGACCTCGGTTCTGTAACGATGTTTTTATCGACAGTTTGAGTTTCGAATTCGTCTCTATCTCTCTCTTTCTAATATTAATACTGAGAGAAATAGAGATTTTACTTTTTACGTTTGAAACAAGACCTGGACCAATTTAAAAAATCGATATGAATCAGCCGTGAATCGACCCAGGATCCCCGCCTTATAAATACACCGTGAATACCACTGCACCATAGAGGATGGCACGGAATATGGCTAAAATACCATAAGTTTGAAAACGAACTTCATATAACATAGCCAATGCTCTTAAGAAGTAAAGCCAGCAATAAAACGGCCGACAATGTAGCAATACACGAACACTCTCTAATTAATTTGTGTGCAAAATGTTGTATTCATGGATTTTATTTGTGCAGCTCACTTGTGCGCAGACAATGCTGGCACATTACGGCGCGTCAGAAATACGTGGAGGGATATGTGCCAGGCAGTTAAGCCTGTGCTAAAACATTATTACCAACAGCTAGAGTACAATAGCTACAGGACACACACGATTATAAAAGTTTCACTGGCAGTTCATTAACCAATACTTATTATGCGATGCAGGGTTGTGTTTTTCGAGCGTATCTACGTATGCAGCATTCTTCTTTGACTCTGTCCATTTTTTTTTAATTCTACAGATAATTAGTATCAGTGCGCTAAAGCCCCTTACCCGTGTTCTAGGAGTGTGGTGGATCAACTCCAAAGCTCATTCTCTTGAAAGAATGATGATCATGTTTTGTTTACTGAAGTAAGATTTGATTTTAATGTGTTGATTTTAATGGAATGTGTCCGTAGTGACAATAAGAAGACACAGTTTGCCGAAATAAATATTATTTTAGGAGATCCCACTAGCGATAAGGCAAAACAACTGTATAAATTATTTAGAACTTAGAAAAACGTAAAAATTTAAATAGTTAGAATAAGGTTGTATGTGTAAGTTTATGTAGCATAATAAGAGCAACATAGTCACTTTAGTGACTCAGCTCTCTAAATGAGAAAAAAAAAAAGATTTGATTTTCAAAAATCTTGTAAATTCACATGAACGGTTGTTCGCGTTCCATTCTTAGTTCATTTGAAATTAACATAGATTAGTATTTGTTGTGACCGATTTAAAAATCAGATTCTACTGAGAACAAAATTCAGTAGTTGTTCATTAAATAATAACGACCTTTTACGACATAAAATAATTCTTTTTCTCATTTTTTATTTTAATATTCTATATTTATATTTGTTTAAAAAATTAAAATTAAAAAAAAATTATTATTACTCTCTTCCCTTGTGAAAATGAAATTTAGTCTATTTCCCTCTATTATCATTGTTTGGATTTTTAGTTGACAATAATATACATAATAAAATCCCAGCATTTAAAAAAACCAAAATTAAAATTGTACAGTATTTGCGAGTTGTCACCAAGTAGTTATAGCGAAGTCATCTTTGTCCCACACTAGTTGTTGGTCAGTACATCAACAAGTTACAGACAGGCCAATTACACGTATTGAATGGTGGCTTGCATTGTTGGCTCCAACGAACAAAGGTATGGGGTTCGACATAAACAGAGTCATTTCAGATTGACGCTTCTCGTATTCTCCGACTAGTTGTTAAACTTTTAATGAATAAACTACAAAGTCCTTGTGGTTTAGTCGTAGGACGTTAATAGAAATGCTTACATACTTCTTTGTAATACGAGAGGTGTTAGCTTTTATGATTTTTTACAGTGTGGACAAATGATTTGTTTTACAATGTACAATGCGATATTTTCCGTTTCCTTTTAATAAGTTTTAAATTACTTCAAGAATAGAAGTTTTCCATGTTAGCTTATTAGATTTATCAATTTTACGTATACCTAGTACTAGTACTAGTTTATAACTATCTTGTTTTTACGTTTTCGTGTAAGATTTGATGTAAATTGTCTAAGTCACTCAGATTTTAAATATGATGAGTAAAATATACGTCCATTTAGAATATTCTATTTGCGTGGCTGCAAGTAGAGAGAAAAGGCACAGCACCAATAAGAGTTAGAGTTAGAGTCGTTAGAGTGCCACGATTTTAAAGGCTGAGGAAACGACTAGAGAAGAAGAATAACATTTCGATTAATAAATACCGGCCAAGTGCGAGTCCGATCCGCGCACTATCGGTTCCGTACCATTCTGTATAATTATACACACTGTATTATAACCATATTTTTAACTGACGAAAAAAAACGGAGGAGGTTCTCAATTTGACACGTATATTTTTTTTTGTATGACCACGCATAACTTTTTAGAGTTTTCCGATTTTGATAATTCTTTTTTATTAGAATGGACACACTTTCAAGATGGTCCCATTGTCATCATGCTAGGATCTGACAATGATATCCTGGGAAAATTGAAGGATCTCTATGTTGTGTAAGTATCGGTAGCTTTTTGGCTACTAGTGCCGTATAATATACTATGAGAGTATAGTACGAGTACGTCACGTGGCGATAAATCACTAAAAAGTAAGAAATTAAAATTTTTAACAAAAAATAGAACCGACTCAAAACACTCGAAAAAGTAAAAAATAACTATGTCATTTAGTTGCTTTAATTTACTTAAGCATATCATTTTTTTTTATGGTGTATAGGCTAGCGCTTGGCTACGATCACGCCTGATGGTAAGCGAAGATGCAGCCTACGGTGAAACGCGCTTGCCTAGAAGGTGCCTATGCACTCTTGACTTGAAGATACCCATATTGTAGGTGGTAGGGAAAACGTGAGCTGGAAGGGCATTCCATATTTTCGCAGTTCGAATCAGGAATGAGGAAGCGAAACGTTTTGTACGCGTCCACGGAATATCGACTACGTATGGGTGCAGACTACTACGATGCCTAGCAGTTCTATGGTAAAAGGGCGATAAAGTTCCTGCACACTCTCCAAAATATATTCCGTAGAAAACCGACAGACAGGCACCTTTTTCGGCGATGATCAAGTGTTTGCAGTTTTGCATTGCATAACGCCTCGTTACCAATGATTCTTCTAGAAGCTGATATTTAGTCGATCCATCCCACAAATGGGACCAGTACTCTATGCACGAGCGAACCTGAGCTTGATATAGAATCAGAAGCTGCTCCGGTGAGAAGTACCGCTTCACCTTATTAAGGATACCGAGCTTCTTACCAGCTGTTTCTGCCTTGGATTCAATGCATTGCCCGAAGTTGAGCTTGGACGATATGGTAATTCCAAGAAGCTCAATACTGTCGGTAATCGGAACAGATATATTCTGAAAAGTAGGAGTCAGATGGAAAGGACTCCTTTTTGCAGTGAATAAGCACGCCTGTGTTATATATATATCATTTACTTAAGCAGTCTTTTTTACTTTTAGTCAGTTATTTTTTACTTTTTTGTGTGTTTTGAGTCGGTTCTATTTTTTGTTGAATTTTTTTTAGTTTTAAACTGTATTTCAAGCGTCTGCCTTTTGCCGTTTTGTTTTTAAAAAATCGACAGAAATACATTACTTGTAACAATTTCAACTGTCTAACTATTACGGTCAATGAGACCAGCCATTTCATTATAACCGATGACAGACATACAGTAGAGTCTTAGTATAGTAATTAGGTCCCGTTCTTACTCTTTCGTTACGATATCCTAAAAATTAGCCTTCACCCTTTAAATTATTATCAGATAAATAACCATATTATTACTTACACTTCTAAGTCGCACCGCAGATATTGGAACAGTATCGAAAGAATTCCAATATTAATTAAAAAATCCAAAATTAAAGTCTCTAATGATACTTGTATTGAGTGAGCTTAATAATTTGCAGGTTTTATCTTTGAAAATATTATTTCGATATGCAAAATGTACGAAATTACGAGAGTTTGTGAGGTCGGCTTAACCTGTATTAAATGGTGCTGTAAAGTGCAGAGGAGATAGGTGGATTCTTGCCTTTTTAAGTCACTTTTAAAAATATGTGTGTGTGTGTAGATTTTTCTGAGATCTTTTGATGTGAAATATACTCAAGTGCGCTGCCATAAAAAGTCAAATTGTCTAGCGTGCCGTGACGGCTAACGGCGTGACGCTGTTTTTTGTACTATCTGTGTAGGTATAGCAATATAAACGTAAATTTTATGTGGTGACATCGATCCTATTTGGGTGTTATAATTGCTAAATAGTGGGAGGCTTCGGCCGTGGCTAGTAGTAACCACACAAAGACGTACCTACCATCAATCGATTTAGCGTTCCGGTACGATGTGCAGAAACCGAAAGGGTTGTGGTTTTCATCTTTTTGCATCATCAGGTGTTATTGCACTTGTTCTAGCTAAATGTAGAGTTTGGGCTATTAAACATACTAATGGTGGTTATGATTTTAACTCTCTAAAGAAATAATAAGATAATTCAAAATGTAGGAAAACATATAAGTTTCAATTGACTGTATTATAGTTCTAAAGTATATATAGTTTTTAAACATAGACCTCGTATCCGAGTATGTAAGAACGTACGAACGAACGTTGACATAGTAGGTGGGCCGGCCAGCTAGCTTGTTAGCCCCGAGAGCATAACTCAAAAGCAGAATGCTGGCAGATTTATTTCGGCGGGAAAACGCTTCGCGCCTTGTTAGATAACCAGCTTGTAGCACACGGGCACCTGGTTGAAGACCCGTTGATTGAAATCCACTACTGCGAGTAACATGTTGCTTTTGAGTCAATTTACTGATGGGCTTGCTTGTTAACTTGACTCCTATGTGATGGGGATATTTCTGAACTATTGAGCTGTATTTGCTGTAATAAGGGATTCTTGGTGTTATATTTTAAATGAACCAAACTAGTTGTTTTAAAAGATTCTTTACTATTTACTTTTGTAAAGAAAAGAATTTGAGCTTACTTGAAAAGATGATTTATATTTCTGTCCTTTTCCAATACATCGTATAGAATACGAGAAATGCGATATAGTCGAGTGGAGTAAAGTTGAGTGACAGAATTAAAAATAGTGTGATAACAGAATAGTGTGGTATAAAAGAAGATGTAGTAACTAAAATCGAGAAAGGTATGCTGAGTTTGATCATTTAAAGAGAATGGATAAAACGACAGTTACGAAAAGTTGTAAGGTGAAAGTGAATAGGAATTTTGAAAGGGTAACACCAAAGCGAACTTCTTGAATCAAATCCAGGATATTCTGATTACATGCCAAGTACTCTAAATCGATGTACTTGTATGAAAGGTTTAATAAAAATGGTAGAAGCGAGAGATATATGCAGGGATCGTGGCAAGTGGAAGGAAGTGGTCTCTTCCATATGGGAATGAGCCTTGATTGTATGTATGTAATATAAAATAGTCGTACGGATCGGGATTGAACCTACGACTTCTCGGTGTTGCTGTCTAAGCCGTATAACAGATTGGCTGCGACCATGCAACATGATTAAATTCTACTCAGTTGTGGGAGTAACAGATAATTATTGTTGGGAAATAATTATTATCGTTTTTAGCACATTTTACAAGACATTCCTTTAATTTATAGGTGTGACATATTATTTTTTGTTTTTAATTTTTTACGTATTGTTCCTATAAAAAATGTGACGTACGGGTAGAATAAAACCTTACATGAGCTTGAGTGTTAAGTATTTCATATTTGGAAGTGCTTTAAATATTCGCACCCTAGTGTGTCTTATTCTCTTATCCTCCTCCTCCTTTCATTTTACTATTCTGAGAATAATGAATTCCAAGATACTATTAAAACTTTAATAAATTGGCAAAATCGTTAAATTGTTATATTGAAGAAAAATGTTTGCAATATGATTGTATCGCATCGGCGACAGATAGTAAGATCCGAGTGTACTCAGTGTACGAGTACGTGGAGAGGTTGCGGATATAAATATAAGCTATAACAGCGGTCGTGCCGTGTCGCGTCGGCGCGCGGAGCCGGGGGCATTAGATAGTGTTTAAATACGACGTGTGAACTGAGCGCGACACACACTGCTGCCAACATTCACAAAGTGAAAATACGAAAAAAATAAAATTAACAATTTTAAGCATACACTTTAAGAAGTTTGATCGCTTGACTGTTGGATCAAGGGTAGGACTTAGAAAGTTCGCGAAACGTTATGAATTGAGGAGTTTGTTCACGTTAGCCCGGTCGGGGCACCAGTGAACCTGTGTCTCAGATCACGAGTACCGCCGTAGTACCGTATCACCCATTTTCCTCTGGCAGACGTCCCATCTTGAAATATAGCACCTTTTCTTCAAAGCTTCTTTTCAGATCTTCTTCAAAGACTTTTAAACAAGTTTAAAATAACGAGACTTATTATTTCACTAAATCGTGAAAAAATATCAATTGTATAGCAATCCAATAAAAAACTAAACCAACGTATATGAAAGGATTAATGAAATTGAAAGAATGCGAGAGAGATATACAAGGATCTTGAAAAGTGGAAGGATGTAGTCTATTTTTAACCGACGAAAAAAAAACGGAGGAGGTTCTCAATTCGACACGTATATTTTTTTTTTATGTATGACCACGTATAACTTTTTACAGAGTTGTCCGATTTTGATAATTCTTTTTTTATTAGAAAGATTATTTACTTTACTTTATACTTTTTTAGATTACTTCCCAGGTGGTCCTATTGTTATCATGTTAGGATCTGATGATGATATCCTGGGGAAATTGAAGGAACTCTTCAAATTTTATAGGCACACTTGCAGCGATTTCGGTTTTAGTGTAAGTATCGGTAGGTAGCAGTTTGGCTACTAGTAGTAGCGTTTTCAGTCGGTTCTTTTTTTTTTTATTTAAAAATTTTTATTATCATTGTATTACTTACATACATATGTATGTATGTATGTAGGTAATGCGATATTAACTGTAGCTTCTCAGTCTCTGTTGCAGTGTGTATCACCAAATGGTCCCGCAGATCGCAAGATGCAAAAACATTCAGATCTCATCGGGCAGAGATATACTTACAATGGTTGTCGTTTAAAGGACAAACCTTGTTATTTGGTCGCCTACCCGCACATTTTATAGACGCGCACGCCGTTTGTTTATATACTACACACGAATAGATAAGAGTTGCATTATATGAGTACTGTGTTGCTTTTATGTGCTTTCTTTGTATTTAACTGAAATAAGTTACAACTTACAATACAAGTAGAAGGGCCTCTACCAAATTTTTATATTCACCGCCATCATCAGTGTTCATCCTATTTGACCGGCCATTCATTCCTCCTTATTAGGTTATAAAGTAGGGGTATAAAAATAAATAAGCAACATTTATATACATACATAACATCGCGCCTCATTCCCGTAGGGGTAGGCAGAGGCTACATCCTTACATTTGCCACGGTTCTTGCATACTTCCTTAGCTTCTTCTACTTTCATCAATCTTTTCACACAAGTTTGTCGGTTTAGGGTACTCTTGACCTGGCCATTATTTAAAATGTCCTGAATTTGGTCCAGGAACATTCGTCTAAGCCTTCCTTTTCCAACATTTCCGTTCACACTTACATCTTTTGTTAATCTTCTTTCATCCATCCTCTCTACATGTCCAAAATATTTAAGCATTGTTTAAATATTTTAGTCTCTAAATATTTTACACTGTTCTATTTACGTTATAAATATAGGTCATTTGTAATGAACAAAGATATCAATTTCGATCTGATAATTAGATTTTATTGTCCCACAACATTGCTAGATAATTTATTTGTGCCCCAACTCGAATGCTAGTGTCGGCTCGTAAAATTTTATTACGAATTTCATTGGATATAGCCCGCGTTACAACATTGAGAGGTATTATTGGATCTGAAACAACTAGCCTACCTAACAATAACAAATTTTACTCTTCGTTTTGGTTTCAACACGTTTATTCCATTTTGAGCTTTAGTTTTATAGCATAGAGGTGTTTCTATGTACTTTAATTCGTTGAGTAGTTTAGTGTGTTTGTTCGAACGGACAGGATGTTGCTTCTTTGATATTTTTGCTAAGTTTCTTTTTTAAGGTTAAAATTTTATAACATAGATGTAGTAGTGAATGCGAATATTGGAAAGCAAAGGCCAAGGCGATCGTACCTGGACCAAATCTATAGTAGTAAGTAATCTATGTAGTAATATAAATATTAACGACAGGTATACGTATTAACCATTCAATATTACCTATCATAACTGAGGGTCACTTTTGAAATTGATGTTGGATTATAGTCGTTTTTTTCTATTTATTTAAAGTTATCCGTTAACTGCTATCACACCTGGAGGTAAGTGATGATGCAATCTAAAATGGAAGTGGGCTAATTTGTTAGGGGTACGATGAAAATCCATACCCCTTACGGTAACTTGTAATGAATAAAAAAAAATTATATATTTGACCTCGATGACAAAGTCTCTCGGACTATTTTAGAGGCAATTGATATTATAATAATATGTTTATTATACTCTAGATTACCCATAAAGCTTTATCTTTTGAACCACTTATGCGTTGGTAGAGTATTTAGGTATAATTCATACAGCGCGCCACATTAGTGGAACTAGTTTCGATGTATCGATAATAATTGATACTATATTTGATCGGTAGCCGGTCATTGCCCTCATATACCTGTAGCACGCTATGAAGTCCATTACATACGAGTATGTGATTGTGTAGTGTTAGAGGATTTGTAAGAGCTTTTCCTTTGCAAATCTCACCTGGTGGTATTGTTAGGAGTAGGAAACACACATCCACACCCAATTCTGTTTCTACACGACACGTACCAAAACGCTCAATCGCTTGGCGGTATGTCTTTGTCGGCATGGTGGTAACTAACCACGGCCGAAGCCTCTCACCTGCCAATCTATATATAATTTTATTATACATTCAGTTAACGTCTAACGATTCATTCTTCGTTACTAAATTCATATTTTCAAGCAGCCAAGTTTTTAAGAAAGAAAATTCAAATCAAGTGTTAAAAAGGCTATTATAACGTGCCGGTGCTTTAGGCACATGGAATTATCTTTTTCATCATATGAATAGCGAAACTGACGAGCAACGTCACTATCGATCTGCTTGCATAATAAGTAAGTAAATGTTAATGTCGTATTGAATAATGGCGTACGCTAAATTAGCCTAACTACTGTAGCGAACGCTAATTTTTCTATCCAACATAAAAGTTGAAAGGCCTCCGTGGCGTGGTATGCGTATGCGCAGTTGATTTATTAGACGAAGGTCTTGGGTTCGATTCCCGGTTGAGTCGATTGAGATTTTCACAATTGGCCAGGGTCTGGCATGTGGGAGGCTAGGGCCGTCACTAATCGTCACCTTGCCAGCCAAGGCGTACCGCCAAGCGATATAGCGTTCAGTTCAGTTCGATGTCTTGCAGAAACCGGAAGGGGTGTGGATTTTCATTCTACTCGTAACATGTTAGTCTGCTTCAACCTTAGATTTGCAGATTAGTTGCAGTGAAGGGCTAACTCGTAATGAATAAAAATTTTTTGTGTTGGATATCATTGTATGAAAGTGTCTCACTCGAAAATTTCCATGAAAACCTTGGTAGAGATTTCCAAAAATTCCCCCAAGCGCGAACTGTGCTCAAAACGTTTCATACATTTCGCGCGATTTGAAATAATTCAAAAACACGCGTTTCGAATGTGCGCCGCATTCTTACAAGGCTCTATTAAGTCTGCACATTATTGCCAATCCAAAATGTACCTTATGTTTATGGCATTAGAGTTTAAATACAAAATAATTATGAGACTTCTCGATTAATTTAAAATGACTCTTATGGCGTAGGTGATAAGGGCGCTTCGCAAAAAATGCGGACAACGCTAAAGCGCGCTCGCGTTCATTTTTTCCGACACATGTTCAGAGAAATGTTGGATTGCTTTCCACTTGCGACACGGATACGATACGTCTGGCTGGTGGGAGGCTTTCGCCGTGGCTAGTTACCACCCTACCGACAAACACGTATCGCCAAGCGATTTAGCGTTCCGGTACGATATCGCGTAGAAACCGAAAGGGGTGTGGATTTTCGTCCCACTCTTAACAAGTTAGCCCGCTGCCATCTTAGACTGCATCATCACTTAACATCAGGTGTGATAGCAGTCAAGGGCCAACTTGTAGTCGATAAAAAAAAAAATCTAAATAAAACTCAACACTAGGTACTACTGCGAATATAAATTAATTCTTTTTTTCCAGGATTAACTGTTCTTATATATTAAGTTTTATAAGAAAAAAGTTTTATAGTTTGTTTGCGTGAAGAATGCAGTGAGTCATCATTGTTCGCCGGCTCCTTAAGCAATCAGATTACGTGTCGCGTTCGAAGCTATGCCTTCAACTGGTCACCGTGAACTTGAGCTTGTAATTTGAAAAGATTTGATTGGCTGGGGACCAGGGCACGGCCGGCGCTCACTGCATTCTTAAGACGAATGAATTATAGTGACATTTCAGTTGGCCATTGTCCTACTATACAAGTATATTCTTTCATTACTACTTTCGTGCGGATCGTGTGTTGTAAGTGTTGTCTGAACAAAAACTTAGATGAGCTTCTACATTCTCGATATAAGTTGCAGTCTAAGTAATTTGTATCACGAGTCTATTTCATACATTTTTTGATCCAATCTCTGTAAGTTATGATACACTAGTAGATAAATGCGACTCCGTTTGCTGTAGACTACTGTAGTTTATGTAAATAAGCATGATTAGAAATATATACGGAGCAGTTTAATTATGGTAATATACATTAGGCATCTTACTTTATAACGAGGGAGTTTGAAGTTGGTACCCAACACGCTGCTCCAATGTGAGTTGGCGGACATTTTTGACACAACTAATTTTCCAACCATTCAGATTCTTAATTTTTTTTAATACCAAAAACTTAATAGATCTTCGTCCGATACAGACGCAGGAATCGAACCCGACACCTCACTACCCGTAAGCGAGAGCCATTGGAAAACGAGGCAGTAGGTATACAATTTATACATTTATAGACTATAACCCATTAAAACACAGTTTACAAAAAAAGTAAAGAATATTTGAATTTTCTAACTGAATCCACCTCATCTCCCAGGCAGTTTTCCCATCTGAACCAGAACCTTGTACCTTCCATTAACGCAGCGTCATACCATTTAACCATAGCGGTTGTCAGTACAATAATTACAAGTCGACAGTAGAAAGTCGTGGGTATTATAGCTTATAACTATGGTAAATTAATTTCAAACATCTTTACCGCCATGGCTAAGTATAACATAGGAAATATCATACCATAGCCGTAAAGAAACATAGACTAGTTTGCGCGTAGAGAGAACACTTCGTTGCTCTATTTTATCTACCACTAGAGGACGCCCGCAGTTTTACTCGCGTATTTTTCGTTCCCGTATACAAATCGGGATAAAAAGTAGCATGTGTTAATCCAATTTATTAAATTCGCTCCAGCCGTTTACTAGTTAAGAAGTATCAAACATACACACTCACAAACTTTCGCCTTTATAATAGTAGTACGATTATTTTGAAATGGATTTATTTGGATTTATATTTACCCCAGCTATTTGCCTGTGGGATGTAAAGTCTTAGGTTTGAGTCTCGAGTTTTTTTTTATCGACTACATGTTGGCCCTTGACTGCTATCACACCTGATGTTAAATGATGATGCAGTCTAAGATGGAAGCGGCCTAACTTGTTAGGAGTGGGACGAAAATACACACCCCTTTTGGTTTCTACACGACATCGTACCGGAACGCTAAATCACTTGGCGATACGTCTTTGTCGGTAGGGTGGTAACTAGCCACGGCTAAAGCCTCCCACCAGCCAGACCAAGACAAATTAAGAAAAATCTCAATCTGCCCAGCCGGGAATCGAACCCAGGACCTCCGTCTTATAAATCCATCAAAAATAATCGATAAATAAAAAATATTTAATAGACCTTGATTATAGTTAATAATATGGAAAATATACTAATCTCTTCTAATCTCTACTTGGATCGAAATAGAGACAGAGATCAAAGTAGAGATTAGAATTTAAACCATCGCGAGTATTTTCCATATTATTAAAATAAAACCGCTGAAACTCACGTCACTGTGTCTGAATAACTGTAATCAAGGTCTATTAAAATATTTTAAATTTTATTTTAATTATCGACTCGAGACTCAAACCTAAGACCTCACACCCCACATACATGGAAAGAAAAATATTGGCAACATAAAAAAATATTTTTATATAAAAAATATAAGTTAATGCTCCTTTGAGTTGCTATACAATTAACTATATAACTGAAAAAAGACATTGAAACCCTCATCGAGTTAAATAAAGTCATAAATACAATCGATTAATTTGACAGATGGGTATCTCTCGCATCGACCTTTAATTGATATTTTATTATCTTCAAAAGATAAGACTTGTCTGTCGCCATCTATATTGATTAATAATTGTAGATTAAACTGAGAGGTGTAATCTGTATTTAAATTTTAAAATGGTGTCGCTCTCAAGTACTTTTTTCTCTTATTAATTTAGAACTATGCCTTGTGGTAGTTTTTGTTTTAATTTTGTATTGAAAATAGTTTACTTTAAGACTTATCAGATCTGCTAGACTATTTAACCCTTATGGATTCGTCACGTCTGTCGGTCCGTATGTCACAGCCGCTTTTTTCCGAAACTATAATGACTATACTGTGAACAGAATTAAGATTTTCACGCAAAAATAGAAAAAAAAACTTTTTCCTAACAAGGCTTCCCCATGCTTAGAACTGAAACTCAAAATTTTTTTTCATCAAAACAAAGTGTAATGCGATTAAGTTTATATAAAAGTTGAGCGTCTAATGGTAGCTGGTCTGTGAATTGACGCGAAACCCGTTTAGCTATTACAGAGTCTGTTTATTGGCCAATCAGACTGGTTCAAGATAAACCCCGGGCTACACTCGTCAGCCATTACATCCCAGAGCAGGTCTGGCTCGCAGACTACAGGAATAGCATAGACGGGTGGACTCGAGGAAGTCCAAGAGCACGTAAAGCTCCCTTTTACAAGCTTTCAATTAACTACAGAAACTAGAGAAGAGTTAAAGAGCTTTTACTGACAGAACTCATCTGGGGAAGTAGCACTGCCATGGTTATTTTTTCCGTCAACAGTATTTCTGTGTCGGTCTGAAGGGCACGGCTACCGTTGTAATTCCAGGCACATGAGGTTTGACACCTACGCCTCAGGTAGATAGATACAAAGCGACAATTTGTAAACGTCAAAATGCGAAGTGTACCCTTGTTTAAAGGCGACGATTTTTATTTATTAGGTGGACCAATGGCTTAAATTGTTAATTTATAATAATATTATAAATGGGTAAAGTTTGTAAGTTTGTAAATAGTAAATCTTCGGAACTACTGATCCGATTAAAAAAATTCTTTCACCAGTAGAATGCTACATTGTCGGGGAGTGTCATATGCTATATTTTATATTTGTACTATATAAATTAGCTGAGTTATCACAGTTTTAGTCGCGCAAGTCGGAACGAAAAGTCTGTCTTTAAATTAAAAGGGTACCTAAGAGGTTTTCACGTGGACGAAGTCGCGGGCGGCTGCTAGTTATTACTATAAAAAGACAGGGTTATCAAATTTTGCATGTATTTTCAGCTGTGGTGACATTAAATTGATTGACACAAATGACCATGACGCAACCAGATTTATTTAATGGTTTTGCATCTTATTGATGATAGTTTTTGAGATGTTGTTACAATAATTAATTACAAAATAAATTAAATATATTATGTGAAAAAATACCCAATTATTCAGCTAGAAGTTACTCAAATATACTTCAATGCAACTTTTCTTCTCTATGAACACGTTTTCTTTGCAAAATATTCGTCTATCATATTGACTAAGTCTGCGATCGCGATGTAATTAATCGATACACCTTACGGTGTGATGACAAACTGCCTTCCTACTTTGATATTAGAAGTGCAACTTTATAGGATTGCTAAAAAAATATGTACCAACGAGTAAGCGTAGCGAACAGATTGCCATCAAGATTACTCCTTCAGTTCAGAATTACTTGCTATACATCCCTGTTTGAAGTCTATTGAAACAGAAAAGGGTAATTGCTGTTTTTCCATATGTCATTTGACTTCTAGTTCTCTTGAGTTTATAAAATAACTAATAGTCGCCTACGGTTTCACCCGCGTAGTTCCCAATCCAGTAAGAATATCAGGATAAAAAGCCTAAGTTACTCTTCATAAATCTGGCTATCCTATAAAAATGTTTTCACTATCTGCCCGATAATTCCAGAAATTAGCGCGATTAAACAAACAAACTCTTTAACTCTCAAAGGACGAACATCTTATCATTCTATGGATTCACCAAGTGGGTGCCGGGGTCATCGTATGGCTGACTTTGTCACGGATTTAGGCTTAAGGGTACCCTTTGTGACCGGCCAACCCTCGCCTTCTCTTCTCGAATCATTCTCCCTGCCCAACCAAATGTGGTAGCATCCTGCGAAAGCAGCTTTGGACACTCGTTCTATAATTGAGCTTACTGCAGATTTAGTCAGGCCAAGGGCAGGTTGTTGAAAGATTTTGCAGGTTTAAATTTATAAGTCAAGTTACTCTCTTAGTAAGTTTAAAAATTGTAGAGGTACCTGATAACATTTATTTGTACGTACTAAGTTTTTATGAAGACTTTAAGACATGATTTGGGCTGGAACGCGTTTTGGTTTCCCATTTCCATACCAAGAATGAATTGGCTTTAAGACAAGCGCTCTCCGTTATACGCTGTAACCGTCCGCCGTGATTGGCATCATGACTTAGCTCTAGTCTATCTGCCAACCTGCATATATGCATTATGATGGGCCAAAGCTCCAAATCTCCTCTCCTAGATACATTAAAACCTGACCCTGTAGTGTATATTTTATTATAAAAAATATTAATAAACATTGTTTTCTCTTTTCCAGGTAAGGTCAGAGCCTCACGTAATCAAACCCAAAGGTATTCACTTCTATTGAACTATTCAAAACAAAACGTGACGCAATAGTATGCATCAAATTCAAATTGAAAAATTTTATACAGTCCATTCTTTCTAGCACCTACGGTAAGTCTGCCGTCCTATTTCAACTCATCTGATTTGATATGCGCGTGAGAGGGATATGGTTATAGAGGAATCCGCTGGCTTGACGACTCGTAGGGCCGTGTTGAAATACTTACACGAGATTTGGATTAAAAACTCGTATGCCGGCCTCTTGTACCGATGACAGAAAAATATCAAAAATACATAAATATTTATTTTATTCGATACATAATCATGTCACTAACAAAATTTATTTTCGTGAACTGTTAGACAGAAAATATTTCATTTCAATTTTTTATTTTTGATTTAATTTTTTTTATGCCAAAAACATTGCCAACGTGATACAGTTTGACTTTGTTATTTATTTGAGACCTTCATTTTACGTACGTACCTACTCACCAGAATTAGAGAAAAAAGGAAGACCGACGAACGAAATTAGCAATATTATAATAACTAAGTAGTATACATATATATATTAAATAGCTAACTTGTTAGTTGTCTACTTTATGCTTCTCCCAAAGAAAGAGAATCAAGAGTTGGAGACGAATCTTATGACAGAGGTGTCATTACATTTTTCTCTATCTAACAACTCTCTCTCTCTATGGTTGAAATTATTATAAGGATAACTTTGCTCTCATCCCGTTAAGGTTAAATAGTGTACTAATGTGATAAAACTACATACACATACACAAAAGCTCGATAAAATTCTCTTTAGGGAATCGAGTAAAAAGAAAGAAAACATTATATTTTTTTGCCGACCATCCCAAAGAGGCAAAGGCTAATGCCCAAAGTTGAAACTGTCACAATGGATTGTATTTAACATCGGGTTATCGCCACACCATCAGATAACGCCGCGCCCTGATAACTCTAATGATCGATGATGTTTGAGACAATTATTTTTAAATAATAACCATTGGTGATGGGACCTTTCGAAAAAACGCCATTAGCTATGGGAAAGGCCTGCTGTAGCTGTTGAAGCGATCTGTACAATATTGTTGGCATTGACTTGACTCTACACAAAAGATACTACATAATACCTTTTTAAAAGGAATTATAGGAGGGATATGTAGCGTTCACCTACCGAGATGTAATTATTAATATAAGTATACAATAGTTTTTGTTTATCACATATAAAATAATAATAAAGAAATATCTAAACCCCTCGTTTTATTACTGTAAAAATTATAGTAGGAAAGTTATGTAGAGTGGATAAATTTTTGAATGGGAACTGAGCGAAATGGCCAAGCCACATATTTTAATTAAGGTGTTTAATACGTAGTAAGAAACTTGGTTTTAGTGCGATGGCAAATTTTACATGAAAATGTTTTGGTGGGATAATTTTATCCTTGCAATCAAAGACATGTAGAAAAAAACAAATGCACGCAGACAATCTAAATAATATTTAGCAAAACTTCAAAATCTCGATATTACTTTATCGATATGCCACATGTAACCCGAGAAGGCTGTAACCCGAAACCCAAAGCCGCGAGCAACCCAGTGCGGTGCTTAGCGCTCAGTCTAGATATGATTATGAATTTACCGAGCATGCCAAAAGGCAGGCTGTACTGCACAAAGGACATACGAAACTAACCCAAACACTGCCGTCGTAGGGTTGCCGCCATTAAAATGACATTCTTATTTTTTTCTTGAAGAAAATAAGAAATGAATAATTCTACAAGACGAAATTCAATGGGAATGTTGGATCCCTTCCAACATTCACATTCAAGACGAAGGCAAACCCAAGTTTCAAGTACCCAAATAGTAGTAGTCAAAGTACCCTAAACCGAAGAACTTGTATGAAAGGATCATTGGTTTAATGAAGTTGAGGGAATCAAAAGAGATATACATTGATCATGGTAAATGGAAGGACGTGGTCCCAGTCTACTCCTATGGGACTGAGGTTTGATGCTATGTACGAGTATGTGTGAAATAAATTATAGCATGAGAGTAATTTTATACGAGTTTGCCTACCCGTATTGAGGCAGTGTGACTGGTCTAAGCTATATTTTTTTTTTATTGACTACGAGTCGGCCCTTAACTGCTATCACACCTGATGTTAAGTGATGACGCAATGTAAGATGAAGGAGGTACTCCACACCTTTCCTGCTCTCTAGTACCATTGCCGAACCATTAGATATATATCATCAGCCTATTTGAATAGCCAGGGCAACAAGGCCATGCCTCCCACTTTATGGGATTTGGAGTTCGGTCCCATCAGGCTGATCCAATGCGGGTTAGTGGCAAGATTAGATGGTGCCTCATATTTGTTATGTCAAACTGAAGAATAATAATAATTATTATTTTAATCCCTCTCCATAAAGCTCGCGAGGTAACCCTATACGAAACTAACCCAAACACTCGCGTACCCTTTCACAGAAACCTTTTTTTTAAAACACCCTTATTCTGAAAGCCGCCCGCTTCCTTTTCGTTCGTGTTTTTATCGCCTTCACACTCCGTAGAACAAAAGCGAACAAAACAAAGCGACGCCGCTAGCGACACCTGACGAAGTGAGAAAGAAATATGATACTCGATTTCGACACCTCACAGAATAATGATATCTACCACATTTTATAATAAAACTCACTTTTCAATGGCCCTTTTCGCTTTCTACTCGCGTTTGTCCTCATTCAAATGTAAATTTTAATCACATAACGTATAGAGTTCAAAGTGCATTATACGTTGTAATAGTAATAAGATTCAGGGCATGCGTGATAGCGTCTTTCGCCAAGTAGTTTTGTATTGGAATAATTTTATAGTTATTACTTTTACTAGCGACCCGCCCCGACTGCGTACGGGTGCAATGTACTACGCTGATGTATCGATTCGAGCGATTATAACGCAGGTTTTGATTTTCCTAATATCAGGAAATTCAATTTAATAAAATATATAACTGAGTAAACTCATTAACTGTGACTGTAGGAGACCCGCCACGCTGCTCTAATGTGGGTTGGTGGGCTTGGGTGTTTATGTTTTATTGATTAACGATCACTATTAGATGTTGATGAAGTGTTGATAGTGACCGGGATCGACGGCTTAACGTGCTCTTCGAGGTACGGGGGTGTAACACCACCAACTTCTCGACTCGAGGCTTAGAATGAAAAGCTCAAGAATTATTCCGCGACCCGTGCCAGGATTCGACATTCCCGTAGGGATAGCCAGAGACTAAGTACATACATTTGCATCGATCCTTGCACCCTTCCTCAGCTTCTTCCACTCTCATACAAGGTCAATGGTTTAGGGTACTGTTGACCTGGCCATATTTTAAAATATCCTGAATTTTGTCCAGGAACATTCGAAGGCCTATCCCTTCCCAATATTTCCATTCCAGCCTCATTAATATCTTTTGTTAATCTTCTTTCGTCCATTCTCTTTACATGCAAACCATCTAACCATCCCTTTCTCAACTTTAGTCTCTCACATTCCCTGGCATCATATAAGCCAAGTAATAGAGATTATGGATTATTAGAACGGTACATCTTTGTGGACGGTTCGAGTTTATACATTGACGTCTCAGAATTCAATATTCGTCGCATTAGCATAAGAGAAAGCGTTTATTAACACTCGATTCGGGAGACATATATGGACGTGTATTATAAATTACATATATTTTTTTATAGCTGTGAAAACTACAAATGGAAATAACGGCTTACAATCAATCCGGTAATGATGACGTCATGAGTAACAGTTGATGGAAATTAGAAAAGGCCTCGATAGTTCAGTGGTTAATATGCTTAGTTACAGTCTAGATCAGACGATAAGGTTCTAGAGTGTACTTTTGAATAATAATGGTTTGAAAAGCAGTAGAAAATTTTTTTAACAAACAATAGAACCGACTCAAAACGCACTAAAAAGTAAAAAATAACTGTCATTTAGTTGCTCTAATTTATTTAAGTATATCTATGAAGTCGGTGCCAGCAAGTTTAAGGAACATTTATTTTACGTAGGAAAGCAGTTTGTGGGTTCTGGGTAACTTCCTTAAAGTAGAGTTTTGAATCGTTTCTATTTTTTGTTAAAAATTTTTATTTCTCACTTTTTAGTGATTTATCGCCACGTAACGTACTCGTACTATACTGTCATAGAATATTATACGGCGCTAGTAGCCAAAAAGCTACCGATACCGAGATAAAAACCGAAAGCCCTGTAAACGTGCCTCCAAAATTTGAAGAGTTCCTTCAATTTCCCCAGGATATCATCATCCGATCCTAACATGATGACAATGGGACCACCTTGGAAGTATGCCCTTTCAAATAAAAAAAGAATTATCAAAATCAGACTACTCTGTAAAAAGTTATGCGTGGTCATACATAAAAAAATATATATATACGTGTCGAATTGAGAACCTCCTTCGGTTTTTTTTGTCGGTTAAAAACTGTCATCTATCACAAAGTCACACTACGTGACCACGTGGTACAATCATTCCTCAACTATACTAAAGCCATACTCGATTGAGAATGCCTGTCAACAAACAAATTTTAAATAAAGGTAGAAATTACTAGTCATTTTACACCCAATTTTTTGAATTAACTTGTTAATGACAAATTCATTACAATAAATTAGATTAGTAAGCTTAAAACAAATTAATATATTCAATATCTTTTAAATATGATTTTATAAAAATCAAAACATAATTTTAAATTTATTAGGCTTAAAATGTGTTCATTTTCTACCTTCATTTTAAATTTTTTTGTTGACAAACATTCTCAATCGAGTTTGGCTTTAGTATAAATTAGTTTATGCTAGTTTCCGGCACTGTGTTTGGTGCCATATATAAACGTGGCATGGCTGTAGCATTTCACCGGACTGTCCCCCTAAATAAAGCGAAATATAACTGTCGTTAACAAACGGGCTACATTACTTTCATTTTTAAAACATTGAGTATGTTTTGTAATAGAGGAGGCCCACGGTTTCACCTTCTTAGTTCCTGTTCCCGTGAGAATTTTGGGATAAAATGTGGCCTATGTATTATTCTGATATACAAGCTTTATTATTGTAAAGTGTTATCAAAATCCATTCAGTAGTTTTTGCGTGAAACAGTAACAAACGTCCATACATATAAACTTGCGCCTTTGTAATATTAGTAAGGATTAAAGTTAAAGTGTATTAGTTATGTTATTATGACTTTTCAATTCATGCAAAGGCCGCCAGCACACTAATACAAAGCAACGAACCCAAAACCAGAAGCTCATCTTATGAGGTGGCTCAAAAATGCATAACACAAACCTGACGGGCACCCAGCGCGCGGCCGACGACCCCGACCCGTCCCACTAGATAATAATAATATAATAAAGATTGCCTTCGCATGATCTTAATTACTATTTTCGAATACTAAAACGATTTGTGACGCATCTAAATTACGAAACCGGGAGTTTTGTAAAACGCCCGCTTCTGTCGATAAATATTTTATTACGAATAGCTCGGGGAACGAGATGTTTGAAGGTATGTGGATCTATAATAAGATATCGTTATTGTTACGTTACTCGTTTCAATCAATGATTCTATAGTAAGGTTTTTAAACGTAACCATTTATTTATTATCCATAACTGTAAAAAGTAGATACAATTGCTGTGTTCTAATCTGAACAGTACTTTTTGCCTGTGTATTTATAGATACATAAATTTTAGGCTTACAGGCATATAACTATACATTTTAGGGCGTGTACTTTGCGTGTCCTGGGAACTACTACCTTATTATCAGTAATAGTTTTCACACAAATAAAAATATGCAATGAGATCTAACTTTACTCAATGGAGCATGACTATGTGACGTGACGTTCCAGATGTAAAAAGTCCCTAAAAGTAAAACGAAAAGTACACACTATGCGCAAACAAGATTTTATTTCAATAGTAGCTGTCGTGACATGTATATTCATTTGTATGTATTGTTTTATATTTAAATAAAATCAAAAATGCTGTCATAAAAATAATTGTAAAATTTAGTGGTGGACCTTCCTTAAAATTTAGGGGGAAGAAAAATAGATGTTATCTGATTAGCATACCTAACCGATATGCACACAATATTTCATATTTCATTTCACCGATATACGACGAAAATAGGTCGAGCCATTTCGGAAGATTTTAATTACACCGTGAACAAGAATTTTATACATTTAGTTTAGATAAATTTTCGTCGATTTTGAAATAACTTTACGAGTATCTCTGTCAATTGTAATGCTTAAAATGATTAAAGTGCTTGAAGCTCGCCTATCCACAATGAACTTCTTAACTCCGGTTCACGCAACCAACTGATCAATGCAGTCGCGTGAGCGTTAAGCTGTAAATCCCAACGACAACATAATGTTGGTAAATAAATGTAACTCATAACAATCAAAGTCAAACTGGATTATTGGCTCTCAACTATGATATATGAATTACTTTATTGTTTATTAATATCATCGTAAATGTTAATACCCATTTGGATAACTACTGTTTTAATGTGAATTTTTATTGTTGCTATTACTGAGTCTTTGATCGCTTGTCCTTCGTATGCTCCTTTTTTATTTATTCGACTCATACACACAAGAGATAGCTCCTGTACAGGCGTCTGAAATATTGTAGCTTTAGTTTTAAATTTACTTGTCACCATCATTATCAGGTGCCTTCTTCCAAAGTTTGGAGAAAATTCTTCCGGTCCTGTGAAACAGTTTTAAGTTTCGTGTAGCTGAGCTTGGCCCACTCCGTTATGTCATCAATCCATTGTCCACTGTCTCCCAGGTGCGCGTTTTTCGGGTATCTTGCCTTCTAGAATCAGCTTTAGGAATTCATAGAAAGATCGTCTTTGTAGATGCCCGGAAAATGCAGCAATTCTTTTCATCACCATCAGATTAGAATAATTTAACAAACAGACACGTTTTATTCTTAGTAAAGAAATAAATTTTTTAGTAGATATAGTTTGGTAAAGGTGCTTCTTAGACCTTTACCAAACTATACTAAAAAATTGATTTCTATTAGACATTATTAAATGTCGAATTTTAAATTGAATATTTTGCAGCTAAATAGCTAAAAGTCCAACGCCAACCTATAATTTAATTTACGATTCATCAAATTCAGTTCAATATGCTAATACCATACATTTTCAAAACCATTTCAAAGGTTTAGACACAAGCTCGTAATGGTTTTATTATGCCAGTAGTATATTTTATTAGTAGATATACTATATTAGTAGCGAGTAGCTCATTGTACACATAAAAACGTATGAATTATAATAAATTAACTTTGAGGCAAATAACCTACGGCTTAAGATATCGGCTACCGTTGCATAAAATTAACAATCTTCCGTAATTTAAAACAAAACCGGATATTTCTCAGAATGTCGGTATTTTGTGTTTTAACATTCTTTTTGTGGTATTTGGATGTGAAATAATATATTTTAACGTTTTATAATTCCAACATTTTAATTATTGTGCTTTTTCAATTGAACTTCTTTTACATTCGATGTACTCATTGAAGAAAGTAAAAAGTCAATTAAGGTCATACTAATTTATTTTTAAATTAATTTAATGTGTATTAACCAAGTTTATATAAATGCTAGCGGATGCCAGCGACTTCGTCCACGTGGAATTAAAATAAATAATATTATGAAAATAGCCTAAGTTACTCCTTACTTCGTCCGTACGCGTACGCTGCCTTAGATATTGGATATAATTGAAAACATTGTATGAAAACTTTATGCATCTTAAAAAGTTCTAAAAAAAATCCACAATAGCATATTTCTATCTTTTATATTTAGGCAGATATATAACTTTTTGTGTTTTAAAAAATCATTTAATTCATATGCTTACGTTTACGTCATTATTTATACTAACTAAACTTAAATTCTGATCAAAATAAATTATTTAATAATCACAAGGATATTATAGAGATAACATTAGCCTTTTACAGTATGTTAATTAGTTATATAGTTTCGGAGATATTACAAAATTTCTAAAAAGTGCGACTCTGTAATAAATCATTTAGTCCATATGCTTAAGTTTACGTCATTATTTATACAACTAAACTTAAATCCTTATCAAAATATAATCACAAGGATATTATAGAGATAAGATTTGCCTTTTACAGTATGTTAATTAGTTATATACATTACTACAACTACAACTACACTACTTAGTGATATTACAAAATTTCTAACAAACATGACAATGCCGCTATATCGTCCAAATTAAATTGACCACCTCCGTGTTATGTGATACGTACTGAATAGGAGTCAACATTTTGGTACTGATATTTTTTGAGAATTCGATCTTTGATCTTTTCTTTCAATTTATTTGGCATGGCAGACCATATTCATATAATATACGAAAAAGTTTGTTCGTTTGTTTAAACGGGCTTATCTCTAGATCTACATGTCGAATTGTAAATTATTTTGTTTATTATGAAAGCTAGACTCAAAAGTGAAATAGACTATTAAAAGCTATACACATCAGCTTGCCATAAATATATGATGTCAATGTTAATATACTGTAATATCGTACAATGTTTTACAAAAATGTAGATCTTTATACACGGGATGGGACGGAGGATATTGATTCACGGGAAACTATAAAAAAATTAAATTGAGAGGGATAGCGGGAAAAGAGCACACTTTATATGAAAGTCTGTCTTTAAAATTAAAAGTTCACCTAAGAGATTTTCACGCGGACGAAGTCGCGGGCGACTGCTAGTATATATATAAAATCCATAGTGAATCTCATTCTTCAAAAGACACCACTGCCAGTCGGTTCACTTGTCGAGACAAAAAGTAGCCTAAATGATATTTCCCGACAGTAATCTATCTCAGTATTAAATTTTGTCTAGATCTATTCGAGAATTCCAGTATATGCCCAGGATATACGACTGCGCCATAGATCGCATTCAACTTGGTGGTGGTCCGAAATGAGCTGGATATTTAAAGCAGCTAGGTATAAACGTAAGGCAAATACAAACTCAGGCATTGTCTAACATGCTCGCCTCGTTAATGATGTAGAGAGCACGTTGGGAACAACTCAAAACAAAGCTCCTTCAATTAACCCAGCGGGGCAGGCGCCGATAAATCACGACGCTCGAACGGTAGCGGGTTCGACTCCGGCCTCGAACCCGGATAGCCCCCGGGTCGCGAGATACAATCGTCGTGACATTCCCTCTCGAACGTTAATTGTGCGATTTAATTGACGCCGATTTTTAAATAGTTGGATCTTTCGCAATTGTTCGGATCGCTTTTATTTTGCGATCTTTTGCTTTTGTTGTTATTGCTTGCGGTTTTAGAGTTCTGTTTATAACTAAGATAGATTCTCAGTGCATTAATTAGTAAGAATCTTATAGTTTTGTCAAGTTAATGATTATGCTGCCTCGTTGATCAACTGGTTAGCCTATTTTCATTTTTCTATGAAATTATCAGGACACTCCAAGCCTGGAGTCGAGAAGTTGGTGGTAATAGACCCCGTGCCTCGTAGAGCACGTTAATCTGTCGGTCCCGTTCATTATTATCAACATCTGGTAGTGGTCGTTAGTAAATGTAGCATTATCACCCTAAGCCCGTCAACCCGCGTTGGAGTAGCGTGATGGGTATACGCTCCATATCCCCTCTCCTATAAGGAGGGATGTCTGGCCCTGTTTGCTTCATTTATTTAGCTTTTTATTAAAAAAACTCTATGTTTATAGCTCCATTTCCACAATATTAATATATATTTTATTTACTTTTGATCCAAGAATCCAAGAACTAGTTCATCAAATAACGCGTGTTAGCTAATCTCACGTAACACTGGATTTACTAAAATGATCTGATTCAAGGTACGGTGGCCCACTGATCCCACTAATGACCAATAAAATATTAGTCTAGCGACAATTAAAAACCTGCCCGCAAACGAAAACGTATAAATTAATAATTTATACGGCCGTATGCTTTGCGAAAAGGTAATAAATAGGCCCCTGGACAGACGAAAGTCGACGTACACCACATAAATATACCGACTGGTATACGTGTATAAACGGCTTAACATATTCAACACTTAAAGAATAATGAATTTTATTCGTATTGATATAGAGTTGAAATTACAATAAGATTGGGAGTGTAGATAGGTGGATGCGAGACGGAGGACAGTCGAAAAGACAATGCCGTTCGGTTTTTAGGGACAAGTGAAGGCGACAGTTGGTCACCGGTTTTCGGCATTTAATTCGAATCGAAATCTCTCGATACCACAATGGGATCGGAGCGCGACGTTTGACGTTGAGTGATGAGCAGGTTTTATAGATAAGGCCTGGCATGGTCAACAATTTTGGGGAATCGATTCCGTTTGGCGAGTCTCCGGGCATCGATTCCGTATTTCGTATTGAATTTATTTCGAATTAAATTCGAATGTTTTAAAATGTGGATTGTTTATTCTTCGAGGTTGTTTTTTAAGAGAATTTTGATATAGAGGGAATAAAAAGTAACCTAGGTATTTTACTTAGTTGCTTTTCCACATTAAAATGATAAATTGCTGTAAGCTAAATTTCATTCAAATTCGTTTTCCCTTACTAAAGCTATAGGTACAACGATGTTACTAACGCGACTTTGTATATGCAGGTATAATAAACAATTACTTTTACTTAAATTATTCAGGTGCATATGTCTGAATGTGTGTACTTTGTTGTTCAGGGATTAAGTAAATTTCAATATTAGGTATAAACCTAAAATTAATACATTTCTTATCCAACTCGGTAGCACTCCTCTCTAATAAATTAATTGAGTTATTATTTCTACTATTGATGAAAATTATAAGGTATAGTCGCCAAATATCGCCCCCGTCCCCTTTTTGTTAAATGTCAAGTCAATATACAAATAAAACATCAAAATAGAGGCACTACAGTACATTGCTTAATTATGTCCTCTTTTTACAAAATAAACTGACTGACCATATTTAAACAATTTTTTAGAAAATTGTTGTTTATAGTGTTCTATTAGTTTGGAGAATAATATTTTGAAATAAACCGCAAAAGATCACTTACTTATAAAGTTTTAAACGTAAAAAATATTTCACACGCCTCTGTTCACCGACATCAAACGAAATAAAGAAAAAGCAACAAATTTTTATTTCTCCGTTACACTTTTTAATGTGCATCGTAAAAATTAACGCTGTTCATCCCCATTGAAGTTGTACGCCCACTGTCAGTTTCCGAGATGGCGACGCTGTTACGGACAGACAGACGTTTTTATTGCACCTCAAAGTATATTTACTAATCATATAAAATTGTACGTGTTGTTGTGCTCATTTTATTCCCTATAAGATTTACTCGGTTTGAGATAAGGTGATTTATCTGTGAGTGAATGTGATAGAAGATACATAACTAGACATTTAGAGCTACATATAAAAGCTAAAAGTCTGCCCACGTTCTTATCATACGTACGGTACGGTACGATAGACAATTATATGTTTGGATAATATGATATACCCTCGTGTCTCGAAGAGCCGTTAAGCTGCCGGTCCTGGCCACTATCTTCAACATCTGATAGTGATCGCTTATAAATGATACATTATTATTGGAGCAGCATGATGGGTCTACGCTCCATATCACCTCTCCTATAAAGAGGGAGACCTAGCCCTGTAATGATGATGGTTATAAATTATTATAGAAATAATTTACAAATTTTTAAAAAGCACAACAGATGGCGATGGTACTTTAACAATCTGATCAGAATTCAGAACAGGAACCGAACACTAATTAATACAACAACTATGAATAGAAACAATACAGTTCAGTGCGAAGCTGTAATTTTAGAATATCAGTTCAGAAATACAAACGCATAAACAGCCCAGCTAACAAATGGATACAACGGTGACAAGGCTGATAACGGCGGAACCACGGGAGCTTAGCGGCGAGAATTAAAATATTTCCATAATTCTCGGGCGGTTTTGTAATAGGGTCCCTGATAACCTGCCCTTTACCATTTACTAAGAATTTCTTGTTTGTACTGTTGAATGCACAAGCTGTTTACATTTCTGATCTATATTTCACATGTTTCAAATGATATGTAACTAGCAGTCGCCCGCGATTTCGTCCGCGTGAAAACCTCTTAGATACTCTTCTAATTTTAAAGACAGACTTTCATACCAAGTGTGCTCATTCCCCGCTCCCCCTCTCAATTAAATTTTTTTATAGTTTCCCGTGAAGCAATATCATACATCGCGTCCCGTGTACTAAAGATCTACATTTTTGTTAAACATTGTACGACATTTTAGTACATTAATATTAACAATATATATTTATGGCAAGCTGATGGGTATAAATTGATATTAAATAGGATATATTTCACTCTTGAGCCTAGCCTTCAGAATAAACAAAAATAATTTTACAATCCGACACGCAGATCTAGAGATTTGCTCTATTAAACAAACGAACAAACTCTTCCGTGTACTATATAGATATTTGATCAAAGATCTAATTCTAAATCTATCACCGTATTAACGTTTCGATCATGAAAACATATCGGAACCAAAATGCCGATCTCTATTCAGTACGTATAATAAAACACGAAGGAGGTCAAATAAATTTAGACGCCATAGCGGCATTTTTCGCTTTTTAGAAATTTTGTAATATCTCCGAAACTATATAACTAATTAACATACTGTAAAAGGCAAATCTTATTTCTATAATTCCCGGCGGGGCAGATTGAGATTTTTCTTAATTTGTCTTGGTCTGACTGCTGGGAGGCTATCGCCGCGGCTAGTTACTACCCTAAATCGCTTGGCGTTACGCGTTCCGGTACGATGTCGTGTAGAAACCAAAATGGGTGTGGATTTTCGTCCCACTCCTAACAAGTTAGCCCGCTTCCATCTTAGACTGCATCATCACTTGACATCAGGTGTGATAGCAGTCAAGGGCCAACTTGTAGTCGATAAAAAAAAATATATCCTTGTGATTACTAAATAATTTGTTGTATAAATGATAACGTAAACGTAAGCATATGAATTAAATGATTTTTTAAAACACTAAAGTTATATATCTGTTAAAATATAAAAGATAGATATATGCTGGTTTTTGTAGAACTTTTTAAAATGCATAAAGTATAATCCCATACAATGCTTTCAATTATTCTCAATAGTTAAGGCAGCGTACGCGCATAAAGCCGATTTAACAAATTTTTGCGATCCGACTTGCGCGACAAAAACTGTGATAACTCGGTTGATAGGTATATACAATACAAATATAAAATGACACTCACCGATAACGTAGCATTCTACTGGTGAAAGAATGTTTTAAATCGGGTCACTAGTTCCGAAGATTAGCCCCGAAAGAACTTTATTTACAAACTTACAAACATACAAACTTACAAACTTTACCTCTTTATAATATTAGTATAGATTTATTACTAAATTAAAGACTAAAATTCGCAATTCTTTTTTGTAAGTGTAAGTGTAAGTGCAGATCTATTTCAAGTAGTAATTTTCAAAATTTAATGGGTATTATAAGTATTGTGTTGAATGTTTATCTGTATATTATAATTATTTATATATAATACATATAAAAAATATTCAAAGTTATCATAATATCTATAACACAAGCTAACTACATTTACTTTGGGCTTGGGCGATGTGAGTATTGTCGTATAATATTTATTTATTAAAAATTGTAGTCACAAACAGGCTAACTTGATAATAAACGAATTTAAATTTGATTATTTACAAAATGTTAATAAATTAATCGAGCACTTTACTTCGTAAGCGTATTGGAGTGATAGCCGCGCAGGATAATAGCATTATCTGATGGCCCCAGCCAATATTCGGCTTGAATTATGCTATTGAGTCGGCTGCTAAACTCTACACATTATTATTTGAGATTATTTCGGCGCTGTTCTCAAAATGTTGTTTAATGGCATTTGATTTTACGATTGATTCGTAAACGAGATACCACTCGGGAATTATATTTGGCTTTAAATCTCACGGACACCTCCAGATTAAGAATAACATTTAATTACCTTACTGTGTAGGTATACCAATTTTTTGTAAAATTATGATTGCAAGGATCATTTTAAAAATAATTATTATAATAATAATTTTAGCTATAATAAATCTTCCTGAAAGCTCTTTTTCACAACATCATAATATTACTGTAGCAACTACTAAGTGTACTACTATCCCCTCTCCTATAAGGGGGCAGGTCTGGCCTTGTAATGGGCCGTTAATAGGCTGATAAGAATGATGATGAACTGCTAAGTGACCAATTATTTTCTAAATATTCAGTCGCAATATCAACATTCATGCTACTAAATGTATTTGGCATATCAGAACTATTCCATTCACAATACTGAATATCATCAGCCTATATTTCATGCCACACCGATAAGCTTTTTCCCAAAAGGAGGGATTCGATGTTAAGATCTACCACGTGATTCCAATGCAGTTTGGCGATCAGTTTTAACGGTATTGGTGTATTAAAGGTGTTTTATTAATCTTTAGGGGGTATTTTATACATAGCATATTCCTACTTTGCAAGATTTTTAACGGTCCATCGGAGGAGAATTTTCTTATAGAAGAAGGGATATGGAGCGTAGACCCACCATGCTTCTCAAATGGTGGTCAGTACGATTTTTACGTGTACTCCGACACAAAGGGGTATAACATCACTAACTCTCTAGAACTATTCTATATTCCAAGCCAGAACTGGAACCCAAGACCTCCTGATCCAAACTGACATAGGCAGCTCCCCATTTCGCACATAGAGAGCTGTCAAAGTTAAAGATAATTCTAATTTCATTTTAATATTACTATTTTTTTTATTTATGTTTGTACTTTAATGCACCATAATAATAAAAGTTGTATAAAGAGTTTTGCAGTATGTATAATGGTACACATATATCAATCGCCTCAATCCTCTTATAGTCGACTAATGCATAGCCAGCATTTATATCGTGGTCGAAATTATCAGCGGACGGATCGAAAAAGGCCGCAGCAAAAAGTTAACAACTGGCAAGTGGACAAGAAATTATGATACTACCAAATACGTGAGGAAAAACTGCCAGCGTTTGTGCCCTGTATGAGTTCATTCTGAATACCGTTCCAATTATCGTCGACACTTGCATTTTACATTGAGTTGTGGCCCGAACACACGGTGCGAGTAGACTTCTGCTGTCTATCAGGCTAAAATGTAACTAACGCGGAAACTTTTTGAAAATAATGTATTCATCGTTCCATTTTTGCGCAAACCAGGTTCCAGAAACTGGCAATAATAATAGCATATCTTATTAAAATTAAATTTCATAAAAAACAGGCATACATAACTTGTTTTATTATTTATTATGACCAGCCTATTAACGACTCACTATAGGATCTCTATTCTTATAGTAGTGGAGAAATGGAGGTTCGACCCACTACTACTTTAATAGTATAATACTAGTATAGATTCATATTGCAAATAGGTCCGAAATTATCTTGGGCCTTGAATGAACTTTGAAAAAATAATTTTAAACGTAAGTCTTAAAACGCACAGCAAATATAAATTTCACTGTTAGTATGTATCAAACTCTGCATTTTATCTAGATACGTTATTATAATTTTGTTGGCAAGTGTATAACGCAATTACCGACTTTCACGTCAACTTGCACTGTGTAAGTGTGCCATTACACTGACTTATTCGCGAAATAATATCAATAGCACTTGTCCGCGCGGCTGTATTTTGTACCCTTAATGCCTTATTTGGTTTTTATTTCGTATTCCGCTAATTTTCCGTTCGCAGTTATTTTGCGGAATATGCAACTTTAATGAGCGAATATCTTTTACAATTGCGCAGTGTTCAGATCGTTGGTCTGGAAAGCGTTGAATACAATAGAATGTTGTTCCTTTCATTGTACTTGATGAGATGTTTTTTATTATCGCATACAAACCTCAACAGCTCAATTGTTTAAAAGCCTTCCTAAAAAACCTTGAGGTCGTGCGTTCGATCCTCAGTCGTCGGACCATTGAATATTACATTGTCAACAATTAGACGGCCTTATAAATACACTTATTGGATTTATCAGGCATGGGCCCTGGATTCGATTCCCGGCTGGGCCAATTATGACTTTCTATATATTAGTCCACATCTGGCTGCTGGGAGGCTTCGGGTATAGTTTTTTAGCGTTCCGGTATATGATACCGGTACATGACCGCGAGGTCGGTGGGTCCATGGAAAGGTGGTGGGTTGTACCCGGACAAGTTAACCATTGGACCAGGAGGGGAGATAGTGGTATATTTGAGGAAAACAGTTTTTTGTGAATGTGTAAAATATACATAAGAGAATTTAATAAAACCATGATCGAAACCCTTCAATGAACGAAACCCAAACGAACCCAATAAAGAATAAACGTCCGAACCCATCGCGACCAACCGCAACACCTCATTAAACTAATTAGCCGCAGGAAAAAAGTCTAACTACAAAAAAAAGTAAGAACCCGATCGGGCTATTCCGGGTAGTATATCAGATGGGCTAATGAAAAGCACTGTAGGCTTTATTAACACTAATGTATGCAGATGGGCTAGGCGATTGGGCTAAATGTCACCGACTCTATGTTACAGTACAGTGATTGTTCGCTTTGGTACGTTGGTTAGTGAACTTTCAACTATTGTCGTTCGTATGGTACACGTTTTTAGACTAAACTTTAAAATGAGTGTGTGGTTAAAGTGCTACTGTATATTAACACTGTTTCATTCAAATACTTTGCTTATGTAATCTGTCAGAAATTTATTAGCTTGTTACTTTGCAGATTTATGTTCTATTTACAGTAATTGAATTTTACCTTACCTGGATTTTATCATATCGTAAAAATATACCTACACGTATAACTTTGGTGATACAAAATACACATCTTTTATCATATTCTTGCCTTGCCTCGGTTGAACTTTCTGTCCAGATCTTTCAGGTGGGCGAGTACTACTTACTGAAATTCAGAAGTCTATGAATCTTTAAAATCAATTAAATAATTTTTTTTTAAATAAAACTTACATTAATACCCGCGAAGCCTCCGGCACGAGTTAGTATGCTCTAAATAACGTAAATCACTTAGAAAGTGGGATTTATCCAGAATAAACAGATGGTAGGAAGCCGTCGATTTAAATCTAAGTGTTTGCAATCAACCACATCTCTACATAACTGAGGGCTACTTAACTTAATTCATACCATTTTATACCGTTGTTGTCATAAATCTAAAATCAATATGTCGTTAGAAATCTGTGGAATAGGTGAACGGAAACGTTTATTGGCTCTTACTGATAGTTACTTACATTGTATTTGAGTAAACTTAAACGAAACTGTTTGAACTATGTAGTTGAAGTGAAATGTATTAAGTAGACATTGAGTTTGTGTAATATTACAAGCAACTAAAAACAATATTATTAAGTTAAGTAAAAATCGAAACTCAAACTAGCTAATTAAATAATAAACTTATTAAAACTGAATTTTTCAATGATTAACATAAAGCGAAGTTATCCAGAAGGTTAATGAGTTAAATAATAATCTTTAATTTTCTTTTTATATACTACTAGAGAACATGTTAATCAAGGGTGTCAGCTAACTCCATACCAAATTTAATTATAATAGCTCCAGCCGTTTAGGCGTGATGAAGTGACAAGTATAAAAACTTACGAACTATCGTCTTTATAATAGTAGTATGATGTCTTTATTCATCAGTTATTTTAGCACTAAGAACACGAGCCACTTATGGTCTGTGGTCCAAATATATTTATTATTATATTACGAGTTCCATAAAACGATTCAGTTTTACTATCTGGGTTAGTATCACACGCTCTTTAATCGTCTAGTATGTACAGTAGATGCTTAAGTATCAGGAAACGGTTGGCGGATATTACTATGATCTTAAAACTGATGGTTAAGTACAGTTATATTTATTTACATCTAAATCTAAAGTAAAGAGAAGTTGTAATAGCTGTATCAAATTACAATGGCCGGTACATTGATTGCGTATTTGTGCACCACTTCATTATTTCATTAAGTTGCTGGTATGAATAATGCTAAATCACTTCCTGTGAATAGCATACTACGCTTTCATTTGAGGATTAAATGTAGGTATAATACAAGTGGAGTACGGTTTACTAAGTATGAAAGCTTAGTGTCACTTAGAGACGGAGTGGTGAAAGCTGTCATCTATGCTTTACTTCTTATAGCTGAATGTAAAGTCTTAATCCTCTAATTTTAAAGCAATGAGAAGTTGTCTTTACAACTACTAAAGTCAACTTTAGTGTAAATATTAGGAGGATATATACTTAAATATCCCTTATTGCATTTCTGCGGAATGTTTTAAATTAATATTGTTTGTCTGTTCGCACTATTTGTATGTTCCCTTATAACTTCCAAACGGCTTGGTCATATACTTACAGGAAAAAGTTCGAGGAGTGTTCTTAGCTACTTCTGCGGCTAGCATATATAAAACGTTTCTCGGGACATAAAATTGTCTACAATATGCACTTCCAGTGTAGCGGCGTAGCAAAAATACAGGACTGTGAACGGCTAGAAGCTGTTCTCCGTCCCAAGATTATTTCTATCATATTTTCATTTTCATTATCTATCCAATATCTTTCTCAAGACACAGTGGTATTGTTACTAAAACATCAAATTTAGAGTCAAACTGACTTGAATTTACGTTTTGTTTGCGTTTTAAAAGCTTTAAATGATTTCAAAAAATCAATTTTACCCTTTTTAGATTAGATCTTTCTTACAAACTTTAAATTCATATGGTTTATATGTCTATAGATAGTTTTAAATTTTCATCATACAAAACTAAGAACCTGTCGCAATTCAGTATGCTTTTAAAAGTTTCTAGTATATTCGAGAAATTTGTAATTTCACAGAAATTAACCTACGTCAAACTAATAAACCTTTCTTTTTATGTCATCGACTGAATGAAACGCAGGAAGGATGAAGAACATAGAATAGTAAAATAAAAGTTGTTCCTTAATGTACCTAATTTAATTTATACAAGCTCTGTCAGAGTATATTTTTTCCGTTTGTCGCCAAGTCGTGCCAAGTTGAGGATTTCTTTTTAACGCGCTCCCGTGTCATGGCCCTTTTTTATTTATTCGCTGCGTGTCTTTATTTTAAGAACATTATTCTTGGTTTAATCTCTCTAATGAGTGAGTATTAAAACTTCGGAGAAATTCAATAAACTCACTTTTGAGTACCTTAAAGTCGGGTCGAATTTAAAGAAAAGTTTTGATTGTCATATTTGCATTTGTAAAAATTCAAAGTTTAGGGGTTGAACGATTGTTTAACGTCAAGCGATTTAGTCTTTCGGTAAATGTCGTGTAGAAACCGAAGGGGTTTGGATAGAATCCTACTCCTACTAAGTTAGCTCGCTTCCATCTTAGATTGCATCATCACTTACCATCAGGTGTGATAGCAGTCAAGGGCTAACTTGTAATGAATAAAAAACATTTTCAGGGTGTTTTTTTAAGTGTGCTAGCAACGCAACATAATTGTTTTGTCACTTTGGGTGATTATTTTGACTTTGCCACTATTGCCGACTTGACAATATTTTATTTTCATTATACAATCTAGCTGAGCTATGTCGGTCGGTCGAGTCGCAGAACTGAAGTGGCAATGGGCGGGGCACGTAGTTCGAACAGCTGATGGACGTTGGGGGCCCAAGGTGGTAGATTTCACACGTGTCGCAGGGAGCCGCTGGCAACAGGCGGCTCGGGATCGTTGTGTTTGGAAGTCCCTAAAAAAGGCCTATGTCCAACAGTGGACGTCTACAGGCTGGTAATGATGATGATGATGATGATGATGATGAAATAATCTAGTAGTAGCAGTTTAACGTGCTCTCTGAAAAATTTGCAATTGTCCAACTTGGAATATTTTGACGGTAACAAACTTGCAGTAGGTATTTCCCGACCCAAAAATTCCAGACCTTATGACCCGACAGGTGACACCAATTAATTGTAAAACATTGCCAAATAAAAAATCCAGTTATTTTGTATGCGGAGCGAGCAAATTTTTATCATCTCCTTAATTTTGGAAGTGCATCACACCAATAAAGTCTAAACGCATTAAAACGAGAGAAACACGCAGCGGTTCCGCGCGAATTTATTGTTTCCCCGAACATTTAATACTTATTATGTGCTGAATTTAAATCAGGAATAATGTTTTTACATTTAATTTGAAATATATTTCTAATTTTGAATTTTATTTATTCGCGTAAAAATAAGTAAATGCTGCTCACGACTTCCTTTGCGTGGGTTTTCTCGAAGAACTTTTAAATTAGCCTAAATAAACGGATCGGATTAAAAGTATTCTCAAAATCATTTTATCAGTAATTGCGATTATTAAAAAGTAAAATAGATACTTTTTATGAGTCACCTATCAATAAAGCTGGCCTAAAAAAATATGTTTTCTGTAGAGGAGTTAAGTCTGGTTATGGAAGTAAATAGTTACTATCATGGAACCGGCTATGGAATACCGGTACCTATATCTTTATAAAACCACTCTCTTGATCTACTTATTATTTTTTAATTATTTCATAACTAGGTACATGAGTTTTGCGCCAATTTATTCAGATGGATGTCTTTCGAAACACCCAGAAAAGCAGCTTTGGATACATGTTCTAATATAGAACTGGCTGTTGTTCTTTTCACATCGGAGCTCATAGAGCAGCGATTCTCAACCACTGTGCCGCGGCACTTTTGTCTGCCGCCAAATTTTGCAAATATATAATAATATATAATGTTAATATTATTAAATCATATCATTTAAAATGAAAAATATTTTTAACATGAATATATGTTTAAGTCCACAAAAAATAAATTATTTTATTATTTGCTTTCCAAATTTATGATTCACTTTGCGTCGCATTTTTCAGGAACGCATTAGCGACGCAAAGCGGGGTCTTGGTGAAATTAAAATTTTTGTCATAAACTATTTATGCAGTGTGTTGTAGTAAGTAAATAATTTTTATCTTTTTCTTTGTGTGCCGCCAAATTTTGAAATCATTAAATATGTGCTGCAACAAAAAAAAAGGTTGAGAATCACTGTCATAGAGTATTATTTACTAGAGGATGCCTGCGGTATCACCCGTAGTTCTCGTTTCCGAGGCAATTTCGGTAAAATGTGGCCTGTGTGTGTGTATTCTGATATGTAAGGTATAGTGATGTGAAGTTTCATCAAAATCCATTTTTGCGTGAAAGAGCTACAAGCATCCATCCATCCATATAAACTTTCGCCTTTATAATATTCGCAAAGAAATGGGAAAGAAAAATTCTTTCTTTCCCAGGAAATGTTTTTTTGCTATAATTTTTTATACGCAACTAAATGAAAGCAACTCATATTTCGCATCAATTTATTGTTAACTCACACAATCAACACCGCGTACGTTGCTCCAATAAAACACCGGAGCCGCGTAGTAAACTCTTTGAAACATATACGCAAATTAAACAAAACTCACAATACTGCCTAAGTAATTACCGTGACGTATAAAACGAAGGAACGACTCCCTTTGCGCTCCCTTCTAGCTCCCGATAATAAATAATAAACACAATTTCTTACAATAGAAAAACATAAAACGAAAAATGTCAACAAAACCTTTTTAGAGCACGTACGCGCACAATTACGCTTGCATATTGAAACAGCCTTATTGTGATCGGCGTACGATTTGTTTTTCCTCGATTCTGTGAAATGGGATGTTTGTAACAGCAAAGCGACTTGGGTGAGGTGTAGAGTTGCATTTTAAAATATTTTCTTTGAAAGTAATTTGGTTGTTCGTATATTATATTGTTTTATAAGGGCCATATAATACCGATAATGATCATACAATTGTTTAATACTTTATACAACAAACAAATCATAGAGATATTATTAAACGTTAAGCAGTCGGGTTACACTTTTTTCAAGTTTGACGTGTCTGAGTAAATGTATGTGTATGTGTCTGTCTGTGGCATCGTAACTCCCAAACGGATGATCCGATTTTAATGCGGTTTTTTTTGTTTGAAGGGTATATCAGTCGAGAGTGTTCTTAGCTATGTTTGGTGGAAATTGGTTCAGGTCTTCGAGGTCATCAGGTCGTTTGGTAGGTGTGATAGAAATGTTAAACTCAGTTTGCTTGAAAGCATGTGTGTGATCTGACATTTGAAACACTAATGTCTTCTGGAACCACTGAGCTGGTCTGATGATAAGGCTCGAAGGTAGGTGACGTAACCCTGGTCTACCTTTTTAGTAAACCCATCCAGTTTGGACTTGTCTTGACTTGACTTGAATTTGTCTTGACTGGTTCTTTTCATGTTTCTAATTTGGGTCGGGGATTTTTAAAATTTTTAATTTATAGTTATTATAGCTACAGTGTATTATAAAGGCTAAAAGAATTTGGATGAAATTTGGCACAGAGATAGATTAGGAATCAGAATAGATAGAAAAGGTAACAGAATTACGCCATACACGGGTAATATCCTAAACCTGCCACTGGTGAGGAATAACTCCATATTCCCCCTCTTATGGCAAAGGTGGCCGGGCCAAGAATATTTAAAGTTTTCTATACACTATTAATAACTAAATAATACGATAACGATGCATACTTATTACTAAATAAATCAAGTAGCCCCATAGAATATTAATCCCTTAAAAGTTACAAAGGGCCCTGAAAAGGGCCCGGGCGCTGTTCATGTCGTATTACCGGGCTATAGCAACTTTGCATTCCCTTGAATTCCCAATTACTTTCCTTATTGGAGCAATGGATATAGGCTGCCTACACACGCGCGTTTATACTTACCGCCTTTAAATGGTTCATTGAATTGCATGGGAACTTTCATGGTGATAGATGTTACTGTTTAAATCAGAGAGTTCTTGTGTTTGAACTCGATGTGCTATTGTTGAATTTACCTTACCTCTCATGATTAAGTGGTGGGAAAAGGGGAGTATTGGTCACTTTAGAGTTTAAACTAGTCGGACCTAATTGTTGATTTTTTTTATACAAAAAATACTTAATCGATTACTTAATACACCAAAAATGCCTTGCATCATTTTGGAAGAGAGCTGTTACTTTTATACTGTTGGACTGATATTAACCAAATAATTAAGAATCAATGCAAAGACACTGGCTATCAAATGAAAAAAGCCTCATCAAAATCGATTCTTTTTAACTTTTTAGTCATTATTACCCAAAGTGAAGTTGCATATCTTTGACAGATTAAATTGTTAATTTCAATAAAATGTATTTAAATAACAAAATATTTTTAAAATTTTCAGGTAGGTATTTTGTTTCCTTATTAGTACAAAGGATCTTTAGTCTTTATATAATTTTGAACCATCTCATTTTCCTTTTTATCATTGGAGAAACGAGGTCCTGTATCCTCACTCTGTAAGCTCACTCACTCTCTTGTAGAAAACGGAAGCTTTTACGCCTATAGACGTGTCATTTAAAATAGACTGATGAATGATGAATGTAGGTACACAGACAGGTCGTATAGTTTAATACGAGCATACCTACAATCTACATTCTTTCATTGTTTATTACAAAAGCACTAAAGAGAACGTAATTAGTGAGAATACAACAAAATTACCCGACCAACGTCGATAACAGCGTAAGTTATAACTCAAGACTATAATTATACTACTACATTAAAAATCTCTTAATGATTAAGGCTATAAAAAGGGTGCTCTGAATAAATGCTCCCGATTCGACTACACACGCCGTGTAGTCGAATTTGATCTTTGTGATTAGATGGCAAAGTTCCAAGTGCGGTAACATGTTTGCTCACCGTTTTTACAGCCTGAATTTGTTGTTTACCCTGTATTAAAAGTTGTTTATCGTTTATTACAATTATGTCATAATAAAGTTTGATTTGAAATTGTATTTTTTAAAATTGCAGAGTTTCAATAAATTTTCGTTTATTATTTCATTACTGCGCAAGACTGACTGCTGTCAGCACTAAAGCGATAAAAGATGATTTTAATGATAACAGCACGTGAATATTACATAAATGTATATTTTGGCATTCGTTTGCCCGAAATTCGGGTTGCGCTTTATTGCGTTTTATCGAAATACTAGAAGGCGCCCGCGACTTCACCTGCTTAATTCTGGTTCCCTTCGGAATAACGGGATAAAGTGTGGCCTATGTGTTATTCTGATATGCAAGCTATATTATTGTACAGTTTCATAAAAGTACATTCCTACTGAATGGATTTTGATGAAACTTTACAGTAATACAATTTACACATCCGAATAATACATAGGCTACTTTTAAAGTAAAGAAGAAAAACACCAAGCAACTTCGATGGCCCAGCGGTTTATCACACTATACACGAGCAAAGACTGATTGAGTTTTTATATTTTTACCTAAAGACATTTCTCCAAGAGACCTAACCGATGATAATAGTCAACAAATAGCATCCGTAACTTGCAGCTTAATAGGCAGGTGCTGTGACTTCGCCTCCCGAAGTAGTCTAGTATATCTAACCGTACACAGATAATTACCTCAAAAGTCCTTATAAGTAAAAGGCTGCAAGATTCGCACATACAGTGTTTCGTATAACAGCATGACTAGCTAATAAAGCACGTTTACACGCATGGTAATAGCGCATCGTGATGCAGGCCGGGTTTAATTGTCGCAAAATGGCCGCCGAGCCAAATATGGCGGGCAAAAGTCACGCTGGAGGGTTAGATCCGCGAGAAATTTAGCGTAGGGGTCCAATGTTTTAGCGCATTTTAAAACACGCTGTATAGCGTTTAGCGAAAGGTTATTATGTAATTTTTATTGATATTCCACGATCGTTGCGCAACTGTCACGATCTGTCATTAGTAAATAATTTAACACGATCTTTACTTTAAGTACACAAAACACATGTCAAATATAATATAGTCGCAAAGTTATTTTAGATTGGACCCACAAGTTAAATAAAAGCCATTAAAAATGTCCATTTCAAAGATATTTCTTTAGAGATTAAAGCGATAGATATGATTTCCTTTAACATCGGGTGCCACTCATTAGCCCGTCGATCTTGTATACTGTTAATTGGTTAACATTTGCGGATAAACTGGAAACTCCCCTCCAATTAAAGTGGAACCTGTCTTATCATTCAAACTTCAGCTACGAACTACTAATGGATATTATAAACTGTAGGCCTAAGAAGAGAGATCTCTGTAAAAGACGCCAGCGCCAAAGATCCAAATGTCGCTCTTTCTTTCGAATCAACGAAGTAATATGCCTTTTTAGGAATTTGTAGCCAAATGACAAAAACCGAACCCTTATGGATAAGTCATGTCTGTCTGTGTGTAGCCACTTTTTTCCGATATTACCCATAAGAAATATTGAAAGTTGGTGGTGGTAGATGGATTCTGTTAACTGCATTAAAATTTTCACTCAAAAATAAAAAAAAAGTAGGTGTTTCCTAGAATTGTATACTTAGAACTGTAACTCGAATTTTATTTTTTCATCCAACCAATAAATACGTTTGGGTATCTGTGGATAGGTCTGCAATAATGATATTAAGGTTTCTAATATCGGGGGTCCAATCCCCGAGAAAATGAGTGTTTTTCGGAGGTCAGTACATTTGACCCAAATAAATAAACATACAAGGCAAGCTAAATAAAAACTTGTTATAAAGTGTTTCTCGCAATACTGTATTAAATTCTAATAAACACTTAAAATTTCAGGTTATGCTTATGCATACTAGCTTGCATCTGTGCGGCTAAGGTTTACAATATAAAGGACTCGCCAACACTGGCTCACTAATGCACTTGCAAAATAAATACAGGCAATTCGCAGTATCAGTATTCATACACACGCCGGTCGGACGCATCAAAGGGTCCTATAATCATTTAAGACTTTATTACAGTTTTAAATTTCATATAAAAGCATTTAATGATAGTGTTGTCGGGTTTAATTAGACGGCTCGTGGATTACCCGCGTTTACTACAATTTTTATGACTGCTTTATTTATTATTTAGTAACGGATATTATGAGTAACGTCTAATTGCGTTTGTTGTGCCCATTGTCTTTGTTAATAAAACAAAAAGTTTCGTGTTAATCGGCGTAATGGGTGGCTGGAAATGCGTGGGACACTAAAAGCAACTCAAAATCTCTATTCATAAACCTGAGATGTGACATGAAAATGACCTTTTAAATGAACTAATAAAAATAGCCATTTGGTTTGTTTATATGCAGTAGAATTGGGTTCGGGAGGTATACCAGTATAAGCTCTCTATAACCTGGTCAAAGCCTTTGGCCTGACTAGAACTGTGGTAAGCTCAATTTTAGTACTAGTGTCTAAAGCAGCTTTAGCAGGATTCTACCAGATTTGGTAGAGTAAGGAGAAGAATTCGAGCAGAGAAGGAGAGTGTTGACCGGTCACCCTTAAGCTTACTTCCGTGCTGCAAGTCTCAGACTCTGTTCGGCGTTTTTCTCTCCCGCACGATGGACCCGGCACCCGCATATATAAATCCTCTAAAATAGAGAAATTAATTTCTTCAAACACAAGAGTAAACGATAGAGTGCTTAACGAAGACAAATCGACTTAAAGAAATTAATCTGACATTAGCAATTTTGAAATTCAAAAACAAAAATCTTAAATGTTTACAAATGTTAATTAGTGAAGACCTGTTAAAATGTAATATTTTGTGCTAATGAAGATTATTTATATATTGCAATAACAAAATAGCCATCTTCTAATCAAGCACTTTCATCTTAGACCACATGTACAATTACTATCAGGTGAGATAGTGGTCAAGCGCGAGTTTATTTTACATTAAAAAAAATACGTCAAGAGTCTACAAATCAAATGTAACATGTATGTCTCTTATTTACTCTAAAAACCCCTATAACTTCTACTTTGTAGAAGTACATGGATTATTTAGCCTACCAATATATACTATGCACTAGAGAGTTTGAAAAATAATATAAAGAAATAAATAGTCATTGCTTTTTTAACATAACATAATAAAGATACATACGAATAAGCAATATCAGCTAACAAAAACTTAACTAATCCAAGCCAATAATCCTCAAAAAGGCACTCTATAATTTCGGACCGCATACAGTCCTAACTTTGAAATCACCTCCATCCGTTTCCATGGTTACGAATTCTTTTTCAATTTCGGCACCAGAATTAGGGGTAAAAGAAATACCGACAATGACACGGGCTGACCTATAATTACCCCCGTCTCTGCCCGCGCACCAAATTACAGAACACTCCATTAACTATACCGGGGTTATAAAAACGCCGGTGAAAAAAGCTACATCTTGTCTTACCTATAGGGATGTCCGCATTCAATGCTTTTGTTTATATCGATAGAGTTAATGCTGCATTATGTATTACATTATGGACTTATATTTCATAGTTTTAAAATAAAACCTTATACAAATCATGATGAGTAACTAGTAGGAAACATAATTATTTATTTTTACATAAAAGGATATGTATTATATATATTATATAGGTTTTGAAAATTCGACAAATAAGAATATATATATTTACAGTCTTCTAATTCGAAGCACTTAGTAAAACTAAATTATACATATACCTATGAATTTTTACTAATATTATAAAGGCAAAAGTTTGTATGTATGAATGGTTGTTTGTTACTCTTTCATGCAAAAACTACTGAATGGATTTTAATAAAACTTCACAATAATATAGCTCACGTATCAGAATAACACATAGGCCACTTTTTATCCCGAAATTCCCACGGGAACGAGAACTATGCGGGTGAAAACGCGAGTGTCCTCTAGTAATAAATAAAGTGTGTCTTATATATTAGTTCATTTTACAATGAATGCGTCGATGCTTTAAAAATACAAGAGTGATGTGTTATCGATATCCAAATTATTCGATCATTCGAAACAGTCATACGACCGTTGAACGATCATTCTTAAATACAAATAAATCTCAACTCTAAGCCTCTAAGTTACGATTAAAATTAGAATGACATTAATGTCAAAATTATTGGCCGATGACGTAATTGTCTTGAGCCCGTAATTTAAGTCTAGATCTTTTAAATAATCATTTCGTATATAGTTTTACGGAGTGTTTTCGATGCTTTTTATTTTAAATCGAATCAGTAATTACCTAGTTAATTTTTTTTTCTTGTTGTATTTTTATCGATACTCCAGAACTTGAACGATCTAATCAGAACTTACTCCGAACATAGTCTCAGCTCTTATTGATGTAGCGGGCTATATATTTATACAAAACGTAAAATCAATTAAGATATAACCAACAATTTACCAATATTTAATTCACGTTTTTTTAAAAACAAATTAATGATCTGTATTTATGAAAATTCTAAATCTGTTAGTAAATAACGAACTTGAGGTAACAAAAATTAAAAAAATAACTTGTCCAATTAAGAAAAGCCACTTTTTTGTTCTCGGTTAAAAAGTAGCTTCTTCCATGAATGACGCATAACTCTACTGATATCTCACATTTTTACGCCCTAAAGAATTTTGAGTAATGACATACTTACATCCGACTCGCCCGATAAATATGATAGATGGGGTTACGGACCCCGTGTTCACACAAACACTTGCTACGTTACATACAAACAACCTTAAACTAGTTATGTGAGGCTATTTTCGAAAATAAAAACAAAAAAAAAACAATTTAATCTCTTAATTTTTTTTTTCAGTTGCAGTTTTAACCTTGATTTTATAAAAATAAATTTGACAATTAAAACAAGTTTATGTGTTGCATTTTTTTAACCCGGAGTCGTCTTAATGTTCTTTGGTAAAAAAGAGAAGTAGAAACGGGGTGGTACAGTTATTGAGTCTCCAAATCTGGTGAAAAACTGCGACAAAGTATTCAATTTCGTCTGCGTTAATAGTTCTTTGGTAATAATTGACTGTAAATTAATTATTTTTGAATATACAAAAACATGTAATGTTTTCACTTTGAGAAGAAAGTAGATAAGAGCCAATAATGATAAAACAGCAAAAGAATAGAAACAAGGAATTCTACAGTTTTTCTTGGAGTGAAAGCCACTTTAGTTTTAGTGGGTCGCTTATGAAGACAATGGCAAGAAATTAGGCTGAGATTATTGTCAAGTAAAAACACCTAGTAGGTTTTATTTTCTAGAAATGACAATTAAATTATTGTCTTCAGAGGTTTTAGTTTCTTGGTAATTCTGTAGGTCGTGTATAAGACGCTTTATTATAGACTCAACTCTGGTATCTGTGGCCTGTGCCTATGCCCCGCGCTTGTTGTCTGTGACGCGCTCCCTCTATCACCAACCTCAGACCCTGAACTTGCAATTTCACTATACAGTTTTACATGGTCACAGACAAAAACCTCCAAGAAAGACTGTCTGAATGTTAAAAATATAATTTAATTACTCACTTTACAGTATTTTAATGATATTTCCACAAACTCTTTTAATTATTATCTACTAATTGGTAAAGTAAAATCATAACAGTTGTTATAATAAAATCCTGTTAAATCAACGAAATGAAATTTATGCTGCATTTTCAATTAATGTTATAATGTTTACTAATAAGTTGATTTGTATGATGATAGTAAAAAAAAAAAAAAAAAAATTTTGAGAAATGTTTTCTAAGCAAGAAATAAATAAATACGTAAACTTAAACTTAAAATAATAATAAACATACCTGCCCTGGTGAATACCAAAATCACGTATACCTAATTTGGTTCCACGAACATAATCTAACGTTTCGTGAAACCGAATGATACACAGTGCCTAGGTATGTTAATACGGGGCCCGAACTCCGGGGCCTTATAATTTAGTTTCATATCATTACCCACAAATCCGGTCGGATAATGACCGACGAAAAAACCACCGTAATGACGAATGGCATAGACGGCTTATTTACAGACTCTACATTTTTTGTGAGTATGAAATTGCTTTGAGAATAATACCTCCTTTGCACGTCGGTGTGCGTAGGTGTGCGTAAATCTTTTATGTAAATCAGTAATAATTGATTCATGTATTTATATATGACAAACAAATAATAAATTATTAAATTGTATTAAAAGTTTTTTTTATTTGCGATTGTTTAATATTTTAATAATCTTTTGTTCAGTAAAAATTTTACATTATGAAAAGAATCGCCTATATTCGGTGGTCCTTAAAATACAGTGATCAACCTATTTTTCAGGTCGTGTCTGATCTGTATTTTATGTAAATTTTCTATAAAGTTCTGTAAAATATTTTCTTAATTTAAGTATCCTATATATTGGACCTGCGCTCTTAGTACGCATATCTAAGATAATAAAACTGCATTTGGAAAATTAATTAAAGTTGTGTAAAATATTTTAAACGTTACAAAATTCATGGTCATCCGTAGCATCCTCTGTGTTGGTTCTAATCTGTAAAATGTTGTAGGAACCCTCAATTTGTGTTTGTCTAGCGGTCAATTCGGTTACATTATGTTTTTCACAGCATATTTATTGCCATTATTAGAAGTTGTTTTCCTCGCAAGTTATTTTCTTAATTTAACGCTTTCAAAACACAGGCATTATAACCGCCAAAAGGAATCCGTTCTATCTGACTTCTGCCTTCCGGGGTATATCTGTACCGATTGGTGGCTTTTTTGAGCATCTAGGTGTAACTCTGTCGTCCAAGCTCAACTTTGGACAATACATTGAGTCCAAAGCAATAGCTGCTGCGAGAAACCTGTGAATTCTCATGAAAGTGAAGCGGTACATTACATCAGAAAAGCTTACCTTATTACCAAGCCCAGGTTCGTGTATGAAGTACTGCTCTCACATATCGCATGGCTCTAACTATAAAGTTAGGAGCATCGCCGAAATGTTGTCTGTCTGTGAGTGTTCTACAAGATATATTCAGGAGAGTGTTTGATCTCGTTCCTCAATCTCCGTTGGACTGCTAGGCATCGCAGAGATCGTCATCACTACGTAGTTAATATATCTAAGAACAAAGCGGTTCGGTTCCTTGTTTCTTATACGCACAGCCAAAATATGGAATGCCCTTCCAACTTTCATTTTCTCTACTTCCTACTATTTGTGTATCTTCAAGTCAAGAGTGAATAAAGAGCTAGCTTATTTAAAAAAAATCCTAAAATAGATTAGTGAGACTTCGTTGTACGAAGTTTGTGTGAGATGAATTTTTTTAATATGGGCTATATTGTCTATTTAATTAGTATTATAGATTGCTTTAGGGTACGACAATAAACCAGCGTGTTGCGAGGGAATCCATAACCATTCGATTTTGAATCCATATACTCGTAGATGTAATGAAACTAATTAAGATTAAAATATCTATAATATAATTCATTGTTATTTTTCCTTCTCCAAATCTCACACCTACGTGTGCAACATTGATCACAAAATAAAATAATCGAAAAATTATCTTGCAGCAAACATAAAATAATGACGCAGACGGTACCGCATAATGCGATCCTAATTCCACTAATTTCTAACAATAACTAATAACATCTTTGTAATACCCTATTACAAAGGGTTACCACAATGTTCAGAATATTTTCAAAAATATTCATTGTAATGAAAATATCATTGTAATAAAATTGTCATTGTGATTGAATGGCGACACTTTTGCAATCTTTAACGAAAAGTAAACTTATATTGAATTTTTTTCTATTATATATTTTTTTAAGACACACAACACAATGTTACAATAATCATAATAAGATGCATAAAAGTTAAGCCTTTTTTCAAAATATTTTTTTTAGGTAACATTTCTCAATTTTTCTAAATAAAGTAAAAGGTACGTCGACATATTTTAATATTACAGATTTTGCACACAAAAAATTAAAACCATTATGGTTTTAATTTCTTTTAAATCTAAAAATCTAGGACTAATTTCTAAATCTCAATACCAGTATGTTTAACTTATGCAATTATCAAGCATCGGTGCTTGTACTGTGCAATATTCGTGACACAAATATATGTACGCTGTTCAATTTCAGCGAAACAGTGACTGGATCGTGACGATAAGCGTTAAAATTGACGATCATGCTAAATTTTCATAGTACACGCTTACCGTATAATTGTTCTTATCTTAACTCTATTTTACTCTACCTATAGTCTCAGTTACAGTTAGATCTAATAATTGTCAACCAGCACACAAAAATAAAATTATAACACTAGTTTTTTGGACTACGAACAATTGTGGAGTAAAACAATTATAATGTCTCTTGCCGTCTTCTAGGCACAATACATAATATCTGTTTAACTTCTTCTCTTCTGGGATGTGGTCTCTGCCTACCCGTATGAGAACAAGGCGTGATGTTTATGTATGTATGTATGTTCTTCTCTTCTCTTCTGAACTGGTTTTACTTTCGCCACAAATTATAAATAGACTAATTTGTACTATGATTGTTGTACAAATAATAATTTGTAATATGATTTTTTAATTTTTACACTCAACTTTCTGATGTAAGTTCTTCTCATTTACGCACTTCTTCATATTTTCTTCATAATAGATAACTTCATAAATGACAAAATCTGCTGTACCTAGCGGTTTCATCCGCGTAGATTCCATCTCCGTGAAAGTATCGAAAAAGCTGTTCTTAGTGTCTGTGTACATCGCAAAATGAATAACTAAGCTAATTTTCAAGTCAATCGAGTGTATAGTTTTATTGATTGAGTTATGTACGTATCCATAGAATTAATATCCCTCTATTTAGCTATGGTCGGTTGAATATAACAGTCAACAACTCTTTCGCGTGATACGCGTGGTGATTTGTATTTTTTTTGGCTATGAGAATTAAGCGGTTGGTAGTTGTATTACATCTGTAATAATGTAATCAAGGTAATCAAGATCTTACGTTGTGTAATCAGTTATGCTTAAAAATAGGCTCGTATTCAGCATTCTTGTGCATATATTTTGTCGGTCATTAGGGTCCCCTGCACCGTTTTCAGTTCGTCATCATGATAATATTTTAGTAGTAGTACATTCGTTAGTTATGTTTTTTCATAACGCAGCTCTGCTTAAATAAATAAAGCCGCTACTTTTAGCAGTGCAATGTCATGTCAATGAGGATATAGTTGGAGCAATGTGATGGTTTGTTTTGATCTGTGGGACAGTTTGGGCTAATGCTTTATGGTGTAAGGAGTAATTTACTTAACTATCAATACTCGAGAATGTGCCCTTGGATATCGAGAATTATGCGGCTTCAAATAATCCTTTAAGTATCGACCATATGCAAAGTACTTGCCTTAGCTGGTTACTTTTTATGCATTTTATTCTACTAACAATTTATTCTCGAGCTACCCTATAATTTGAGCGTTATTTACTTTAATTCTCAGATTGCGTGACGAGATGTCGTGTACATAATGGCATCGTTCCAGGACCGTCCCGTAATTAGACTCATTTGTTGTCACCCGATTCGTCTAGAATGGTCATGCCTTTTATGCGTTGTTGTTGATGAGAGATCTTGTTCGTGAACTTATTTTTGGAGTAAGTTTTTATGAACATACTTATATGCTTTTAGTGTTTTAACTACATTGTTTTTTTACATATACGATTTTTGTAGTGGTAACTTACTATGGGAGTAAACCTTCGTTACATCATCTTTTTAAGAAAGGAGATATGGAGCGTAGATCCACCACGCTGCTTCAATACAGGTTGTCGGGCTTAAGGTGATAATGTTTCATTTATTAACAATCACCATCGGATGATATGTCCAGGACAGACGGCTTTACGTGCTCTCTGAGGCGGAGGGGGTGTACCATCACCAACTTCCTGATTCCGAGCTAGAAATGTACTAAAATTCATGAGGATTCGAATACAGGACCTCGTGCTAAAAGCCACAGAGGCTAACCACTGAACTAACGAGGCATTTAGCTACACATATACTTATATATGTAGTCAAATAATTTTAGTATGGCTGTACGCAAAGCAGGTATTAAACAGACCGCCCAGGGCAGTTTCACCAAATTATGACATCGGTACATGACACGCGGTGTTTAAGATATGATAAATTATAATTACAGCGTGTCATAACATTGTGTTCACTTTCTTTGACTTTGTTATATGTAACCTACTGGTACTACAGTGGTTATACGACGTAGGTATATATATTTATACTACGTCACACTGAGACAGAATTAAGTATGACAGTAGTACTGATGAATGAGATATAAATTAAGCTAACTTCTCCTTCGGGTTACACCTGCTTAGTCCTCGTTACTGTGCGAATATCGGGTCAAAATATAGTTTATGTTCCAGTTAATCCCAGATATAGTCTCGTCTCAAGGGCACGGCACGAAAATAACAATGAAAATGATTCTTTCCGACATTTTCCACAATTTACTTTGTTGTGTTGGCTAGGAAATTTTGTTTGATTACATAAACATTTTCAAACCTTGATCCATATGTACTGATTATTTGTGTAATTAATTATACGATTAATTAAATATTTATCAGTTCAATGTTCTGTTATTTAATGTAAACCAAAGTTTCATCTGTGTAAGTTGAAAATTTATTTTATGACACACTCAAACCCTCGGGCACCTAATTGAAAAACCTAATTTGTTCGTTGTAAAGTTGACCGCAATTTGTTTTTATATTACTGTGAGAAAGATTTTCGATGTTAGGTTCGGAGGTAGGTTTTAATGTCGATTAGTATGTACCTGTTTTGTATATATAATTTTGAGTCCATTTATAAGTATTTTTCTTTTCATTTTCATTTTTTTGGTTACAGGTAAGCCCTTTTCTCTCCGGAACATTGTAGTTTAGAGCTGTAATCAATAGTAAGTTTTAATTATTAGTTAAAAAAAAACAATTTAATTTACGCCTCTGTCTTCGCTAAACTGCTAAATAAGTTATTATGGAGTGTTATCAATCGACAACTGTCCTTAAAATGTCTTTTAATTTACGCGCAAAAACGCTGGGGCGTACGTTTAACATTTATGAAAGTAGAGGCTTTGTACAAGTGTGAGCTCATAAGTGCAGTTTATCTGCAAAAACAATTAAAAATGCATTTTTATTTTTTTCCTAAATATTTATTATAGCTGATAATGTCACTTTTATAACTAATTAAAAATCAAAATAATTATCTCATGGGAACTAGAAGAAATTTAACGATTAAACACGAAGAGTCACATAAAGTTATAGATTTTTTAACCTGATTATTTTAAATAGCACAGACGTATAGAGCCAAAACATACTAAGCAGTTCCCTTATATGTGGGTTTACTGAAGGAATGCGCTAAAAAAGTCAGAGCTAATGCTCTTGTACGTCTTTGGACACGACCGCTGTACGTGTCTGTACTACAAATCGGTTTTGGGGCTTAGATTATGTGGGCGCGAAGACTAAACGGAAACATAGATGGGTTGTTAACAAACTTGACGGATTTTGAACGAATTGACTAACTAAATTCAAATTTATCAAATAACGTGATAATTAAATGTTAGAGCTTGTAACCGTTCACATCTCCCCGTACATATACTTACACTGCACAAAAAAATAATATTAATGAATTAAAAGTATCCAAAACAAGCAACTGGGTCAAAATAAAGTAAATGTCAAATTAAACTGATATCAAACATTTGACATAATTCTATAAAGCTCTTAGTGTCTATTATTGGTTATATTTAGTTCGATGCTATCAGGAGAGTACATTGTCTATCACAGATAATAAATGGACTACATTGTCTATGGTAGGCCACACCTGTGTACGCGTGCTGCCGCTAGATGTCATAAGGAGTCATAATCGCACAAACATTTTTTGGTTAAAGGTTGATGAACTAGAGGGACAAACGTAATTTGTTAGTTATTGTGCAAGTTCCCTCTTTTCAGTTGTGAATACCTGCATCTCTTTCACTCGCGGTGTTGTTGTCAGATCTTGTAGATACTTTAAAATATTTCAATATTGTTATTGTTGTATTCCAATTATTTGGGAATCGCTAAATCTTATGAAAATTACTTGGGTTACATATGTGTTTACAACGTAGAGACTGGTATCTACGATGTTTCGCCAATAATAAAAGTTAGAAAAAGAACAGAAAAAAAATGATTTAGGACAAATAAGATCATTACAAGCTATTGGTAAGATCATTACAATTATTGGTTTTGAAACAATAATAATCACATTTTAATATTTTCATCCAATACCTCGCGAACTCAAGTGCACATTTCTCTTCGCATCACTGAGAATATTATCTTACAGGAGTCTTAATTCGACTTTAGTTTATTAATGGCTGAAAAGTTTAATATTTGATCTTGTCTAATAAAAGCTGAGTGGTTAAACTTTATGTTATGGATCCCAGTCACTTATTTGGTTTAAATTGCTCTTTTTTATTTGGCTCATCCGATGTTATGTGAGGAGGCCTGGCCCTGTAGTGCCGTTAATAGCCGTTGATAGGCTGATAGTGATGAATGATGATGCTAAGTGAAAAGCTTCACCATTTAACAAAGCAACACGGCACATGTTACAAATATGATATCAATTTTTGGTGCGGTAGGTGTTGTTGGACTAAATTCAGGAAATTATAAAGAACGCCTAGGTTAAGAGAGCTCTGACCGACGATCTAATGGATAAAAGTGGAAGAAGCTAGTCGTAGAATGCAAGGATTTCAAATGGAAGGATGTTGTTTCTGCCTACCCTTATGTGAATAAGGCGTGATGTTATGTATGCATGTAGATATTGTTGATATTTTGTCGGCGAATTTTCTGTCTATCTTTACACAAAGTCTGTGGGCGAGACATGTGAGTCCATGACTTCGTGAATGTACTTTTTTGTTCGTCATGTTATCGTCTAAATAAGTGATAAAATTGTTTTACAAGTACGTGACTATTTAACGGTGCTGGTAAAAAGTTAATGACTTTCAAGCACTATATTATACTCCTAAGCTGAACGTTAGACAAGAGTTTCTAAGTACATTTATATCTCTACTTCATTTATCTTGCATGGTAAGTAGTGCTATATTACGCTAACTAGAGGATGCCCGCGGTTTCGCCCTCGTAGTTCTCGTTCAGTTCAGGTTTGTCGGCTGTGGCTTTGTATGCACTGGTTTTCACGCTGAAGGACTCATCCTTGGTCACGGTTAAAATTCGGGTGACAACTAATTTTTTGTTGCCTCATATCTTGCGAGGTACTAGAAACTTTTGCTTTGACAGACACGAGTTACGGGAAAAAGATACGGGTCGGATACAGATTTTGCACTTTTTGAATTCGGTTAACAATAATACGTCGATGATTATGGAAAAAAGCTTTGTGGTGGTTAGTTAGTTATACGCATTAGAAGTGGGTGCGCGAGGTATAATACTAGCAAAATCACTCTATAACCTGCTAAAAGTAACAAATCCCACCTAACCTTACTAGAAATGCAGCAAGTTCCATATTTGAACGAGTAACCAAAGTCTAGTAGGATCTATTCAAATTTGTCTGTGCAGGGAGAATAACATGAACAGACGAGGTGAGTGTTGACGCGCATCATTAAGGGATTCCTTTTAAACCTACACCCGTGTGACATGTCTTGGACTCTGTTAGGAGTTTTTCTCTCAGCCACGCGATGGACTCGCACGGTGAATGGAATGCTAAGATATTCGTCTCAATTAGCCGTTACACAAAACAAACTATACAATTCAAATATTCTCGTAGGTAAGCAACACAAGTCGGTATCCCTTTCAAAATATTGTTCATAATTATTTTAATAGCACATAAAATCTTTAATAGCACATTGACAACGTATAGCCACGTTTACGTGAACAATTAAATCTAATCGCCCGTACTAATAGTTAATTGTGTGTGAACTTCGGCCGACTTTCGTTACGGTGTTCATGTTGACGCGGTTTACCAAGCATACAGTTGAAAACAATCATTCAAATCATTGTTTATTTGTCAGAATGTGATACAAATTTTGGTCTTAAAAACTATTCATATAATTCCACCAGTGCGGGTTGTCTGGAGGATATAAGACCGCTCTTGTACACGTTTTAATCATTTTACTCTATTTTATTTCATTGTTATTCTTTATGTTTGATATAAAGACTTTGTCTCTCTATCTATCTATTCAGGTAGCCAAACATTCAAGTAATGTACGTAAAGGGTTGTTTTTTTCGTTACAAGTTAACCCTGAATTGCAATCGTACTTGATAGTAAGTGATGACGCAATCTAAGATGGAAGTGAGCTTACTTGATAGGAGTAGTATGAAATCTTTACCCCTTTTGGATCGAGACGGACGACATCGTACGGGAAGCGTTCCCGTACGATGTCGTGTATCGATCGATCGCTTGGCAATACGTCTTTATCGGTAGGGTGGTAACTAGCCACGCAGCCACTCCTGAACCAATTTAGAAAGTATTAACAATTCAAAATATTACAAGGCGGTAATTTTTTAAGCGAGTTATTTGATACTTTTTCGATAGATATATGATTATCCAACTGTATGCAAGTCTGGCTGTGTAGTTCATATTTTGTGAACAAAATGGTATCCATGGGAAACGGAGTATAATCGGATTGCTCGCCAATCAGTGTAACGGCAACTTGGCTGATTGATTTCTTTTATAAGTTAAGGATCGTTTACATAACACTCCGATACCAGTTATACCGTAGATAATGAGGTCATAGATATAGCACGTTTTTTTATTGTTCATTACAAGTTAGCTCTTAACTGCAATTACCTGGCAGTCTAAGATGGATGTGGGCTAACTTTTTTTGAACAGGATTAAATCTACACGCTTTTGATTTCTACACAACATCGTACCGCAACGCCCAATCGCTAGGCGGTATGTCTTTGTCGGTACTTTTTATCTATGAACTTTATTATTTTTTTAATTATTCGCATTTCTTTCGTCATGTAACTTTTTACGTAATCGTAACTGTTTGCGTAATAACCTCTGTCTATATCACCAAAGGCAGTTTTTCAAATGCCTCTATCATTAATGCATTAAATATCATCTTACTCTTTTCTCTAACAAAACTAAACATACGAGTACTATGAGACGAGTGTCGTCATATTGTGTTTTCAGATCATGAGGTCTTGAGTTCGGTTTCTTGATCTGGTTATGAAATATTTAGTTCTTTTTCTTCTCTCAGCTCAGATTTGGCATATTGGTGAAATACAGTATTCACACTCTCTTTAAAAATTTAAAAACATTATCATCATTATCAAACATAGTTAAATGTATACTCTCCTTTATTTTAAACGTGTATAGATATCTGTTGAGCATTAACCGATTGACCTACTATTACAATATATTGGACTATGTTTTAATTAATAGGATCTTTTTGAATGATACCATATTAGTACAAACGCCCGAGACTTTGCAAGAGAAGATATGGAATTTATTCCTGTGTGAATAACTCCGTCTCTACTTCCGTTTATAATGATTCAGCTATTTAAGTTAATTTCAGTAGTTATACGAATATGTGAAAACTTAATGAAAATTGAAAACGAAATTACACATTTTTAATTAAAGTTGAAATGACAGAGATTTTTATTTTTCTATTCAGCGTAGTGGGCTTACCTATTACTTATTTTTGGAAAAATCTAGATTTATGGATGTTTGTGAATTGAACTGATTTGAATGATGATAAATTATAGTCTGGAATAACGCATAGACACTTTATATACCAATATACACTGCACATTGAGATTTACTAACCTATATATAATTTATACCCCACCCACCAACTCGCATTGAAGCAGCGTAGTTTTAGTCTTTATATCCGTAGTGGACCGTTAATGGACTGATACTGAAGATCAGTAGTTGAACACTGAGCTATATATAGTAGCTAAATATACTAACATCAGTTACAGTTTCATAATAATACAGATGGGTGTATGTTTCCGCCTAGTACGAGTACAGTATGCAGTAAACAATTAGCCACAAGAGCGGCACCGAGCGGGCACCGAGCGGGCTATTACCGATTCGTTCCCGCAGCCTTTGGCTCACTATCGACCAATAGCTGAAGCTATTATTTAATTGCCTCAAATTGCTCCGATACTTGGCTCGTGTTGATGAACTTCGACGCCTTTTTATCATAGAGTACTAACTGACTTAATATTTTATGAATAAATTTGTTACCTAATATGGGACTTTTTTAAAAAATTAGTTAATGACTGTGTCCCTAGAAGGCCCTATATACAATTTTACATTTAATAAAAAAATATAAAAAGGCCTTTATTTGTAGTATTTCAATTTTTTCTTCATATTATGAATTTAAAAAAAAATTAAATTTAAATTTAACACAAGTCGCCTCGCTTCCCCCAATTCTTTCCTTATCTTCCCGTTACGGGCTGTACGCATCTAGATCAGTCCGCAGACTTGTAAGAAGATGTCTCTCCATCTCTTTCTCTAACATCCCTTATTGTTTGTCTCTAGGTATCAATTCGGTAACTGTTTTAGTCCATCACTACCAAAGTTAGTTGTAATAAGTAGCTTAGAATTTATACGAGAATACGCGCCGGTCAAAATCATACACTGCATCCAACTGGATCTGATAGCCTATTCGCTATCTTTAACGAAAGACACGATTACTAACAAGCTTTTGTTAGTATTTATTACGTCACGTGGTTCCGTCGTTAATAACAGGTTTTACGGAATACGAAAAATGTGATTGTCATTGATTTTTCGTTAACTATATTAGGCGGCTAAGTTAGAGAATATGTCTAAATGACTTGAATAGCTGCCAACTGCATACGTTTTACTGGATGAACTATATTCCGAAATGATAAGACGATTCAGTTTTAGTACAAGTTTAGTGCAAAGTTACTAATAGGCGGCTTTCTTTCTATGCATAGACGAAGTTTCTTACACGAGTATGTTCTCATTTGCATGGTAATTAAAGTCAAAGTAATGTAAAAATCTTGTTGTATTTTGATTTATCGCTACGTTCAAAAAAGTTGTTTTAATGTCTAGATTCGTTCACGTGTAATTCGGAAGTCTAATTAAGTTTTTTTTGTTGTTTTAATTAATCAAGAAATTCTATGAAATGTCATGTTTTTTATTGATTTATTGTTAAACTTGTTTTGTGTTGTGGTCCCTTATGAATGTATAATTTTTTTTCATGATGAAAATGTTAGGGTGTTGTGGGAAAAGAGTATTTTTAAGCTAGCCACCCTTGGCTATTGTCGTACCACGGTTTAGCAATAATACAGTATCCTATTTATTTACGTTTTTTTTTTGGGATTTTAAGATTTTTAGAAATGGGTGCGAGATGTATACCAGCAAAGTCTCTCTATAACCTGCTAAAAGACCTTGGCCTTACTAGAAGTGCAGTAAGCTCCATATTGGAACGAGTGTCCAAAGTTGCTTTTTTCCTCCCAAATTTGGCTGGGCAGGGAGAATAACTGAAATAGAGGAGGTGAGTGTTGACGGCCGTCCCTAAGAGTACTCTTTTAAACCTACAGCCGTGTCACAATTCGGAGTTTTTCTCTCAGCCACGCGATGGACCCAGCACCCGCACGGTTTATAAAGAATGATTAATAATCAACAATTAAGAACAATACTGTATTAACAATATTATAGAGTGTACAGTATGCAATTGCTCTCACATGGATTCAATAAAAAATATAAATATTTTTAAAATTTAGTAAAAAATATGTAATACGCTACCTGTTCATGTACCACATAAAGCTGTTTCAAAACCTACTAAAAATATCAATTTCAGTCTAGTTTTCCTAAAGTGATTTGCTAAAAAAACATTCAGTAATTTAATTTTATTTCAATAGGTAAAGGAGCTTAGGAATGAAATCGGACATAGAAATTGCCGATAGGAGCACAGAAGTAATGTTTACATCGTAAATTTTATCTTCGCAATACGTGATGGATATATCAATCAGTTAACAACCTTGTATTCATCTAAATCGTTTTATTATAATACATTTTGTTCCTATGAGATAAAGCTTGAATTTTTAAATAATTCAAGGAAAATTCAATCTTAATGTTATAACTTAAGGTTCAATATTAATCATCGTTTTTGTGTTACGCAATAAGTAATCATAACAATGGGACCTGTAAGATTTGCGACTATTTCGCGGAGGAGTAAAACACCTACTTTGCATTTTGTGGGCTGTTGTATCCGTCCTTTTTTTTCTCATTATTATTTTTATAAGTAGGATAGAGAGCAAAATTCCTGCGTAAAATATGCGTGGATAATCTGTTTGATAATGTTATGAAGGATGTCAAGAGGTAAAGTTGCTACGTGAGATGGAACAAAATTTTTTTTATAGTAGTGTTATTTTCATTTTTCAATTATAAGTTGGTCCTTGACTGCATTCTCACCTGATGATAAGTGACGATTTTTTCCAAGATTGTAGTTCACTTCAAACATATACGTTTTTCAAACCGTACTTCCAAATGGTTTCTACGCGACATCATGTCGGAACGCGAAATTGCTTAGCGGCACGTCTTTGTCGGTAACTTGCAACGGCCAAAGGCTAGTCTAGGCTTGAACCAATTAGAAAATATAAAATCTATCTGACCCGAATTCAGGACCATTCTCTTGTAAGCAACATTACCAACTGAGCCAGAGAGCATACATGCTTGCACCCATGCATCCAAGCCGTTAGAAAATCTTTAACACATAGAGTACTTATAGCAGTAAGTCAGTAGATACATTTTTAATCTCATTTATAATAATGGACTCACAGTTCTCACAACAGCGGGCGAGTCGTGAGCTGCCCAGCAACAAAACAACACTCACATCAATGTCACATAGATTACACACATTTGCATAAACGTCAGTATGCGGAGCGAGCATTTAAATTTAAATTTCATAAGTACACCCTTCATGATTATTACTGGTTACTTTACACACTAGTTAGGGAAATGCTTCAAAATGTCTTGAGTCAATCAACGGAATAAGAGTTAAGCTACATGTGTCTTGACTCATAAGATAGAGATACAATTATGCTGTTATTTGGCATCAGCATGACTGTAGGTACCTTCCCTGGACAAACTTGTCAATTCTAAATCTGCCTAATTAGGTTTTTTGCATATTATTGTACAGCCATCTATAGCAAGCTTATGCTATAATATTTTTAATTATTAAAATAGTTGTAAATGTACCAAAAAGGACTATTTTGCGAAACTGTGATATAAAATAAATATATATTCCCACTAACTAAAACCTTGTCTAATGATATATCGTAATTGAAATACGTCCCAGCCAACTTAATAAAATACACATATATCCTTTTAGGAAATACATCACCCTCTCTCGACAATGAAGATAATATAATAATACCTTATACCAGCGGCCAAACATGGTTCCAGCTATTTAACAGTTAAGCTAAAAAGTTAGCTGCATTAACCGCCCACCTTGACCGCTAGTGCGTCCCAGCTCTAATAGCTTGTCATACTGTTCATACTAGATGTTCTACACTGTGGTAACGGTAAGGCTCTATTAATCTTTCCACAATCGGCCACTTAAAGTCGATATTCCACGTCACTTATTGCTCTGTCAGTTCGCCTGACGGGGATGCTGGATTAATGAATTTTGCTATTCAATACAATAAACTTAACCTTAAACACTAACGTGGGAATTTCAAACTTATTACATTACTAATAAGGTGTAAATTGTATTGCGGAGGATCTGCCCAGTTTGTGCCAGCTAAGTGGTTGGCGCATATTTAGAACGCTTATCAGTTTCACGCGGGGATATACGGCATGTGTAAAGTAACCTATTACGGTTGGTTAATGAAGGTACCAGGATAAATCACCGTTTAATAATATTGTATATTTAGTGCATTTTCTTGTGAAAGTAATAATAGTTTTTGTGTGATTTGTGCCGAGGTTAAGGAAATTTTTGAAAGATATCCAAGTATGTTAAAGGATATAAAAGGAAAGTCAGTTTTGCACGAATTTGTGAGCTCCGTCATTTTACGTTACGTTATCAACTTTTAATGGATGCTTACTTAGGTCACGGGGTACTTCACAGCAGATATCGAAACTCGCTCAAGTAAGATGGCCTACTTGCTATCCTTAAATTGAAAGCCTATTAAAAATGGCCTGTTTTGTGATTATGAAGTGGAGAGATTATTCTGTCATCATCTCAAACAGTTCATTGGGCTTCCCTGACAAGTTCTATCCATTTCTCCCTTAAAAGCAAATAATTATGACTCTTCAAGTCCCAGGGCTCGACTCTGGCTTTAATCTCGGTTACCTCTTAGGTAACCTACGGTCGTCCAAATGGCGATGCTGCAGAGACCTTGTTAAGGAATTCACAGCTGAGCTAATTTTTTATTATCTGTTTGAGTGTGTGTGTATAATGTGTGTTTCTATCTGCATGTATAAGTGTCGTACTCAAGTAATTCACGCGCAATTATTATAATCCAGATTAGCATTTGAATCGTAAGTCAAGGACTTATGGGTGTCAAATATAATTTATCAGAGCGTGTCGATTATTCACGGTCATGACAAATGGCGTCGAATGTTATATATCTTGCGATTTGTGATTTGCGATTCGGTGAAGTAAAAAAATAAAGGTTAAGTCATGCAGGATTCATGTCGGCGTATATCCGATTTGTTTCGGAAGAGTTAGGTCGGACGGGAAGATACGTAAATATTTTGACAAAAAAGTAAGAGACCGGTGCGTACCAAAATTACCTCATTTCAATTAAATCGAAGCTACTGTCACTCTTAATGGAAACCTTTGATGATAGAGTGCTCCAAGGCGATTGTCGAATGAAAAAATATTTCTGATCGGTTCGCTATCCATTGCTTGTTCAGTATACGAAGTAGTAACGTATTGAGCTACCAATTGTGTAATACCTGTGTGAAAATCCTTATTAAAGAAATATTGTTTCAACATATTTGTTTATCCTATAATGCATTCAAAAATCTTCTTGTTTAAGCATTAACTTAAAAACTACCTCAAAAAAAATACGTTGTAGCTTCAAAAATTAAAAAAAAATATTATGCACATGTAAATTAAATTTTATTTTTAAGGAATGCATTTCTTGCAAGCAGCGCCCCTTGTAGCGTTATTCTGTAAATATGGTTTTGTTGAATCTCTATTCTCTCTGTTTTGCTCTTCGGAAGCTTTAATTGTCCATATATAGGTAAATTAAATTTGAGTAACTATAGATTGCTGAAATCATACCTACCTCAATCACCTTTTCCCACTGTCATTCAACAGTCGTCAATGTATGTAGTACATGACGATAGTCTCACGAGATGTATGGACTCGGAACACTAATTACATTCTATGGAGCATGGGGTGTGGCATTCCTTTGGGCCGATGAACTTTTTTAATAGAGCTAGCAATTTATTAGACATGATTATATTGATTTAAATTTTATTCTACGCTTAGTAAGTATCTCAAAGTAGTATTTAAGGGTTCTATATTTTTGTGATGCTTAAAATAAAGGTAAAAATTAAATTAAAGTTCAAATGGAGTAAAAGTAAGGCATAATAAATTACTATTGAGGGTAAGAGTTTTTCTAAATAGTTACAAGTTAAAACTTGACTCAATAACACCTGATAGCACCTAAATGATGAAATCCTCAACCCTTTCGGGTTTTACATGATATCGTACCGGAACGCTAAATCACTTGGTTACGTTTTTGTCGTAATAACTAACATTGCCGAAGCCTCCCACTAGCGAGACTTGGACCAATTTAGAAAAACTTTATCGGCCCTTCCAGGAATCAAAACCAGGACGTCCGCCTAATTAATCCACAGCGCATACCACTGCGCCACGGAAGCCGTCAAGCCAAGGTACCTACTAAATAAAATATTTTTCATACAATCGGATAGTTTAAAGCGAACTACACAAACCCATCTGAGGTGACGTTCAAACTTGCATCTTTCATTCGCCCACATACCGCGCCGCTAGTTCTAGCAAAAGATCTGTGACTTATGGCAGGCTTATACCTTAGGAACATTTCTCTTTATCCTATGGTAACGACCATATATCGTAACTAATATAACTTTTGATATTGAAAATAAGTTAAAAAAATAATTTAGTCATGACTAAGGACCCGCCGTTTATACTTTAATAATACGGAAAATACTCGCGATAGCTTAAATTCTAATATAGATGTCTAATTGGTCGCAGAACGTTGATATTACCTAAACTTACTTAAGTTACTGAATACAGTAGAATGACAACTGTGTATTTTTAAAAAATTAGATATATTTGGTATTATCTTAACGTGCATTTAATTTCATAAATGGCTTGAATTGTTAGAAAAATGACTACCGCCATATTATTCAAGGTATTCTCTAATATTTCATAGTTCTGTGGTGAACACTAGGTGATGCACAGCATCACAGATCCTGTAGCTAATATGTTATCTCGATGAGTTTAGTTGTTAATTTTACAATGGACATTACTTTACCACGTATTAGTTTGTGTTTAATTAAAAAAATAACATATAGATAAAAAAAGTGAAAATTTTTCGCAAATGGGTATCACTTTATACGAGGTCGCAGGCAATTCGCTTCGCTGTTTCGAATAGCTACTAAAGCGATGTGTGGCCTAGGCCTTACTGAAGTAAAAGTAATTTGGATTCGAATTTAACTTTATAACACTACAGTAGACGCAGATAAAAGCTACTCAGGCTACTAGCCAAAATCTACTGAATTAAGCCTCCGTCTTTACTAATAACACTCGCTACATTGAAACAGCGCGGTGGGTCTATGTACATCTCCACATTGTGAGAAGAGACCTGGGACATTAATTAGGTTGATAATGATAGGCTCTGTAAAAAAAATGTAAAACAAACAGACTACACTACATAGTAATGAGAAGAAACAGATAATCTCTCACGCAATTAGCGCTTGTATGAAGGATCGAAAGGGTGACCATACGTCGTGCTATGAGAGGGACAGTCCCATTTTCACAAAGGGGACAGAATCATAACACAAAGAAGGTTCATAAAAATTAGTCAGCAGGTTTCCACGATGATCTTAGTAAAGAAATAAAGATCATCTTTTTATAACGATATAATTTTTTTTATGTTTTGATTGTCTTATTTTAGTCAAGTGGGGCAATTTATTTTAAATTCTGCAATTGTTGGCTAGGTATTTAAACAATGTTTATTTTTAAGTTTCTCACTATAGGTAAGCTCACCAACTATAGCTGCCAATAAGGAGTCAGGCCTGGTCCTGCTGATTGGACAATATAAATTGGCTGATGGGAAGATGATAATACGCTAGCTAGATAAATTAAATTTTACTAATGGTGACGGATGCCGCTTTCACATACATTTCAGTCACGTCTGAGCTTAGATTAAACCTTAACTAAAAGCAAACAGGATCATCCGGTTTTAATGAAAAATTATGGTACCAGTACTCATCGGTATCATATCAGCCAGTCTGTCCGTATAGCGGTACTCAGATAAAAATAATATATCACTAAACGTACTGAGAGTGACACGCGAAAAGATTCCCGCATGATTTATGACGTAGGTAACTTGTAACCGTTAAAATTAACTATACGTGTTACGAACTAACTGTCGCCTTGCCTTTTGTTCTTGGAGCGAAGCAAAAAGCCTTTTTGTTTGATGTTATCAACCTATTTTTAACAGGCTAGTACAGTGTTAGGCTTGTTACATGTTACCCTCCCAAAAGGAATGCATTTGGGTCTTAGACGCACCTCGTTGGTAAAATGCGGGTAGGCGGTCTAAAGTTGACGATTGATTCATTATAAATTACTATCTGATGTAAATTTCAATGAATAGGCCAACGCCTTAAAGTGCTCTACAAAGTATATAGGGGTATACAACCATCAATTTCCCAAGCTGCTACTTCTAATAACGAACCATCACTCTAATATATCTTAGTTCCGCCCAGGACAACGTATCACTTGATCTTTTCTAACTGCCTTCTGATTCAGTAGTAGAGTCTACAGACAATCGTCATGATCCAAAAGTGATTATAAAACTTTGCGAATTCTCTACACTCGCGGAATTAACCTACAGGGTACTTTAACCGTGAACTCAGAACCTTGAAATTTGGTACGAAACATCATCTTATAGCACATATAAAGAAAAAGTTGCGAATTAAGTTACACAAATGGATCTGTCTGTATACTGTTACTACTACACCAATAGTAAAGATCTGTACCTGAAATAAATACTACTAATATTTCTTATTGCACAGGCTCACAATGCTTAGAAAAGTATAAAAAATTGGCACGAAAAAAAATACGCTTAAGTGACTTTTTATAGCTTCCAATGCAATAATCGCGGTCGACCATCTTAAGTGTTTTTGTGTGATTTTTTTGCGGGATTGTAAATAAATCAATTCATGATCGATTTCGTGACTACTCCTTAGCTATAGATCGATATCTGGCGTTACTTAGTGGAGATGTTACCTTAATAGGAATCTATAATGAATTAACTTAGGTTGGGTTGAGCACGTTCGGTGCAAATTGGTTTAAATTAAAAACATGGCTCAGGTGCCTGCCTGTCCCACTGATAGGTTAGATGAAATCTTGACTGTGTCTACACTCAATCTATTCTAAAAAAGTCAATTTGGCTTTAGATATAGTTGCCTATGTGGCTTCGATCACAAGGTCATCGGTTCTAATCCTGGGTCGGCTAACGGAATAATAATGACATTTTCCTTCTTCTATGAAAGTTTAGTTCATTCCAAGCCAAGAACACGTTTTGCCGTCGGCCCCAGCCATCATCAACATAGTGTTCGTTAATAAATGAAACATTATCACCCTAACCCCGCTGACCCGCATTGGAGCAGCGTACTAGGATAACTGATGAATATTTTTATATACATTATACATAAATACTCACAATGTATAGATAAACACCTCATCCCTATTCAAAGTATTTTTCAGAGGGAGGCATTATCACCCAACACTGTAGTTGGCCGATAGCAGGCTGATAATGATGATGATGATGATGATGATAGTTGAAAGGTAAGACTAGCGTTTGACAGGCGCGTTAAAAAAACAGAAAATTTGTCAGCCTTTGTACTGACCTAAGAATCTAAGCCAGTCTTCTTTATTAAAAACCGATGCATTAGAATTGTACCAGAGAGGTCGTCAAATGTTTGTATTATTTTAGTTTCGGCATGAAATTCCAATGTAACAACTAACGTGAAAACGGATAAACATACCATTGAACCGTTCCCAATAATAAAACCCCATTGTCATCGATCAACATCATCTGCATGCTCCGACTTCGCGAACTTTTTGCCGCCAAAAAAAACCTTCTTAACAACTACACAATGATTCTGCCATTCCTTGTTAAGATCAAGACTATCTTTAGGAAATCATTGAATGCATTAAAGAATAAGAATTTTGACTCGTTTGATAAGTGGTTAGGTTATGTGGCTTGGAATCAGGAGGTTATGGATTTGGATCATACTTGGCCGGGCTTTGGTTGGGCTCTGAAATTAAAAAAAAATGAATGAAATTATAATATTAGTATATTGATGATTTTACATCGTACCACCCTGGAAGAAAATATTTTTGCCCCAAGTGTTATTATCAACAATAGATAGTGATAGAATCAACATCAATCTTAGCAAGTAAAGCTATAAGTAACGTGGTTAATTCAAGTTCTACATTCTCTCTCTTAAAAGGGCAGAATACATACAAATTGGCAGACTTGTATTGATATTGATTCCATACACACGAGAACAAAGTTATAAAAGTAATTTTTTAACAATTGTTGCATTAAAACAGAACAGGTTAAAAATATCAAAATTACAAGCGTCCTCCCCTTAACTAACAGCTGGGCGTTGTTATACGGTCTTACAAATCGCCGATCGGGCCGATAAAAACACCATTAAATTAATATTACACATTTTTTCCATAAGTAATTGCTTTAAATTCGACCTTATTGAAACCCCACAGACCACGGTATTGTACGGTGTAAGGGATCCCATGTCGTTACGTATAAGTATTGTAAAAGGCAATTTGAGATAAATCCCATCAAGAGACACAATTGCTAATATACCGTTAACATATCTTATGACGATTTTAAGGATTAAAGAGTGGGAACTCGGAGACACTTTGAGTTATTGATTTTGATTATGACTCAAAGGGGTTCAAATGCAAATAAAAGTTTGGAGGGGACGCAACTTTGCATTTAATTCATTCAAGATTTTGATTAATATTATTTTTAGTAAATTTACACTTTCATTTGCTTTATGTACTATATGAACGGAAATCCATATATCAGTTTCGGATGTTACTATGAAAACACAGACCACCTTTAAATTTTCTGTCGATTTGTATTTTTAACGACCTCCGTGGCGCAGTGGTATGTGCGATGGATTTATAAGACGGAGGTCCTGGGTTCGATTCCCGGCGGTACAGATTGAGATTTTTCTTAATTTGTCTTGGTCTGGCTGGTGGGAGGCTTTCGCCGTGGCTGGTTACCACTCTACCGACAAAGACGTATTGCCAAGCTATTTAGCGTTCCGGTACGATGTCGTGTAGAAACCGAAACCTCTTAGACTACATCATCACTTAACATCAGGTGTGATAGCAGTCAAGGGCCAACTTGATAAAAAAAAATAAAAAAATATATATATATTCAACTTTGGATAAAATGTGGTCCATGTGTTTAGCTGTTTAGTCGTGGAGAAGCAACAAACATACACACTCACAAACTTTCGCCATTGCAATTGTAGTATTTGTAATGCCACTGTATGATTTACTCTTTTAATTTAATAGGTAGAATACCTGTGCAAACCCTTGAACTTTAATAGCAAGAACATGCCAAGAAAAATTGCCATCCCATCCGTTATCCCATAATCCTGGTTAGTTATAATGAAAGGCGTTTTTATACGTTCCTCCGCCGCCACGCTCCGCGGATGGTAATTTGCTTAATTCATATAATCACTGGCCGGTACCGTGCTACCAGCCGGCTGGATGTATACTATGCTAATCATATGGCTGGCCTCTAAGGATTTGTCTGCGTTTAATATTACTAGCTCCGTCTTACCGCGTATCATCAACATCATCATCGTCTTTTTCGTCAGCATTGTCATTTACATCAGCCTCTCTGATAGAGCTTAAGGTTCTCGTTGAGGTCCAAGTAAGGAGTCTAGTCTAGACCTTACTATTCTAGATAACGTGGGGATCTAACGCATTTACTTCTTCTTCTAAACTGAGATCCAAGTTTACAGCATACTCCTTTAGTTTTGTTCTGCTTAGTGCTTCTTGCCTTAACCCTAGAGCTCCCATTTGGTGAAGCTCCAGAGTTTGCTTAATCCTCTTTTTCTTTCTTTCTTGCCTGAAGGTAACTCCATCTATCAACGACTTCCCAGCTCTGACCTGGCATTGAATATTGCTCTGGAAGAGAGGAAGAATAATCTTCAATTTTACTTTTATTGCCACACTTTGAACAGAATGTACAGTAGACAAACAGATGAATAACTAGACCAACGAGACAATCAACTCGATTAGAAAACGTGATCTTAAGAATCTACAACAGGCGATGTAATTATGGAATTATTCTACATTTCTGAACCTGGCCCGGCTATTTTGTATAACTAGTTCAGCTTATTTAAGAGTAAGAAGGGTTTTATTCTTGTATCTATGTTTTTATAGACAATATGGCTAATATAAAGTAGGCTTCTCACAGGATTAGAATAACCGAGCATTAAAACAATTGAATGTATTAATCGTAATTGAATTGACCTAAAATGCTATGACCGCATTATCTTAAGAATTATTACAAAATTGTATATTGATTTAACAGCGTCGTTTAATAGTTTGTTGTAGTATTCTGGTAGTAGATTTTCTTCGTGTCTTCAATTTAGGGTGATGATGATGTCTATGATGACATGTAGAAACCATATACTGTATATGGTCAGTATATATAAGCCGTATTTGTTATAAGTAAGTCTGATGATTTATCTTGGGTAGATAGTATGATAACCTTATCACATGGTCATATATCACAATTAGATAAGATCCCAGCCGAAGTTTTTATCAATTCGTAATATTTAGTTATTTCCCATGTCAAAATTTGATACCACTACAGGATTTTAACATAAAGACACAAAAAATATGACTTATCGTAGAGTAAAACTTCCTGTTCTTTACTACAATTGCGATGTGAGTGTTGTTGTTGTGTGTAATCACGTGTTACATTGTCGCTGCGTATGCGCATTATGTTTAAATCGGCCGGTGAGCGCTTAGCTTAAGACATAAAAAATGATAATAAATTATTCATACCATTTGTCATTGGTGACAAATGTCATTTTTTTGACACTTCGCCTAGCCTTACACGTCCACGTAGTGTAATTATGGTCAACATAATTATAGGATCACATATTCAGTGTATTGAAAAACGAAAACGTCAATTTTGTTTACGTTACACATAAAATGTTGTTAAAAAGTGGGAATATTTTTATTACCATTGTAATATGTGCGTTAATAATTTATTGTGTGGTGTATTAGGTACTAAATTATACCTTTTAGGTAAAATAATTGAAATTTTTACCTAAATTAGTTTTTGCCTACACTACGACAAACACATTTATTAGACTAAACCATTGTCAATTAAGAAACGTTACATGAGTTTTATAATTAATAATTAAGAATTATAAAAATTATAATATGTATTTTTTGTAAATGACATTACAAATTGTGTGTTTCTCGGGATGCGCGACAAAAGTGATTATATTATAATTCCGGCTAGTGCTGTGGGTAAGAGGTGAGAGGAGGAGCTGCCCACCGCTGATGTATGCGTGAGCGAAAGAGAAGCTAGACAGATAGGTCCCATACAGCGTTAATACGTAACTTAACGAAGTGATTTCTCACTAAAAAGTTATTACTTCAAAATCAGTGCTCTCTATTTAACGTTAAAAAATTAATATTGCAAATACCAAAGTATCTACCAGGAAACTAACGACGAACTAAGACCTCTAATTATTAAAAAAACCTTTACAATTACGCCATAAAGTTTATTAAATGACTACTTATAACTACGCGAAGGAATTATCCTTTTCCCCATACAGTTTAGAAATGAAGATATTAATTTTTTCTCGTCATATACCATGTAGTTCATACGCATTGAATAGACGCAACGTCATTAATATCCCAGGATAGCATTCCCTGATAATGGCCGGCTTCCCTGCAGTGTTGCTGCTTTTAAAATTAATTAGATACGCTCTGCACTCTGTACTGTATATGTACTGTATTGAAATGCGCACGAGTACTGATAGTACGAAATTTAAATTACAATTCTATTCAAATTATATTCAAATGGTCTAAAAGTTGGTGGTGAAGAGTTAGAGTACTTTAAGTATTTTGTTTAATCACACCTGATGGTAAGTGATGATGCAATCTGAGAGGGAGTCGGGCTAACTTTTTAGCAGTAGGATGAACTCCACGTCCCTTTCGTTTTAAACACGACATCGTACCAGCAGCGACGGAAGTCGCTCGGCTGTGTGTCTTCGATGGTAGGGCGGTAACTAGCCACGGTCAAAGCTGACCTGGACCAATTTAGAAAATCTTAATCGGCCTAGTACAATCAGACCGAGGACCTCCATCTTATCAATCCACTGCGCATATTGTTGCGCCACGGAGGCCATCAATTTAAATTTAATCACAAGATGTATGAGATTCTTGGGGAATAAATTTAAATCTTGCTTATTGATTAAAATCTCACAGATTCTTCTGAATAAGCTTTACTTCCACTTTTTTAAACTACTTTCGAAGTAAACTGTTTATTACACGGCTAAATCTCAGAGCCTCGTTCTAGTACAGCCATTTAAAGTAGAGTAAGATCACTGTAATCTGCAAGATTGCCCATTTTAATTGACTCGTTACTTGCTATAAGGAAAGTTACCTCTAATTAGTGCCTTATTAGTGATTGCACTTTCAACAATTTGTACGGTTGATGTCGTGCTAGCTGAGCAATACGTTTATAGACAGGTTAGTGCCTGTTTTCTTTTTGCAAACTTGGTTTAATCTTGAAGGTTGCCATTATCAGTGCGTTTGGAGTTGCTAATGATTTTAATCGCTTAATATCTCATGATAAACTATAGTTAGATTCCATTTAAACGCTCTTTCACCGAATCTTTAAAAGATAAGGTATTGGGAGCGTAGAACCACCAAAGCGGATTTGCTGTTACGATTGTGTTACGCTTTGAGATGTCGTTAATAAAATCATTGATTTTTTAGTAACCTCTACTTAGCAAATGGTTTTTAACATCAGTCAGCAGTCAGTGTTGATAGAGGCGGGCTAATTTGTCAGCGGTAGGATAAAAATCTAAAATCTTCACTCCTTTCGGTTTTTTTACGACATCGTACCGGAACGCTAAATCGCTTGGCAGTACGTTTTTGTCGGTAGGATGATAACTAGCCACGCCCAAAGTATCCTAACAGCCAAACCAGTCAGATTCTGATCATTCCACAATGCAACAGTTACAAGTCTAAAGTAATCACAGAGTACCAAAAAAATTACTTTGAACAAACTTTACTCGTAAACTGTGAAACAGTTAGCTTTGAATAAAAATAAATCCCTCCAAAATACAGATGGGCACTTAAAGACGTGCCCTACGAGCAACAATATTTTATTCAACAAAAATCATGCATTCGAAAATAAATACAATTCGTTCGCAACAAAGTACGCACACGAAAATGATTTTTATTGCGAAAGAACAAAGGTTCACAACCCCTCAGTTTGTGATGACATGTCACTCATCGCATGCAGTCTTTAAGTCTTTAATTGGCATAATCATTACATTTTGTTGCGTGTACGCTATCGAGGCGAGCGATATTCCGAGAAACATACTATAAATTAATATTTAAAAGCTCCCAGATACAATATCTGATCGCAAATGTTGATTCAATAAAAGAATCGGCTTAAAGGAGCTTTCATACCTAACGTACGTACTCGTGCTATCTTCATGACAAACATGTTGAGAGGCAGTTGGGTCGGCTTTCAACTTCACACGAGAAGAGAAATAAAAAGTTTTTGTAACAACACTGTTAATATTGTAAAAACGAATGATTAAAAAAGAACAACTTTTTGCCGGCTCTTATAAAGAACTTCCTTCCGAACCGTTGGTAGAGACACTACAAAAAGTCTGATTTAACGTTTCAAAAATGCTTATATTAAGCCTACTTGAAATAAATGAATTTGAATTTATCATCGCATTTACAATCACGCACTTTCGTACGTTTAGGAATAACCTTAAAAATTAATCGACTTTAAATAAAAAGTGGGTGTGTTACTACGCCTGAATGTATAGATATATTTTATATTTTCTCTAAAACTAGCTATTTGAGTTTGATGGGGTGTGTTTAATTAAATAAAATTTTAAAGAAAAGTAGAAGTAAAAATTTTTGGTAGTAATGTGATTTGAAGACGGTTTGTTTTATTAAAAATACATTTTAATCTAAAACATGATTGGACCGCTTTATTCTAAGTTCTTGAATTCCATTCTCGACTCAGACAACCCAATCGAAATTTATACAAAAGAAAATTCTAAATTTACTCAAGCTGGAAACCAATGCATTTTCAATTCAATGAAACTCAATACAAAGTCAAATTAAAGTCAATACAAGAAAAACAATAAGCGCGTTACGCCTTCTCATAGTCCACGCCTGAGAATACGTCAGATGTGGAAGCACCTTAGTAGCGTGTAAAGACAAAGTTATTTGCTACTTGGAGCAGGAGTCGTGAACATTATATCTGATCGTATGTGGACATCATTATCAAGTGCTAGGCTTTAACTTACACGCAAATAAAAATGTATTTAATGTATATCATTGATATATTTATGATCAACATCTTAAGATATTAACTTCCCGCTATGATATTTCATGAAAATATTTTAAAAAATTTGAACAATTTTTATAATTAATAGTCACTTAATATTATATTATTAAAGAGTACAGTTCCAGCACTAACCTTAATTGTGTATTTATTCATAAATGTACACTACTGCCATTGTTGGCGTATCTTATAAATAAATTAATTAATTAAGAGGTTGCTAAACATATTTCTCATAGACCGGTAACGCATTTGCAGTTATTCTTGCGTTGCAAATATTCATGGGTGACGGCAATCACACAAGATCGAATAATCCGCATGTTCGTATGAATAAAAAAATTAAAAAAATGTTTAACATTTAATATATTAAGTCTAACTCACTTCCGGCGCGTCAGAAGTGAGGCTTCGGGCGTGGCTATAGCCTTTCGTGGCCGGTTACTACCCAAACAGTAAATATTTACTGCCAATCATTAACATATTAATACTATGGACTTCGGGTCAGCGCTAAAAAGTGTCCGAACCAAAGAGAGCTAAAACGCGAAAAAGAATTCTAATCGCATTCAGTCTCATATTAGCTTACTGAGAGAATACACGTCAATAATGCTTTAGAACAACGAAAGCATAGAGTTATTTTGTTGTTCAATATTTGAATTTTTTAATTCCTTCATTTTTGAATTGAAAATAGTTTTAATTAATAAACTTTTATTTTTTATGTCATGAATATTAATCAAAGAAGTTTTACCATAATTGTAAATGGAACCCTTCCGTTCGTCCGTCCGTTGGTCCGTCCTTCACATTCGATTATTTTGATAACTATAAGAATTATCTACATGAAATTTGGAACAGTTATTTAAATCAGTCATTGTAGTAAAAATATATTGGTTGGTACTAGATTTATCCCAGCATATAGAGGTCACTGATAAATTTAAAGTTTGCTGTGAATATAATATATAGGTCAAAGATGCTAAAAAATTCAAAGCTACATACTCCACACCATTTATGTTGTTCTATTTTCACGAGAAGCTGCCATGTCCAAAAAGGCTGCCATGGCAACCGTCAGTAAAAGCTAATAACTTATTGCAAGCAATTAGACCGTTACAAATTAGACTGTATAACAATAATAAGACATATATTAAAATATTTTAGTTAGTTTAGAAAAATACAAATACATTCTAGTATAAGATATCTCACTTTTGTCGTGAATTTTGCATTACACCTGAAGTCCATAGTACTAACTATTAATATGTCAATGCTGCCAATTAATGCCACGTGATGATGATGATGATGATGATGACCGATGATAACCGGTACAATAAGTCATACCGTACTGAATATTGGAGGGCTCAGATATACAGGCAATCCTTTACTAAATACGAATTAGTGTGTAGAAAAGTATGCAGTAAAAGTCCCATCCAAATTGAATCAGTAAATTTTGAGAGACACACCTACATACATACATACAAATCAAATATTAAACACCTGCTTTTGAAGTTGGTTAATAAATAAAATTGTTGAGTATCTTCCAAGAAATTGTAAAGATATACTTACGCAATTCTATGTGGAATATTATGTGGGTTTAGAGATTTATAACTTCTCAATAAATGCAAATACAGACATTTCCGAGAAGGTTCGGAGCCTGATCTATTCCGTGCACTCGGGGGTCAAGATGGTTATGAAATAATATAAAGTGAAGACGTAATGCGGGGGGGTCACTTCACACTTGTCCGCACTAGATTGTCATTCAAATAGATCTAGGCTGTTATGTCGTTCTAAAGAAACATTTTATTTTTGTAGTTACAAACATAATAAATAGTTCAAATAATGTATGTAATAATAATTTATTTTGAGAATAACAAATGCAGTTACTGGATATTTTACTTCAGTCCTAGTGGTAAACCAGCAACCCTTTCCTTTACCAAAGCAAAGTAATCTTTTGAGAGGTTTTCTATTTTTCAGGAAATATTTTTCTTATACTCGATGTTTTAGATTGTTTCAGTTACGGACCTTTACTTTCCTATTTCACATAGAGATAGTGTTACAAAGCGTTTCATTATCGAACGAACGTTCGTTACGATAATTAAGGTCTCGAACATAAAATGAAAAATAAAATATGAGAGTTCTAAATATAAACTCTGAGAAAAACACAAAACATCTTCTTCTTTCATTTACATTTCACTTTCAAATCGTTTTGAAGGTAACTATGAAACTATGTGGATAATTGCGGACAAATGTGAGGTCTGCCTAATAAAATTGTCACGTGTCTCTCTTCTAGCTTCGTAGAATTGGTAGCGATAAACGGACGAAAGTGCCTATCGGTTTGAGCAGATTACCATTAAAACCACCACTCGCACCCACGTGTGAAATGTACGGGATATGGTGGGTACTTGTAGTGTACTGTATGTATTTTTGAGCACGGATTTCAATTTCACGATATGTTAATGTTTTTTACAGAAAAAGAATATTGTAATTTTTATGACATTATGTTTTATTAAAAATGTTTATTGCTCAAAAGAAAATTTTATAAAGTTTTTAACCTGTAAAATAAAACCCTAATACTCTACGGCTAAAAAGTTACTTATGGCCATGTTCTTAAGTTACTTTACATATTTAGGCACGACGCCTATAATCATGGATAACAAATCCTGAAAATTGGATAGCATAATTAATTTCATTGAGTAAATTCCGAATCGAAGTTGAAAGAGACGAATTTCTTTCGACGGATTAACTGCGCGGGTGCCGGGTCCATCGCGTGGCTTTGAGAAAAACTCCAAACAGAGTCCGTGACTTGTGACACGAGTGTAAGTTTAAAAGGGATCCCTTAGTGAGGCGCGTCAACGATCTCTTCCTCTGTTCACATTATTCTCCCTACCCAGCCATATTTAGAAAGATCCTATTGAAGTAGCTTCGGATAATTCTTCGAATCGGGACCTTGCTGCATTAGTCAAGGCCAAGGCCTTTTAGCCGAGTGCCGCCTAGTACTTGCTTGGTATGCTAGACACCACGCAAGTACTGGGGCGACCTATGAAACATTAAGTATTACTTTATTCAAAATATTTAACCCAGAATTGGAAATTGGTCGGTGGATACACCTTCATATCTCGGAGAGCACTTTACGCCGTTTGTCAATCAATAACATTTAAATGTCAAACATTATCAAACATCAGACCCACTACGAAGTGGTTCAGCATGGTGGTTTAAAGCTCCAAATCTCCTCTCCTATCTAAGGAGGGAGAACTAGTTCAGTAGTTGAATTTTAAAATAGACTGAAGTTTACGTCTTCATATTATATTTGTAAAGTACACGCGTTACACCCAGTAGCGAGCAAGTTACGCGTAGGCAAATCTCTCATCTAACAGCAACCGCATTTCAATAAGTCGTAAACAATTATTTTTAATAACCGCCGCAAACTTCATTGTCATTCCAGTACCGGAGCACAGAGCATAATAACATAAAGATGGCAGATGAATCGCTGCCTCCATGCCTTGTACTGTGAACGCGTCGTAATTTCGCCGTCATCGCCTGCTTTAGGGTGTCTGTACACGAAACAACGGTTTCTCCTTAACATCGTGATAACCGTCTACAGGTAGACCATTGATGTGTCAATAAACAAATCTCTCAGAGAAAAGATCTCTTAGAGAAAGGCTACTTATACTTTTATAGCGATCAGTAGCAACAAAGTTGAAAATATCGGTCTCTTTTTCGTCCCTTCTTAACGAATGATGCGGTGGGATGAAGCTTAATATAAATAGGGATATGGAGTTTACTATTCGTATTAGGATTTTTTTAGTCATCAAACCCTAACTCTGTACCAAATTTCAGCTCTCTAAGTTTATGGGAAGTACTAGTTCTATTTTGATGATCATGAGTGAGTGTTGTAAATGCAAAACTTTGATTTCGTTTAACTTCGGAATTGAATGACCTACAGACTTGAAATTTTGCATTTTAAGTATGTGATTATAGCTTACTAGATAACGAAAATTTCAGCATTCTAGTCTTTTCCAAAGGTTCTCAAAATAGGGCCTGAAAATGCGGTCAAATGGTTCCTGTAAAGGTATACAAGCAGTGCTTGCTTCGCGCTCGACTTAGCGGGAACACTGCCGTTCACCCTGATCTGCAAAAATATTTTCCTTCAGTTTGATAGAAAGAATAATATTAGTCACATAAAAAAGACGTGTGGCACTCGGAGACTGCCGCGGTAAAGCTATTGCATAGCATTTTTTATCAACTTATGCAATTATAATTATATATTTATTTTATTTATGCGGTATTTTTTTACAAGCGTGATATTTCAAAAAGTCATTAAAAGTTCTGGTATTTATCAATAGATGGAAAAACTAAAAAGTATCACCGCTGTGTCGGTCGGAGTAGTCCGGCCGGACTACATAGAATCTATGCAATAGCTTAAAAAGATAAGGCTATAATATTCTTTTTTTGTAAATAAATTAGCTTGTGTGTAGATACCCTTAAGTACCATCCACACAATACTCCATATTTCTAACACCGTAAGGTCGAAAACTGTTACGTCATTTATGGAGTTATCCTCCCATAACTTGACTTTGGTTAAAGCTTTAAGCAATCATGAGTTTTAATGTTCTTGTTTTAGAGCTTAAAATCGAATGTACGTTTTGTGTACGAATTGTCGTAACTTCTGTCAAAGGCCGTCGTAAAGTGGGCCACGCGGGGGGTACGATAGCTGACTATTTGCATATGACCAGGCTGCGGCTTGACGAATGGTGTAGGAGTGTGGATAGGCCTTTGTCTCATGTGTTTTAAATGTACTTCAAGTTATGGCGTTGAAATTAAATTAGCTATTTTTTATTTTAACCCTCAACTCAGATGTTTTTAATACAGGCATATTTACCCAGATGTATAGACGGCTATACAACCACGAGTCTTTTAGATACACAGGTTTTTATAGGTTAGTTAGTAGTGGAACCATTACCTAAAACAGAGCAACACTTGCAAGGATCATACCCTACATAGCATTGATCGACGTCCGTCAACCACTAGTATTAATTTTTAGGTGCTTGTTATTTCGTTAGCTTACGTACCTTTTTATCACTTCGGGAAAATAGCATTTTTTCAAATTGTCAAAAGAACGAAAAGCTATACCTTTTTTCTATGATAATCCCTTGTATCTTCTTGTTGCTACTATTAAACAATATATCTAAGCTAATAATAAGTTAGGAATAAGTTAGGACCCTGGCAAATGGACTGATGTAGTCTCTGCCTACCCTTATGGGTATTAAAACAAAAACAACAACAGAAAGAACATTTATATTTATAGTTCAACATATAAATATACAAGACATCTCATTATTGACTACATTATTAAAAAATTTTTTTTGAAGTTAATTTTAGTTAAGGACGAAATTTACGTAGGGATTTTCGTTGAACTGGATGAGTTTGTCGTTTGGAGACGTCAGTTTTTTGTGAAATGTAGCAAAATATCAACATTAAAAATCAGTAGTTCCGTTACAAATATTTAAAATAAATAAAAAAAACCTTTCCCCTATTCACCGCTCAGTGTAGAATGGATGTGGTGTATAAATCTTATCGAATTGACAAATTCCTCGCCTCTGGGAGGTTATTAATGGTGTGGCAGAACCATTAACTGCGCTATCGCGTGGTGTTATGACACTCGGAGCTGCAACATGCGTCACTTCCTTGCATACTACTAGTTTGCAATTCATCGAACGACACCACATTTATTATTTGACTAGCTCTATCCCGTGGTTTAACCCGTTCAGATTCCCGTTCCTGTGGGAATATCAATATAACTTGCCTGAAATGCACCAGACCATAATATATCACCGTGCCATATCTTTTAATTCACATTTATTCGGCCGTTTAGCCGGAATTGAGTTACATAAAATTATAATTGATATTTTTAAATTATAGTTAAGCACAGAATATATACTCTTAGAAAAGAGTTCAACGCACATGCAGCTATGCCTTGCCAATATATTAGTTTTAAAATATCGTTTAACATATCGATTCCTATTCCTATTATTAATGAATTGTATTAGTAACAAGGATCCTTCAAGAAAAATTTGGGCGCCTTGCATTTTTATACAGGATAACAGCCATCGCGCTTTCCGGAAAGCACAGTGTTGGTCGATGGACGACATCAAATGTGTCGCAGGGAGCCGCTGGTCTCGGGCAGCTTTGGATCGTTATTTGGTAGTCCCTACAAAAGGCCTTTGTCTAGCAGTGGACGTCCATCGGCTGATAATGATGATCATCAGCATTAACAGCCGTCGAACAGCTATTGCCGAGGTATTCTTGCCGTAAACTCTAGGGACTCGTGTTTACTTTTATTTACTTGTAAACTAAGTATAGTGAAATAATGGACTTTGGTTGATTTAATTTGACTTTTATTTTTGGCACTTGCTACATTCCAGTTTATTCTGTTACAGGTAAACGATGCCAGTAAACACCTAAGTATGCAGGTACACCTCACCGCTGTCAATTCAGATTCCCATCACAGACGTAACTTTCAACTTTACACTATAATACCATATCATATTATTGAGGCGAAATGTTGGACTCGCGCTAAATTGAACCTTATCCTATTGGATTAAAGACTGCGTTGACTGAAGTGAATGTTGTATTTTATTTTGCGAGAAAACCACTGAAACTCAATGCCACTTAGAAGCATGAGAGCAGTGTGGTCCAATTTTAAAGCGCAAATGAACTCTTTAACGGTTTTTTGTGAAGCTATTAAAATATGATAGACAAAAATATAGTAGGTAGATAGACTTATAAATTACTATGTTGCCAGATTCTTTTCATACTAGGCTAGTTAGTAACCCTCAAAGCTTTAAATTTAGATCTTCTTTACAATTTTTAAAAGATGATGAAGAAAGGGATAAGATATGCTTAAATGGTTTGGGTATATAGACAGAGTAGATGAAAGATGATTAGAAAAGATATTTATGAGGCGGGTGAATGGAAATGTTGTAAGGGGAAGGTCTAGGCGAATGTTGCTGGACCAAATTCAAGACATTTTATAGAATGGCCAGGTCAAGAGTACCCTAAACCAACAAACATGTGTGAAAAAAAAAACAAGGCCGTAGCAAATGGAAGGATGTAGTGTCTGCCTACCCCTATGTGTATGAGGCATGATGTGTATGTATGCCTTCACAATTATTTCACAATAATGTAAAAAATAACGCACCAAGCATGCACTACCTAATAAAAAGTTTTTGTCTAGCGTGTGTATTTCAGTTACAATTAACAATTCGAACTTAGAACGATATTGTAACTCAGAGGATTTAGCGATTGAATTATATACCTATTAAAGTAACAATAGACTTTATGATGGATATGTAACCTATTTTAGCCGAGGGTAACACTTCTGTTACCGTAGTTTCCACTTGACACAATCAATGCGAGCATCTAAAAACCGCAATCCTGAAAACTGTCACCCAAAAGCTCAGCCACGTGGAACGCGCAAAAAACCACCACGGAGCATGCTCCGTTTAATTAAAAAGGGGTGGAGTTATTATATAATTACGAGCGCCGCCGACCAATCAGCGCGCGCCCGCCGCCGGACACCCAATTAGGTGGCAGATATGCCCGGATGCGCGGGAGACGGTTTTTGCCACCATGGCGATGTAATGGCGGGCGATTTGCTGACGAATTTTCGCGAAAATTTAACCAAACTATGCGGGTATGTTGTAAATTATAAATGTTTTTTGAAAAATAGCTGTATTTTTACAAGCTTTTTTTAATTTGCTGTTTTTATGCTTTATTGCCTAATAAGCCCTACTTCGTGGCAAACGAATTAAATTAAATTTCAAATTTTCTCAAATTGTGTGAATATTTTAGGCTATAAAAGCTTAATTAAAAACTAGCTTTATTTACAGCAAGCTTTACAGTTGCTTTTTTGTATGTGTTAGTCAAATACTTAAATTACAATCTCTTCCTGAATGTGACTAAATGCAATTCCACCATAATTGGTTATGATTGCTAGTTTTAAATGTTATGAATATTTGTAATCTGAAATGCCAAATTAGAACTTCTTCCTGAAGTTAAATTTAACTTAAGATAAATGCTTTTCCCGTGTATTTTTGCTAGTCTTATGACGGATTTGAAGGTAAGCATACAAACTTTTCAGTTTGGTATCCTGTACCTTGGTAAGTACTTCGACTAACTACATATTAGACCATTTATTCAGTAGCCTTTTGTCAACATATATTAAAGTATTGTCCAAATGACTTCAAGGTCTTTGTTTCGGGAAAACCCACAATTGTTTGCGACTATGTACCTACATACATACGACATAATATTCTACGTATAATTTAGTCGTTTACAAATTCCTTTGTCATGTGCTTGGAATGATAAAACATCATTTTGTATGCTCTAAGCATTATCGTTAATGTCTCATAAAAGACGTTTGTTATAACCATGACGTTATTTATTTTCATACAACGACCCTTGCCAAGCAGATTCCCATTTTTGAGACCTTTGACCTTGAATAATTTTAATTTTCAGGTAACAAGTCCATGTAGATTTTTCAGCATTTATTTATAACCAGTGGCCGGCAGCGACTCCGTCGCAAGAAATTACGCTTTGGGATAATTCAACAAAAAGCCTGTCTTTTCTCAGAATGTAGATTATCTGTGTACCAAATTTCATTTAAATAGGTTTAGTAGTTTAGACGTGATTGAGTGACACAGAAGGTATAGTATAGTAGTATAAATTGTGTTCCAAAGATTTATATCAATTTTTAGTTCTCTGGAAATTATTGTAATTGCATAGTTACCTATAAACTAACCAGACTAAGAAGTATTTTATTTTTTGTGTGAATTGGGCCCAAAAAGAAAAAGTACAAGATGATTCTCCTATCGAGTATTTCTTCAATGACCGATGCTCGCAATATTTTACAGTTGTTTACGAGTACAGCCATTATAGCGCGCAAAGCGACAGAATGAGGCAGCATGCTTGCGGTACTCGCTACTGGTAATTGATACATAATAGCAGCATAAAAGTGTTTTTATACAAATCTTATGATTTTAATACGAATCTTTTTTTTTTGTTCTAACAAAAGCAGCAATAGGTTGCCATTATATAGTATTAGTATAGTTTTCCCATCTATAATACTTCTCTTCATCTTTATCTAGCGCACTAATCCGTCACTTTCTTGGCCCATTTTTCTGTTTGACTTCTATGTCCAGTTCATTTTTTATTATTACCGAATCAAGAAATTATTAATTCATTATATAAGCCATCTGCGAATTCCGTCAATTATTATTGAATGCAAAGTTGATTTTAAAATTGTATCAAAATTTTATTTTAGACTCGTGTCTTAATATTTCAATTAAGCTAAATAATTCTTTAATAAACAAAAATAGCATTCTATATCATCATAATTAAAGGACCCAGTAACAATTGAATAGGTAACCACACAGCTTTGCAACCAACCAAATAAGAATAAGAAATAATCATTGGTATCCCTATCCTATAAACCTTCACAAACGACCAAATAAGAAATTATTATTCTTAGTATAACCTCAATCGTAAAGGTAACCAGACAACTTCGCAACCAACAAAATAGCGTCACGTATGACAAAAGTGATATCGGTAACCGCAACCCGTTAAATTACCCCCAATAACAGCCCCGCCCGCGGCGACCGGCTCGCTGCCCTTCGGAAAACACATAAAAACAATTCCAACTCGGCCCAGAGTGGAAAAAAAATATTCATTTGTTTCTTACAGTCGGTCGCGATGATTGCTGTGGCCACTTCAATTTCCGTTACGGTTTATTCCGATGGGACACAGTCTGCGAAAATTGCTCAAATACTCAAACTCAGTCAGCGAAACTTTTCCCTGAAACTGCGATGTTTAAAGTCAAAATAAAATGTTCAAAGTAAAAAAAGATAATGCGGGGATGTTCCGCTTTCGAATAAAATGTACGTTAGCGTCTTGAGTATTTTTGGATTTGGGTGACGTTGTCGCTTGGAGTCTTTTTGCCTTTTCGTGGAAAATAGCAAAATAAATAACTTAATAACTATTTATAATGAACTTGTGTATAATGAACTAATTGAAGCCTATTCTATTATTCAGGTAAACTTATGGTATAAGAGCTTGTAATGGCTAGATTTTTTCGTTAGTTACATGCATAGATACATGTGCATTTTACAGACGAATATCTTAGCATTCCATGGATTCACCGTACCTACGGATGCTGAACCCGTCATGGTGTGGCCGAGAGAAAAACGCCGAACACAGTCCGAGACTTGCGGCACGGATGTAGGCTTAAGGGTACCCTTGGTAACCGGTCAATGCTCGCTTTTTCTATGGAATTATTCTTCCTGCTTAACCAAATCTGGTAGTATCCCTCTAGAGCAGCTTTGGACACTCGTTCTAGAAAGGAGCTTACTGCAGTTCTAGTCAGGCCAAGGTCTTTGATCAGATAGTCCAAATAGCCATTTTTTGTTAGTAAATTTATGAGGCCATAATAATAATAATAATTATGGAATAATTTTTAAGCTTTTGTGATCCGAATTCCATGTAGACGAAGTCACGAACAGTTAGTAATGTAGAGCTTGAATCAAAGGTCAGTGTTCTCATTTTGAAAGCATAACCACTAACTGACAACTGTATTTTCTTACACTGTGCGCTCCTTCCCCCTTTCTGGTACTCCGGCTTAATGATAGTGGCGTTGTGGTTAAACCATTATTAACTCCATCTCCCTTACACTCGTACAAATTGCGTAAATTAAAGCGGGAGGCATTACATCCAATCCGAAAGGTACGTGATCACCATTATGGTTACGGTCGGCACCCGAAAATATTTCTCATTGCCACGTGTGCTATTGAAAAATGGTTTTTAATTTTATCACATTAAATCATGAATTCGTTTAACATATTTTTTTGTACGTAGATAATCCTCGTGGCTGATTGTAAGGTAATCGTTTATATTCTTTTGTTTCTTATTTTGTGTTTTTTTTTCTCGCAATACATATTTTCAATTACAGCTAGACAAAGTAGACTTTGAAGATTGTTTAATGTCTGGTAGCCAGCTATTTATGTTAATGTTAGATCGTTATTAAAATTTTGATGTAAATTCAAGCTTATCAGATTGTAAAATGTTTCTAATATGAAGATTACAAGTACATTATTTATCGTTAATGGTAAATTGCCAAAACTTTTTCCATGTTCAGACAAATAGTTTACGTTGAACTCATACTGATCTAAGTCCCACGATGTTCCAAGTTGTAGATCCTTTGGTTTCTTTCCGAAAAATATGTTGTTTTAATTATCATTATCAAAATTAGTCTATTAACGGCTCACGATCAGGCCAGGTCTCCTTGTAGAAGAGAGGTATGGAGCTTAGATCAACCACGCTGCGCCAGTTCAGGTTGGCGTGCTTAGGGTGATAATGTTTTATTCATTAACAATTACTATTAGATGATCATGATAGCAAACGGCACCGACGGCTCTAAGGAGAACATCTCCGAGGCACGGTATCGTAACACCACCAACTTCTCGACTCCACGCTTGAAATATACTGAACATTTCATAGGATTTGACCACGTGATCAAAGCCACATAGGCTAACCACTAGCCTAACGAGGCAGCGTTTTTATGCCATACAGAAAAAATCCACTTTTCACAGTCTGTCTTACATAGGAATATCTTCTTTCATACATAACATTACACCTTGTTCCCATAGGGGTAGGTAGAGACCATATCCGTCCATGACGTATCGTCCTGCAATTTTAGCGTCTCCACATTCATTATCCTTTCATACAAGGGTTTGGACTCTTGACCTGGCCATTACTTAAAATGTATTGCCAGAACTTCCATGCTTCCCCTTCATCATTTCACTTACCCTCGCCTTGTAAATCTCTTGTGTCAATCTTCTTTCATCCATAATCTCTACATGTCCAAACCATAGACTAACCACTTTCTAACTTAGTCACTATTTCTTTTACACCACACTTTTCTCTTATCATACTATTTTTAACTCTATCTTCTTTCATTTATTTTAAATTGAATATTTATAAATGTACCTACTTATACGCAAGTAACAATAAACAGTCAAATATTCATAATGCAACCTTCAAAAAACTATAGGTAGGTACATGACATAAAGAGTTTTTATTACAAACTAAGTCACATGAAAACGTGTGCATGCGATACCATCAACATTTCCACGAACAGACGGAACAGATAAACAGATATGTATACACGATGTATTAGTTTAAGTATTCATAAGCAAAAAGACATCGTGATCGTGCTTGGACGCGATGTGGGGAAACGCTAGGAATTTCATATTTTGCTTAATAAAATATTGTAGTATTGGTAAATGTATTTTATGTCGTATTTATGTCTAACTTGTTTGTTGTAATGCCTCTTGACTTGCAGTTTGAAGCTGCGGATTAAGGGATTCGACGTTTGACTCCTGAAACAACAATAAAGTTATAATTCATCAGTACACCCACTTTATGGCAAGGATTCCAACACTGGTTCAATGTTAGTTTGAGGGATTAGGGATATACAATTTTGGACTTTGTCGTCATTAACCATGGTTAATAATGAGACCGACTAATTAACGCAATGTCTTTTGTATGGGCTGCTACTGTTAATCCTGAAAGAAAAAAATGTAGCCTTATTTAGGACTCCAACTAAGGACCTTGTAGTCAGTAGTCGCATAGGCTTACCCAGCTACCAAAGAGGCAGGTTCAATATTCAAACAACAAAAATTGTTTTTTATATGTTTCCAGTTTAGCCAACCTTTTAAGAAATTTTGCTTACAGATAGATTGCATTCTATAGAGACGCTTATTGCATTTCCAAAATTAAAGAGTTCTCGCGGATTTTGGAAAATTCAATTGCATTAATTACAGACGTAAGTTGTACACCTTGATATTAAGTAGAGATACCTTATTGGGAATTGACTCTTACTTTATTAGAATGTAAAAATTGTATCACATTGGATAATAAAAATATTTTTATATCATGTTTATAGGTAATGATATAGGTACATTTGGTTATACTTTGGATTATAAAGTTGAAAGTTCTGCAAGTGAACGTAAGGTTAGGTTGCCCGTCATAAATGATAAATGACTTATGTATTTACGACCACATTAAATACGTTTAAATCTTACATGATTGTTTACAGAATTGACATCATGTTGAATCATAAATATAATATGAGCGTTAATTTAAATTTTGTCAATGAATTTAATATCATGACAGTTTTAATTATTCTTGTATGTCTCGCAAACTGTAGTTATTTTGTATTTAATCAAAAGCTAAATGTTTGTAATGAGCTTTGCTCAGATAAATAAGAAGTTTGAATTATGGTGGGTTTAGAACGTGGTCCTAAATGAATGTTCAGACCCTTAATCAACAAAATATTTCCATAAACTAAAATTCTAATCTCTTCTGTATTACACTTACTTTTAGACAGCTTCCGTGGCGCAGTGGTATGCGCAGAGAACGGAGGTGCTGGGGTAGATTCTCGGCTGTGCCGATTAAGATTTCCAAAATTGGTCCAGGTTTGGAGGCTTCGACCATGGTTAGTTACCACCCTATCAACAAAGACGTGATAGCGATTTTGCGTTCTGGTACGATGTAGAACTGAAAGGGGTGTGGATACGTTTCCACCTATAGATTGCACCTTCACTTAACGTCAGGTGTGATAGAAGTCCAGAGTTAATTTGTAGAGAAAATTAAAAAAAAACACTAAAAAACATATACGCATCGAGTTTTGGCTCAAGGTGATGTCAAACTAACTCTGGCGCTTCAAAATTTGCATATTATATTTTTTAAATATATTTTTTTGTTTCTATATTAGATATTTATCATAATAATATTAGGAATAAACTTTATTATATGAGTTTACATGTCCGTCTGTCAGTGGTCACGACTCTTCGCTCGCGCGGTGGCTCTCAAGCCCCTCGTATTTATGAACCGGTGTAATGCCGCACGTATCGAATATTTAAACCCATACCCAATTCCGATGTTCTATCTCCCTGGTCAATTGGTACGCCGTCAAAAAGATCTAATTTCCGGTTTATGAAGCTCTTTCTACTTTATTTTGCGATAATCGTTTTTTCATCCTTCTGTCTTTCTTTTGTATTAAAAATTTAAAAGCTATTGTCTTCATCTTTGTTGACAAGAATTTAAAGCAATATTCTAATAATACATGTGGACTTCACAAAAATTGTTCGTAATTGCGGATTTTTGCTACACATTTCATACAGTTATTTTAATTTTACTTTTAAGCTGTTTCATTTCCCACGTCTTAAACTATACTTGTACTGAATAAGCCAGTCTCTATCACAAAGATAATGGTTTTGAGAATATGTCTACGAAATATTTTCTTCTTTCTTGGTTTAGAAACAAATTAGTTTATTATTTTCAAGTATTAATTTACAAGCACTTTTGAAACGTAATATTCATCTGTTTGTAGTGACTCTACCACCGCTTTAAAACAGTAAATAGTTGATTCTGTACGAGTTGCCATTAGTCATTTGATGATTTCATCTGACGAATTCCCACAAATGATCATAATACCGTGAAGGCACAATAGTCATTAGCCCTCCATTTGAAAGTTCAAAGTTTTTTCGCAAAAAATAATGCTACTGTCGAATTTCATGTCGAAAAAGAGACGTAATGCGAAAAGGAATCATCGAAACTCCGATTCTGTGTATTACATTTTGCTGTACATTATTTTTTTGCCTCCTGGTAATGTTTATTGAGGTGAAAACTTTAGGCATTTTGAGTGTTGAGCAATGTACTCTTTATCGTGAGAAAATGGTATAAACAGTAGCGTGTTTACTATACCAGTCTGTAATCTATCTTTGGGCGAATAACGGATGTCGACTGTTTAACGTGCTCTCCAAGGCTCGTGGTACACTAACCACCATTTACTTATCATCTTCAAGGTGAGAAGTTTTTCTAATGTTTTGTATGAAAGAAAACTTCATACCAGTGTGGATACTTCCTAACAGTCGCACCGGCAGCCATTTGCTAGTTGTGATTAGCGAATTCAAAATCGTATCGCTATCAGTTGATAGGTAGCTTATCGTGCAATATAATCGCCAACATTCCAACATCGGCCCTGATTTTTTTAATAATGATGAAATTTTTTTAATCATTATTAGAAAAAACATTCATCCACTTGTTTTAGTTTTGCAACTTGTAGCCAAACCGTAGCAACGAAAGAATCGCCCAGTATTGATGCTTCCTAACAACTGCACCGTCCGCCATTTGGTGGTCGCGATTGGCGAATACAAAATGGCCGCCCGTTTCGGTTACAGGAAACGCGCATCTGTCACCCGCCGCATCGCAAGTGGCCATTGTATGATAATCGTCCGGCACCGACAAAGTTTTACTACTCGCGCCATTAAACCGGCGTTTACCCTCGATTAGGTATCGGTGTATTCAAAAGCTAGGCTAACTAAGCGAATTATTATAATATGTAAAATACCAGCTTCGAGCCTCAATAGCTACAATTTAAACAGGCTAGAGCCGCTATACCCAAATCAGAGAGGTCGATTGTCATATCCATAAGCTACACATAATACAGACAGAAGTCTGGTGTAGGGAAAGAGGAATGTTGGTCATATCAAATTAGTTTATTTCCAGTCTAACTGAGCTTTGCTTTCTTTTAAAAATTCTTAACCCGAAATTTTCTGTAAAAATTTTTAACCCGAAGTTAGGAATAAATTTAAATATCTGACAGTGATTGCAATCCCAGTGAACACACCCGCATTTCAATTTGAGAGCACTAATTATCAGACCGTCTGTCACACATAAAAGCAGTGGATTTTAGTAGGTAACATTTTAGTATTTAAACATAAGTCTGCTAACTAATGTAGTAGTTAAGCTTCATATTATACCCTCATCTATAACATCTCACATACCTCTTATACCCATAGGCAGAAACCACGTCCTTTCACTTGCCACGATCTTTGCATATCTCTCTTGTTTCATTAAACCTTTCATACAATTTAGTCGGTTTAGAGTGCGTTTGATCTATCCTTTAATCAGAATGTCCTAAATTTGAACGTCCCCTTCCCCTTCCAACATTCCCATTCACTCTCGCCTTCTGAATCCCTTTCGTAAGTATCTTTTTATTCATTTTCTCTAAGTGACCAAACCAGCATATCTTTGTTTATTTTAGTCACTACATTTTCTTTTATATTACACTCTTCTCTTATCACAATATCCTTAATTCTGTCACCCTATGTAAGTCTACTTTTTACTCTTCTAAAAGGCTGTTAAAATAAGTTGTTAATGATAATAAGGTAGTATGTATTAATAGAAGTACTTGGCACTCGCTGTTTTAGTGGCTGAATCCAAATCCCAATCCGCATAGCGTTATTCCCATATTTGCGCGGGATATGGATATTATTGTTATTACAGCGGATCGTGTCGGAGCCGATTATTGGCCGGTAACTGCCCTACCCGTACGTGATACCTCGTTACTAGTGCTGCCAGGTGATAAGTGTCATATTTAGGAACTTGAAAATGATAAAATATTAGAGTAGTACCTCATAATGGTCCGCGCGGGGCTGAACTTGACAGTCCCGGATTGACACAACCTGAACTCCACTAAGTGGACTGACATTGTTAAAAGTGTCGTGGGAAGCCGCTGGCCACAGACGGCTCGAGATTGTTATATTACAACTTACAACTGGCTTAATCCAGCAGCGGACGTCCAAATACATAAATACTGATGTGATGATGATGTGATTAAACTTGTCACTCGATATCTTTGCCAAGTTGTGCCTTGAATGAACTTATTAGTACCTGCGCCAGTAATAGAAACACTATAGAGCAATTAACTATATGAAAAATACAAGCACTTTTAACTCGAAATATAAACGAATTTGAATTTTTAATTTATTCGGGACTGTCTCGCGTACATTGGTATTAATGGCAACACTACTCGTTATAGCAACAGGTAAGTTGTGAACAGGTATTGATTGGGACACCTACGTATTACACGCCGATACAGAAACTATATGCCGTATTATATGGCTCCGCGTATCATTATAACTGCGATAGGCTTGTAATGGTGCAGAGGGGATATGTAGTCCGTATTTCGAGCAATTAAGTGTTGAACATTGAATTGGAGTAATTTTTTTACAGTTGTATTATTTCCGGTTGATCTAGAATGCAATTTAAATTTCTCTATAAACTAGTGGTAGAAGAACCGACGGCCTTCGTAGCGCAGTGCTGTGCGCAGTGGGTTTATTAGACGGAGCTCTGAGTTTGGGCCCCCAGCGCGGTCTATTGAGATTTTCCTGATTGCTCCTGGTCTAGCTGGTCGGAGGCTCTGGCAGTGGCTAGTTAAGACCCTGCCGGCAAACACGTACCGGTACGAAGTTGTGCAGAATTCAAAAGAGGTTTAGATTTCATTTTACTCCTAACAAGTTAGCCCGCTTCCATCTTTGATTGCATTATCACTTACCATCATGAGATTGCAGTCAACGGCTAACTTGTACCTAATAAATAAAAAAAATAACCATCTTAAGTTTAATTTGGCGCAACGACGACGACCTCCGTGGCGCAGCGGTATGCGCGGTGGATTTATAAGGCGGATATCCTGGGTTCGATTCCCGGCGGGACAGATTGAAATTTTTCTTAATTTTCTTGGTCTGGCTGGTGGGAGGCTTTGGGAGGCTTTCGCCGTGGCTAGTTACCATCCTACCGACAAAGACGTATCGCCAAGCGATTTAGCGTTCCGGTACGATGTCGTGTAGAAACCGAAAGGGGTGTGGAATTTCGTCCCACTCCAAACAAGTTAGCCCGCCTCCATCTTAGGCTGCATCATCACTTAACATCAGGTGTGACAGCAGTCAAGGGTCAACTTGTAGTCGATAAAAAAAAACTAGTTTAGTATGTCAGTAAGTAGAAGTAGGTAATGTATAGTTAGATAGTACAGACTAAGTTAACCTCCCCACAAGCGCATGTGCGTGGTCGTCAATTTGATTTGCAGATGCAACTTGGTGGTGCAAGTGATAGATTGAAGCGTATAGGCGGTTCTATTCCTTTTTTGATAAGGTTAAATTCTGAGGATTTTAAATAAAAGCTGTGATCATAATATACTATCTCTTTACTCAAGTGAAATTGAAAATGTACTTATTTATTAAAATAGACATTTGAATATTAAATATCTACATACAATTACATTTACAATAGTTAAAGAAGACATTTCCAAAAAGCTTGTTCACCCAAAGGCAAGATGCCCACACACACACTACACACACATACAACACACGGGCGCTATTTCCCCTCCGAATAGCAAGGCTTATTTAGAACTAATAAGCACCTGCACGTTGATTATCAGACCTGCTTTAGAGTATTAATTGTTTATAATTGTAGTATTGTGGGCTTCCTCCCCTATCAAATAATCTCTCTTCTAGGAAATACCTGTACTTTAAAGCGGCCCATCAAAATGGTCTTCGTAAAACCTAACATCTATATTTATTTTGGTGGTTTAATAATGAACCCGCACGTTCACATGGGCCAAGTGCCACAGATCGCAGCATCTGATGGCGCACTTGCACCACACACGGCGCAGACCTACGCACAATACAAAGGCATAATTTCAGAGCACGCCTTCAACGAGATTAATTAGCGCATACGATTGAAATATTTATACAGCGCCTTGTCGTACATCCGTTTTGTTTGTAAATTTCATTTAAATTATCATTTTGTCTTTCTTTTTGCAGGTAAGCGAATGAATAGGCGGTGGAAACATACTTTTGTTGTGAGTTACACATTGATTTAATTTTGATTGTGCCTTGTTAAATTTAAGCTTAATAAGTCAATCAAGTGCCGGCAAGCAAGATTTTGCCAGTAGCGGTAATTTTCATGGCCATATTCTAAGTAAATGTTACAAAAAGTAAAATCAAAAACTAAAACCCGGCTACTGAAGCTGTTACTCTAAACTATGAAAAAATCCACTATAGTTTTTGTGTATTAGGTACGTACGTGATATCGGTCTATCGGTCTTCAATAAATATTTGTAAGTATATATCCTCCAATATCATTTGTGAGATTTCTGTCATTCTCACTTCATAAAACAAGCTTTTCGACTTGCTGGAAAACGGAATGTGAAATATTTAATGAAACTACGAAAAAGGAAAAATTTTAATGCTGTTTTTATCAGACACTTAGAATAAAATAAAAGAATGTGATTTTTTTAACTTTGATTGAACATAAAAAAGTCATCAATTATTATAATTAACATCATTCGTATGTCATACCAAACAAAACACAAACAATGTATAACCAGTATAACCTTTAATTTGTATGCCAATCGCTGGCACGGTCACCAGTCTGTGGCTTGTTTACTATGTACTTGTGTACTGAAGTCGTCGTACTTAATGGTATTTTTGCATTCAGAGGTCAATCATTGATATGCGCCAGCCTGACCAACAGCGCACGAGCGTGCGTCAACTGAGTTTTGTAATAACTATAAAACAATTAAATCAGTTAAATTTTCTCACGATATCATCATCAGATCCTAATATAATGACAATGGGACCTTGGGACCTTGGAAGTGTGACCTTTCTAATAAAAAAACAATTCTTACAATAAATTTTAAAACTAAGTACGTTTGGTCGTTAAAATAATCTTTGAAAACCTAAATCCACGCGAACAAAATCGCGGCCACATGTTAAATAATAAATATTAAACCTTTTATTATTAAATTAAATTTCAGGTACCCACTGTTACTGTCAGACGTTTTTGTCCGAGTCACCATTCCAGCGTAAAACGGTTTGATGGACACTTTGCTTTGGCCCAATATTTTTAAAACCGTTACGTCATCCATCGTACATGCATTATGCATTTTGATCAGAGCTTCAATGCCTTTATAAAATGCCCATTGTTTGGAAGACAATCGGTTTAGTATTTTTTTTAATAACAGGACATGCAGCCTGGAGGTGATTGTGATTTTGATGTGGAGTTCTTGTTAATTAATGTAATAATTTAGTTAAAATAGGCATTAAGCTTGTGTGTGAATTAAAACTTTGGAGAGATTATTACTAAGTACAGGACACCCGTGGATTCACCCTCGTAGTTCTCGTTCTCATGGGAATTTTGGGATAAAATGTGGCCTATGTATTAATCCAGAGAGTCAGCTAACTCTATACTAAATGTAATTAAAATCGCTAAAGACGTTTACTCGTGAAGAAGTAACAAACATACACACTCACAAACTTTCGCCTTTTAAAAATAGTTGTATGATTTATATTTAAATTTTATCAAAATTCAGTGATATCTATATTAGTCATCATTATCACCTTTTATTACCGCCCAGGCCACCCTCCTTATAATAAACAGCTTATACCTAACATGTTACTTCAGTTCGGGTTGGTGGAATTGAACTTAGGTACTATAACGACACTTATGTTATTATATTGAAATCCGTCAAACATTTCGTATTATTTGACGGCCTCCATCGCGCTGTGGTGGTGGTGGTTTTATAAGACGGTTTCGATTCGTGGCAGTGTCGTAGGATTGAAATTTTCTAAATAGGTTCAGGTCTGGTAGGAGGCCTTGGCCGTGGGTAGTTACCACCCTCTACCGACAACGACGTACCACTAAGCGATTTTGCTTCCTGGTACTATGTCATGTAGTAACCGAAGGGGTGTGGATGTCATCCTACTCCTAACAAGTTAGCCCGCTTCTATCTTAAATCAGGTGTGATTGCAGTCAAGGACTAACTTGTGATAAATAAAAAAATTATATATAAAATAATAATCATTGAAAACATAACCCTTTTCCATAAAAATGATGGAAGTGACAATTAAATACCTAGATTTTTTTTCTCGATCAGTATTAGTAAGGCCGCGATCCAACACGTACAGTTTATAGGCGAACGCTTAAATCTATACACGCATACATATTCAGCGGTATGGCGGCGTGGAATTGCATAATTTGCCAGTTTATTGCCAACAATGGCGCTGAGACTGGCAAGCGCATACGCCCAATGTTAGACGCTGGTCCATGCGACGGGAAACTTACCGGCACATCATTATATTATCTGTTGTATGCACGCAGTCGCCCGCGACTTCTTCCGCGTGTAACCCCTCTTAGGTACCCTTCTAATTTTAAGGACAGCCTTTCGTATAAAGTGTGCTTATTTTTTTTAGAACTATTTAAGATACATAAAGACATGCATTGCTTTCAATTATACCTAAAAGTAAAGGCAGATTTTACAGATTTTTTGGTCCGACTTGTGCGACAAAACCTGTGATAACTCGGCCAGTAAGTATATATAATAAAATATAACCTTTGTTGATTGAGGATACTGTAGCTTCCTAACAGTGAAAGATTTTTTTAGATCAGTGAAGTACATTCAGAGCCTATTTAATCCAAACAAACGAACAAACATACAATCTAAGCCTTATGGCCCAAGAGCCTGCGACGGCCAGACCTTCCTTATTATATAAAAGTTGAAATTTTCTCTGTACATGCCTCCTATACAGGTAAGAACGACCTGCGACTATAGAGTTTGGGTTGTGGTTACTTGGGCAGGTAACAGGTAGTAAAGGTGTATAAAATAGTACTTAAAATTTGTTAGAGTATAAAGCTCAATTTTTTTATATTTTCTTCGGGATAACTGTAGAAATCTCGTCATCCATTGCCGGACACTTATGACAGTTGCTACCCCTTGCCAGACACCCCTTAACTTTGATAAATTACAACTATACTTTCGTTATAGTATAAAAGCTAAATTTTATATATGTTACTTGGGGGCCTATAAAAAGATGTTACCTCAATAGCCGGACAGTTTTCATGGTTTTTACATCTTGCCAGACACATCGAAAGTGCACTGTAGGTGCGAGCACGAATGCTTAGTCGATTACTATTTTTTAAGATATCTAATAAAAAATAATTTTATTACGTTCATAGCCATGTTGTATAAGGTAAAAAATATTAGTTTAACATCATAAAAATATAATAAAAAGTATGATTACAGGTAAAAAAATATTTAAACTTGTTTATTAATTTAAACATTGTCGTCGGTGTTTTCATTTTCTTCATCACTACTACTCCAGTCGATGGCATGATCGTCCTCAGCATCACCATCATCGTCAGTTTCTGAAAGAAAAATAAGCAAGTTTATACAGTTATGAATAGTTAAAAAAATTTGTATCATAATTTGTTATAATAATTATTGTATACCTGATTTAGTTTTGAGCCAACTACTAACATAACTCGGTAGTTGATCCCCTTCAAACCATTTGAACTGGTATGTGTCAAAATTTAGCAACTTCTTTCGGTCAAAAGCTTCGTTTACATAGGAGACTGTGTACGAGTCGATGAACACTTGAACTCTAGCGGCATCAACAGCAATTATATTAGGGATATTGTAGACATTGCATATAAATCTCTGATATTAAAGATGTTTTGTTGATCATTTAAATTTCCAATTAATTCGTTGTTACCGAAGTTCTTGAAAGCTTCCTGGTACACTCCTTTTCTGAAGAGCGCAGGATTAAAATCACAACCTGTGATGGCATGTAATCCAGGTAAGCTCTGACAAAATAACAGTCCCAACTATGCATGTATTTTGGTTAGGTCCACATACCTTAAATTATTGCCAGTGCCTGTAAGCATGCAAACAACCGAATCACTTTTAAGGTGATGCATGCTATAGCCGCAATATCGATATCAGCACTTCTTATTACTATTTCTGCTGGAAAGTTGATGTTACATGCATGATATTGGGCTTGGTCGAATTTGTTCGGGCCCAGTTATAGAGTATTCCAATTGCGCGGATTCTAACCGTTAGGAATGCTCATAATCTTTGATCGATGGAGTAAAGTACTGATCAAAGATCACATCAATTCTCAAAGCTCGAAATTGAGTAGACATTTGCAACAATTTTTTTGAAATATTTGAACAGTTGTTATCTCGCGGTCGTATCTACAGTAGACTTTCAATGTGTCTGGCAAGATATAAAAACCATGAAAACTGTCCGGCTATTGAGGTAACATCTTTTTATAGGCCCCCAAGTAACATATATAAAATTTAGCTTTTATACTATAACGAAAGTATAATTGTAATTTATCAAAGTTTAGGGGTGTCTGGCAAGGGGTAGCAACTGTCATAAGTGTCCGGCAATAGGTGACGAGATTTCTACAGTTATCCCGAAGAAAATATAAAAAAATTGAGCTTTATACTCTAACAAATTTTCAGTACTATTTTATACACCTTTACTACCTGTTACCTGCCCAAGTAACCACAACTCAAACTCTATAGTCGCTGGTCGTTCTTACCTGTATAGGAGGCATGTACAGAGAAAATTTCAACTTTTATAAAATAACGAAGGTCTGGCTGTCATGGGCTCTTGCTCTATTATATCATTAGTCGAGATAAACTGGAAGACGCCGGCCTCTGACGAACTCCGTGCGACCAATTTAGAAAATCTTAATCCGCCCAGCCGGGAATCGAACCCAGGACCTCCGACTAATAAATCCACTGGGCAAACTACTGCACCTCGGAGGCCGCCAAAAATCAGAACAATATTTCATAATAATCGCAAAAATTTATTCTTTGAACTCTAAATCATAATATAATAGAATGTATTACCATAATATGCTGAGTTGAATAATATTTTAGGAGATATCGCATATTATAGCATAAACATAAACTTTGTTAATTCAAATCGTTTATATATATTATGTACATATAAATTGGCATTATTCACTATAAATTAGGTGTTGATTGAACGAACGGCATGTTTAATGCCAATTTGAATTAAATTTTATTACGTGATTTGGTAGATGTTTTCATAGATAACTTTAGTATAGGGAAAATGGAGCTTATGATAAAAATAACAAGTTCACAATTCTCTCAAAGTTCAATACACGAACTTTAAGAGAATTGTGAACTTGTTAATTCACCATTTTGTGCATTTCAATATAACATACATACCTAACATCACGCCTCTTTCCCATATGTAGGGTAGGCATAGATACATGAGTGAAATAAGAGCAGCGTGGTAGGTGTACGCTCCATATCCCCTCTCCTATAAGAAGATGATGATGATGAATCCTTTTTTACAATTTGATTAGTTCAGGGTACAGTTTTTAACTTCGTAATGATAAAATTTAATTTATTTGTTAAAAAATTGCATCTGCAATATTAAATATAGGAATTTTATATTAAATGAACTTTAAAAGCCACTTAATTTACATTAAATGTCACAATGGTTAAATACATTTAATTACACAAAGCTCTCTTTTGAAGCCATAATCATAATGTGAAATGAATAATGAATAATTTAATTAGATGAACAGAAAGCTTTTAAACAACGGCGTAGAAAGCAAGCATATAAAAAACGTAAAGTATTTTCATAATGATTGTATTATTCATAAAATAAATTGAGCTTTATTGTTAACAGTCGTTCTTGCAGAATGAAATTCATTCAATGAATAAATTTTATTAATAAAAGAATTCCAACGACCTGTCGACTAAACAGATGACGTCATCAAACTACTCTAATAGCAGAAGACAATATAATGGTTTTCAAAAATATCTTATATCTATTGTAAGCAAGTTGAAATAAAAAAGATTTAAGGTGCCAAATCTATACCTATCTATTGTATTATTTTGAAATTGATTTAGTCTTGGTTCAAAAAAATTATTGTTTATTACCTCAAATATAACATAACCAAAGTGATTAAGATAAATAACTAATAGAACAATTGTAATTAAAAACACGCAAAACTATAAATCAGATTTAAACTGTACTTTATGACTAAGTTAAATTTAAATGATTGTATTGTATAAACTACTTTAAATATTACAACATTTAAATTCAATTTTTTTGGCACATAGTTTAATGTTTGTAAAACCATAACAGCAATAATAGCTTTTTTTTATTTATTTTATTTTCTTATAAACAGCTAGAGGAAATGTGACTTCTTACTGCGTAAACGTAATTTTACTTCGAAAATAATTTTTAGTTCAGTTATTAACAAAGTTATTCACTTGCTCTATCGACGCTGGTGAGGTGTGGGAACACAGGCAACTACGCTACAATTCAATAACAAGGAGCTTTCACTGCTAATGTCATAGCAGCCGGGTCCCGGGGTCAAAGATATAGCCGTTTATTAGCCTCTGAGGTACGTCGCTTAAAGTTTCCGCGTTTACAAACGATTTCATGAATAACGTGAATAATCGATTAAATTTTTCGAAGCTGAACTATTCAATAAATGGTTTTTGAATAAGTTTTCTTGTGGAGTGGGTACTTTTGAATATTTAAATCTATTTGTTTATAGTGAATCTACTAGCATTTCTTTTATTATAGAAATAGCTATGATCTGGAATGCCCTTCCAGGTCAGTTTCTCCTTATTCCTTGACTTGGGCATAAAAACAAGAGTGAATAGCCTTCTTCTTAACCAGCGCCGTCCCATCTTAGACCACATCTACACTTACCATCGGTAAAAATCGTGGTTAAACACCAGCTTATTTCATGTAAAAAAACATTGCTCTTTACCTGGCGTGATTATGGTCACACTCTCATATATTATAGCAAAGGTATATAGATCACAGGCAGACAGTCAAATTAATAACAACTCGCTACTTACGACGAGAGTAGGTAGGTACCTACTCAGCATAAAATTTTGAAATCACCAATTGAACAAATCGTAACTACGGATTTACCGGTGTCCATCTTTGTAAACGCCCACATTACCAAGTAATTTTCATAGGAATCGAGCAGAGCACTTAATATTAACGCAATACCTGCTAGTTTCAGTGAAAGCTGGGGTCAGCAGGAAGCGCGTGCGATATCTAGACAGGTACGCAGGCTCTCTAACATAACACAAGCGATTACTGTAAATCATCTTGTGAAAGTGACTCTGCCGCAAAGATGCGTGTTACTATGAACTCGTGCTACTACTGTGCCTGGCCAAAAATGGATCTTATTAAGTATTTGCGGACACCCACGGTTTTAACTGCGTTGTTCCCATTCCCGCCGGAATATCAGGATATAATTAAATCTCGCACATGGTTCATGAGTCTGGCTATCATATACAAAATTATTTTTTACAATCTTAATGGTAGTTTCTGAGATTAGCCAGAACTATCGGGCGTACAGAAAAAAAATTTTATTTGTGAAGCGCAATTGATCATTGGGGTGCATCCCATTAGTACCCCCTAATTTTAGTTCTATAGAACTGTTGATACACCATATTAGTGCTTAGTGTCCCATTTGTTCTATATAGAACTAATGGGACAAAATTTAAAAAAATGTTGATATCAACATCTTGTTTGTACGTTACATATAAAATATCTATAGTTTTTATAAGTAGAATATGATATCTCTTTTGATTGCAATAATAAATGTCCACTTATATTTGAGAGTATCTATAAAGATACTTTATTGAATATAGCCTTGCCTAAATTGCACAAAACGTTTTTAAAATGGTATTGATGTTTTTAATATATATTTTTTTTCTAAACTGAATAGTTAGCGCGAAAGATACTTCGAAAGTGGTAAAATGTGTCCCCTCCTGTAACTTCTAAAATCAGAGAATATTTTTTTAGACTCGACTACTACTTGGTTTTAACAACTTAGCTTTTGTCGCAAGGGACATTTTTTTGTTAAAAACAAAATGATATATCAATCTAATCAAAATAATATAAAGTTTATAACTTATATGGTATAAGTAAAGTCAAGAGCAAAAACTATACTACAGTGCTATATAGAACTATTGGGATATAATTTGACAGCACGGGAAATGTCCCAGCAGTTTTATAGAACTACGGTATGGGGTACTACTGGGATGCACCCGATCATTGTATTGTTTCGAAATGAAACGTATGTTGAGGGTTTTCGTCTAATCTAGATAACTTTGTCACTTAGAATCGTCGAATTTCTTGCGCAAAATAGCAAAATTATTAACTATATTTAAGAGGGGCCAGGATACTACGTAGGTGAAACCGCGGGGCAAATCTAGAACATTTGAAAGGCAACAAAGCTATTAGCCACTAAGGTACGGGCTTACCAACTTTGGGGGGCAGGGATTCATTGTACCTAGAAGCTCAATAAATTCTTATTCTTATTGCGTTGGGCTATATGTGCTTAAACTTTACAAGTATCTAGTGTTGAAATTTGCTAAGTGCATGCTTAGCATCTCGCAATAACGTAACAAGTATTAGGTGTGTTCGGTTATCTTTAAACTTTATAAAGGTTAACGATGAAAGTGCGTACCGCAGCGCGCCAGAGTTGGCAGGACAACATATTAAATAGGCAAACACTATGTAGTAGCTTGCCATAAGCGAGATTCGTTTCAAAATTTGTCAGAAGATCCTTTTTTTTTTCTTTATAATTTTGCCTTTGACCGCAATCCCACCTCTTTCGGATTCTACATGCCATCGCCCCGGAAGGATAAATCGCTTGGCGGAACGTCATTGTAGGGCGGTAACTAGCCACAGTTGAATCATCCCACCAGCCAAATAAATAAAGTAATATTTCGTATTGTCGATAAAAATCTAAGAAAATAAATTCCATCCAGTCTCAATTATAGCTCAATAAAATAATACCTTATAAAGAAATCGAAGATCATCCAGCCGCGTTCACATCGTAGATCCAATTCTTTCACAATATCGAGTGAAAAAAATATCTAATCCGAGTAATGGCGCACTAATACCGGTAATAGAATAATTTACATTCGGTACCGTTAGGATTCCGACCACGTCCCCCTATCAGAAAACTTATCTCTTACACGACGTATCTTGGACATCGGGACAGAAAAATAAATCTATCCCTCTAATAATCTTATGAAGAGCGAGCCGGAATATTGTGTAGAGGGTTCCGCACCGCACTTATCAAAATGCGACAATTTTTTGGTATTATTACATTAGATATTATTTTTTGAAACTATTATTGACATAGGTCTATTCGATGCTCATTTCTGTACTTTATTTAGTAATATTTTTGTATGAAAAACATAACTAAGCAGATATAATGGTTCTACAAACTCAAAGGATAGCTGCCTAACTTTTTAAATTATCTTTTAAACAATAATGATTTTAATGTCATCTTTTTAAATAATAGTGTGTTTAATTGTTCTTGATCTTTCGTTTTTATTCACTAAAATAATCTGCATCTAAACAGGGTCATTTAGAATCCTCGAAGCTTTAATTTTTTCTTTAATATTTGACATTACCATTATTTTACAATATCGTAAAAAAATATTCTAAAATTAAGTTTTAGTTTTTTGTTAAATAAAATTAATCGATATAATATACAGTTGATGTTACTAAAATAATAACTGTTTATAAATGAAAAAATGATTATTCTAAAAAAGGTGATATTTTTTTAAAATATCGATGTACGGAATTCTAAAATCTCAAGCACTTTAACAACTATCCATTGAATAGGGTGACATAAAAACATGTCCTAGACTTAGAGGCATACATATTCGCGTAATGGTTTTCCCATTTGGGGACGGATGGAAAAACTCATGTTGGCGATGCTGGCATTGTGATGCGACACGTCAGTTTATCAGCTACCGAGCTGTTACAATTAGTTGCGAATGACAGCGACAGGATGGGCGAGGATGGCTGATGGATGCGATGATGGGAACTTCCACTCGTACGCGTATTTGTGTGATTATCAAAGTGTATATATATTTTTTTAATTTGTAGCTCGCGGCTTGTTGTTTTTATGTAATTACGTCTGACTTTATTTTGTGTTTTTTCCCCCTTAGTATTTACGTCATGAATGAAGGGTGTTTTAAGTTTATGTGTGTCTTAAGTTGCAATCAGAGATAGTATTTAAAGTTAGGTAAGTTTATTTTATTCCCATGGCTATATTTTGTTTTGGTGAGTGTAATTAAAAGTACCTCTAACGTAAACTGAGAGTTCTTAATGTATATTGTGTGATTGATCTTATTTCGCGTCAGTTTATTAGCTACTGGGGTGTTATAGCGACAAAATGGGGAGGATGGATTGATGGGAATATCCACATATCATCGTCTATGATCTACTGTGCAAGTTATTGTAACTGTTAAATGATTTTTTCACATAGTTTGTTAGGTAATTAAAGATGGGTATGTTACTTATCGCAGCGAAAAAATCGCAAAGTAACGTATTCTTAACTTGTTCTCAATTATTGTTATTAAAATGTTTCCCATAGCTATTAGACATAACAGAATATAACCTTTTCTCATAAGTTAGTCACTGAGTATAGTACGTTTCTCAGTCACTTAGTATCCTCTACTTCGGAAAATTACTAAAAAATAAAAGAATAAAAGAAACGTTTTTCGTTTCCATCATGGATAGCAACATCACTTACGACTAGGTGTTATTGAAGTCGAGGGCTAAAAGGATAAGCTAACCAGGTTATTTATAGTAATAATTAATTAAAGAATCAAATACAGCTCTACTATTTTCATTAACGAAATCTCACACGTGGGTATGTACATATTTTTTACTACGTATTAAATACTCGTACAAGTTACTGCAGTCAAAGTCAGTAACCATTAACTAGTGTAGTAAGTACACTTATATATTTATAGATATAAGAGATTATGATAATAAATGGCGTTCGGTTATTATCTGTTTGAACCTAGAGCCATTCACAAATACCTGGGTAATTAGATGCTATCGAAATATTTCACGAAAGCGGCCATGCTATCGGCTGAGATGCTTCTGATGAGGGACCTTCTACATTTATCCGTATAATAGAAAATATATTAATTTAAATACATTAATTTCAAGTACATTGTTAGTGACTCTAATAATAAGAGTAGTTACTCTAACACCTATTATTTATTAGGCTATTGTAAGGTTGAATTTTTAAATGCTAAGGTTGCATTTTTTTAATAGCAAGTTATATGTCAGAAATTGCTTTGAGTTTTATAAAATTAATTAGTTTTTACATATAAATATCTAATAATGAAACAGAATTTTGACAATTATGTATGCATTTGTATCGTTATAAATGTATTTGTATGTATCTATTAATTTGTCGACATTTAACCAATACATTTTCATGGGTGGTATACGTAAATAGATTATGACTATAAGAAAAAAATATTAAATTCACACAATCTCACGCTGCGGAAAAGTGTGATAAGTCCCCTTTGTAAGCAATGCCGCGTTACACTCTGTTGATATTTATGATTATTTATTCATACATAGCCTCAATAAACGCCGACTATACCTTTTTAAAACTTTTTTTCACATAAAATTATATTACCCAGTACATTAATGTTTCTACTTGGCGTAACTCTTTGAGATCTAGATAAATTGCTTAATGATAAAAGTAATAGCCGATTTTATGGATATAAGAATGTTATTATGGCTATAAAATCGGTGGCCGAGAAGCAAACCTGAAATGAAAAACTTTATAAATATTAAACATTCATACTATTCAATAAAATAGTAGAAATTGTGTATCTGTACAATGAATAAAATTGTATAAGTATAATATAAATTTAAAGAGGAGTTGAATTTCCAAACATAATAATAATAAAAATTATTTTTGACCCTATAACCATGCCTATCAGGTTGTATTGTAATGCGCGCGGGACCGATGGGAAAACGTGTTATAATTATATAAAAGCTTATATATCCTACTACAGATTTTGTTAATTAAATATATATTTATTCATATTCTGTGTCAATTTCAGATCCGTGTTCATAATTTCAGATTCTTGATAAGAATAAAATAATCGAGTAACTAAACCAACTTCGTTTTATATATAGAGATAGATACAAATACGGTGATATTTCGTTCCCATACGACGGCCAGTAAATGCTAATTAACTCGTTATGTCATCCTCGCTTAGCCGATAGTGACGATGTTATCTCAAAATAATGACATAATGGGACAGAAGAACACGTCAGGACACGACATCACTATAATGGAGGCTATTATTCCGCAAGCTACAGCTTTTTCTCTGAAAAAAGTTGACTGAATCTATAGGAATTTTAAATTGTTGACAAGTTATCGTTTGACTGCAATCTCATTTGATGGTAAGTGACGGTGGAGTATGACAGAAGTGCTTGGAAGGAGAGCGGATTTTTTTTTAAAACTGCAGGCGCACAAATTCGCTGGCAAGTTTTTTTAATCAGATTAGATCGATTTGTAAATCTCTCTAGATTCCTATCTTATTATATTCTTAACAATAAATAAAATATATGGAAGGAGTAAGGAGTTGTGAATTACTTCAACGAAACTGTACATATTATTCCTACAGAAAAGGAAACATTCTTTACAACTCGGTCTATTAATATGATGATTTCATTTTATTTTACAAAAGTTTAATTAAGGTCGTAAGCTGCCATCCGGGACGGTGGTAGAGACACTGCAAACAGTCTAAGTTATTTACAAAAGTGGAAATAAACGAAGTTTAAGTATCTAAACGAGATTGATTTTGTTTATCAATTAGGTAAATGTATTCTGTAATTCTAATACAAAAAGACCTGATTGCATTTCTCATGATAAAGTTTGATAAAATTTATGGTTAGCAAACTGATCGATTAAATTATTGTACATAACATTATCCTGTTCGCTAAGAAATTTCAAAGTAGATCAACTTGTTCGGAGACAGGTTGACGAATGCAAGTTAGTTTTGTAAAATGTGTTTGTAGCATGCCCTGTTGCTCTTTTGTAGGCGATTCTCACTTAAATTTTAATGTTTCATCAAGTAGTGAGATGTAAAAAATAATATTTTCCTATTTATTTTTTTATTGGAAACATTTAACCAATGTTATTTCAACGTAGCATGTTATTTTAGATAAAAGTTGATAATAAATACATTACTCTATTTTCCGCGAGAAATCTACGAGTCCAAGGGATGAAGTAATCCCGATTTCAAGCGATAAAGTCTCCCAGGTCCAATAACAAAACATTAAAGTATCTTCGGGAGATGTTGACTCTACAATCTTTAATTGCGAAGATCAGGTGACTGTGCCGCTTGAGTTCCTTGGTTTTTCGCGGAAAATAGCAAAACAAAAACATTACTATTGATTAATTATTTATTAATAATTTTCGCAAAGTATTGCCTGCTTTTATTCAACATTTAAAAGTAAAATGTGTTGAAATAACTGGCACCAGTCGATATCATGTCTTAAATCGTGTCAGACACAATCTTGTTTCCTTGCAAATGGTTCTCGTTTATTTGAGTCCCCTGATAAGTCTCCCGATAAATTATCACTTGTATTTGGATCCTAATAAGGTTCTAATGCAGGGTTGTCAATGATGAAATGTTAGTAGAAATTATATTTAATCATTCGTTAAGATTTTATAGCATCTTCACGACAGACGCAAGTCACGATAGAACCCGACCATAATATTAAATAGGTTACTACTTGATAATCACGAATTAAGTAGCATTCGCTATAAGTCAACTAGATAGGTGGAGGGATCAGGACTTCAGGAGTATACTCTAAGTTAAAAGTTATAAAAACTTTATAAATACTTTAAGAATCTTTGTCATAAACCTACATTTATAAAACCATTCACAATATGGGATTCCAAGAGGGGGTAATGAAATCCCTAAAAGGCTGACATTTTATTGAAAATCCTAGATAAACGCAAATGATCACACACAGCGGTATTCACTTAACGTCATATTATTGTCATGTATAAATTCACACGGTGGCAACCCTATGCAGTTGTAGGTATAATATATTAGACAGCTAGATCGATATATAGGTAGGACATTCTGTAGAATTATCCTAACGTCAATGGTTACGTAAAACGGACGCGAAGTATCAGTCTATACCTAATTGGCTCTAAATCGCATTTCATTGGACTATATGGCTTAAATAATGTAAAACAGTGTGCCTAATATAATACGTCCGCTTGTTTGGAACAATATCATTAGTAGATCTTATTTAACGGTAAACGGTTGCAATATCACCTGGTGGTAGGTGACGATGTAATCAATCAAAATGGAAGTGGGCTAACTTGTTAGAAGTAGGATGATCTACACCCCTTTTGCTTTCTACAAGACATCGTACCGGAACGCAAAAATTTTTAGCGATACGTCTTTGCCAATAGGACAGTAACTAGCCACAGCCAAAGCCTTCTATGAGCTGGACCAATTAAGCAAATTCTTCCTGGGAATCGAACCTGGGACCTGCATCTTATAAGTTCACCGTGCATACCATTGCGCCAGAGGGCGGTCACTGATCGTAATTTGTTAAATTTGAAAAGTATCCTAATTTAACTACTGTTGACTAAGTATAGTTTTACAATTAATTTACAGCCAAATAGCGTTAAGCTGTTAAAGCCGATTTTAATGGCAACCAGTAGCAAATTAATTGCCGACATCAAAACATTGTCGCGACAGTCTGTCGTTAACACTTCGTTGGTCGTTGCGCGTAAAACACTAACGCCAAGCGAAACTCCTTGCTTATCTGGCTGATAAATGAAGTGATTATTAGCCGCAAGTATAATGCGTGCCTTAAATTTATTTGTTTTTGACTCAAAACCTAATACAAGCGATAATATCAATTATTTTTAGTCTTTTACGAGTTTAGTCCTTATAAGTAAAATTACAAAAATAATAGAAATCCGTTGTATTGTAATGTTAAGACTTAAATTAATAGTTAAATTGATAACTTTTTAACTCTTGCATTTATTTTTATTTACATTCCTTTTTAACATTTTTAGTTATATATATGCTACAAAAATAGGTATAAAAACACTGTTAAAACTTATATAAAAAAAATTTGCTCTTTTGCGTATGCGGGGTTTTTGATTACCGAAGCAATCGGTGGCCAAGGCTCTAGAGTAAGGAACATCTTCATAATACGCGGCGTTTCAAGGATTAGTGCCTTCTGTGTCAGACCGTTGACCCAACTTTTTTCTATCATTTATTCATTTACATTTCTTTTTAAATTTTCAACAATGCTATATAAAACAATTATAAAAACACTATTAAAAATTTATAAAAAAAATCATTCCGCCTGCTGCGGGGCCCGGGGGTCCAAGCAACCGGTGGTCAGGGCTCCAGAGTGAGGAACCTCCTCACAATACGCGCCGTTTCAAGAATTACTGCCTTCTGTATCCGACCCTTATCCAACAATTAATGTCAAAGCTTTTCGCTATAAGACCGTTGACTGAAACGACTATAGGAACAATCATTGTTGAATCAACATTCAATGACGGTAATCTCATGAGCAAGGTCCAAGTATTTTGATACTTTTTCCTTTTCAGCTTTCACCAGATTATCATCATGTGGAACAGTAATATCAACAATCATTGCACGGCGCGTTAATCGATCAATTATCACTATATCAGGTCTATTGGCTACAATATACCTATCAGTGATAATTGTTCGATCCCAGTAGAGCAACGCACTGCTATTTTCAAGAACTGACGCTGGGTCGTACCTATAGTAAGGCACCTCAGAATCGACAAGGCCATACTGAAGAGCAAGTTGTTGGTGGATTATCTTGGCTACTTGATTATGTCTGTGCAAGTATTCGCCATTAGCAAGATGAGAACACCCGGAAACTATATGTCTGAGGGATTCCCCAGGTTGATGACACGCTCGACATATGTCTAGAGTGCCATCTTTCATAATATGTTTCCGGAGTTTCTTGATAACCTCGTCCATAATTGCACAGACAAAACCCTCGGTTTCCCCAAAGAGGTCACCGAATTGCAACCAAGAGACAGATGTTATTTGATCTACATCCGGTCCCGTGAGGGCCTTGTAGAAACGTCCATGCAACTCCTTACTCTTCCATATCGCCACACGATCTGAGTTACTAATTACTTTAGGCTTACGCCAGTTCTCTTTGCCAAGGGATAGTGGGGTAAAACCCTTGTCCACTGCAACGACATCCTTATGCATACCCACATTTATCTTGAGAAAATAATCTCTGAGATTGCACACCTCACGATTATGGAGGTTCTTGGCGTTCAAGAAACCACGTCCCCCACACTTGCGTGGGAGGTACAATCTCATTACAGATGAACGTGGATGGCGCATCCGATATGACGTCAGCAGTTTGCGGACTTTACAGTCCAGGGAGTCCAGTTCAGTTTGAGTCCACTTTAGAATGCCAAAAGAGTATATGAGTAAGGGCATGACCCAGCTATTGTAGGCACGCACCTTACTACCACCTGATAAAAGACTTTTTAGGACTTTTTTCAGGCGGTCAAAGAACCGTTCCTGCACTAGTTGTTTCATATTCCCTACCTCAATACCGAGTGCTTCTGACATTCCAAGGTATTTATTGTTAGGACACATTATTTTGTTAAAAAAAATATTTATGCTTTTGTCATAACTCTCCTTGCTTCATCATAATTTTCTATGCTTTGAAGTAATTAAATCATTTTATAAATCGATTTTTGTCGATCATGCAAAATATACACATCAAACTGAAATTCTTTTTGTAAATCGTTTGAAAAGTTATTCCTCAGGAGCGATTTCATTTGGTATCTTACAATCCCTTTACGTATATTTACGGCCTTTTAATATTGCGTAATAGTTTTATGTAACATTTAATGCATCAGGCTGCGTAAATATTGCGACAGGAAGTGCCTCTGAGATTAATGGAGTACATAAAATTAATATTCATTTAAAGGTATAATTTCCTTGCGTAATATCAACATGGCGATTATAAGAAGTTCACTAACTGATCACTTGCTGGACATATTTTGTTAGAGCCGATAATTTATATAATTCGTGGAAATTATTCAATAACGAGGTTTATTCGGAATCTATTGCAGTTCTAATTACTATGATCTCTGTGGCTCAGGGGTTTTATGTTTACAATAATAGATGCCTATTAATAATCTGCTTTTTTTTAACCGACGAAAAAAAACGGAGGAGGTTCTCAATTCGACACGTATATATTTTTTTTTTTTATATGTATGACCACGCATAACTTTTTACAGAGTTGTCCGATGTTGATAATTCTTTTTTTATTAGAAAGGGCATACTTCCAAGGTGGTCCCATTGTCACCATGTTAGGATCTGATGATGATATCCTGGGGAAATTAAAGGAATTCTTCGAATTTTGGAGGCACGCTTACAGCGATTTCAGTTTTTGTCTCGTTATCGGTAGCTTTTTGGCTACTAGTGCCATATAATATACTATGACAGTATAGTACGAGTACGTTACGTGGCGATAAATCACTAAAAAGTAAGAAATAAAAATTTTTAACAAAAAATAGAACCGACTCAAAACGCACTAAAAAGTAAAAAATAATTGTGTCATTTACTTGCTCTAATTTTATTTTATAAAATTTATAAATTACTTATTACTATTTATAAATTACTTAAACCAAGTAAATGACACAATTATTTTTTACTTTTTAGTGCGTTTTGAGTCGGTTCTATTTTTTGTTAAAAAAATTTATTTATGGTAGATAGGTTTGCGCTTGAGTACAATCACGCCTGATGGAAGGCAGTGATGAGGTCTAAGTTGGAATGCGCTTACCTAGAAGATGCGTATGCACTCTTACTTTGAAGATGTTTAGAATATAGGTGAATGGTGGTGGTAGAGTGTACCGACGGGAGGGTATTCCACATTTTTGCCGAGCGCACTAGAAACGTAGATCCAAAACGTATTCGTAATGCTTGTCCCAGATTTAGTAAGCCCCGTGCCTTGTAATGCACCTTAGGCCATAAATCTTAGTCAGCATTATAACATAGTCAGCATTACAACATAGTCAAACAAAGAAAAAATAATTCTATTTACCAACCCGCATTGTTAATAGTTGAACGCGGTTTCTTAGCTCTGTAACTCTCTCTCCTATAGGTTACAAGCATGAAAAGAACGTAGTATAAATTGGCTGGTGATGATGATGATGATGAAATCTTTATCACAATCAGCATCAGGTGTTTAAGGCTATCTCAAATCACCTTTCCGTTCAACAATCGCAATTGAAACAGGTTCCGCCATTTTGGTTGAAACCTTAATTTTATACAAATATAGGTTTGAAACAGTACAAATTAGCTGCATTCATCGTTGCGGCACCTGACGTGGCCTACATTCCCGGCCGATTTATGTTACTACTGGCGGAGGCTTTACACTAATGGACTCTTTGTGGGCAAATACAAAGCGATAGAGCCATTTTTCGTTTAATTAACTTCAGTTTTTATCTTATAAGTCACGTTTTGAGCATTCTCTGTCTTTAAACTTCCTCCTTTGTCTCATGGCTATTTCACCTACACATACAAAAGGTCTAGAGTTTTTTGGTGTTAGGTATATTTTGGGTTTTCTTTTAAAAACAATCTCAATTTGTCTCACAGTGTTAGTTCGTCCCTGATCTTCGGAGAGCAAATAAGCTCCTTAGCTCCTTGTTGCACCTAATCTCATTACAACGTACGACTCCGCGAAAAAATTTTGTTTTGTGGTAGTAAAAAAAAATGTAGCCTGATGTCTTTTCTGAGGTTCTAAACTATCAATAACTTTACCAAATTTCATTAAAATCGGTTCTGTAGTTTTAGCGTAAAAGCGAGACAGACAGACATAATTATTTTTGCATTTATTATATTAGTTAGGATATAGTCAAAAGAACATTATAAAATCTGATACATTGATTCAACTTTTAATAAAGACTTGACTTTTAAAATGATGGTCATTAATTCTAAAAATTGACCTACCTGATATTAAGTGGTATATTTTGTGTCTTCACATCACGATAGAACTGTTTGTTTCTACAATTCAGATTGTTTGTTTGTCTGTTAGAAAGTATCTTAATATTTCAACTTCAAAGTTATGCAATACTTGTATATTTTTTTCTAAATATAGTGTTAATAATTTACACATAGCCACTTGTATCTAATAATTATTCAGGTTACCGTATTCGATCTGGTAGAATTAATTTGCAATTCATGTAACACTATAAAACATGTCTTTACTTTCTGATACCAAACATGGGCAAGAAATTTAACACTCGCATTTTATTAGTTGGTAAAAACTGTAATTTGTTTATAGGCTGTGCGCCCAACGGCTGACAGATCAGTATTTTACATTTATAGTGCGTCAGGCTCGTGTGTGAGTAGAGTGAGGCCGTCATTAACTATTGCCTTCTGTCTTATTTAGTTTCAGTACAACTAATATACTATGTAATTACAATTCAAATTCATACATTAAAGTTCAAATCAGTACAACTAATATACTATGTAACAATTGATAATGTATTACGTATTAACATTTGTTTATTTATATATTTGTATATTTATATAAGTCATTAGCCAGTCGACTGCAGAGCCATGACCCCATGCTCAAAGGAGAGCTTAGACTTACTACGTTTCCCTAGTATTGTTTAGCTGGATGTTTGTCTATAAGATTATTGCCAACTTATCGGTTGCCATAAATAAATCTACTTTATTTAATTAAAACACTTATGCTATGAAAGCGAAAGCTCTTGGGCTCGACAACGTTGGCCTTTAATTTAAACAACCGGGTATTGGTCATGTTTAACGACGTTAATAATATAATAATCTAATTAAATAAAATAATGAAGAGACACGAATAGAAATACTACTCGTTACATTACGCCAGAATGAAACCTGTGGGCAGCAAGCTTAACGTCACCGATATAAATTCACACACTGTAACCATAATTTGTTGTAAACTTCAACACATTTACAAAGGCTATAAATCGAATTAGCACCAAACTATTCGGTTTGTTCGTACTAATAATTTTATTGGCCTTCCATCTTATAAGGCGGGCTGATAAGACTAAAAGCGTACCGTATCTTGTACATAAAACATTTGAGATATACTTGTAGCATTTATCAATGGGGAACAGTTGTTTAGATTTGGATTTTTGACGCATTTAATGTAAAGCGTTTAATCTTAGTAGGTTTTGCAATAAGCATATTCTATAGTTGAGCCATCGAAACGAAAGAAAGAAAATAACTCATTCTTGATTTTTGCTTACAAAAGCTCTTGGTGTTGCACTCCTGTACCTCCGAAAGCATGTTAAGCCGTCGTCCCTGGTCATTATCATTATAATTCGACAGTAATAGTAACAAAATAAAAAATATCATAATTAAGCCCACCGACCTGCATTAACCCCGCATGGTGCTAATCCATCTCCTACAAGAACGGAGGCTTTGCTGTATACCGTTTAATAATATTTAAAACTGTATATTTTCGTGCGTTCATATCTTAGAATACATGGTCACTTACCACCAGGTGAGCGCAGTCAAGCGTTAACTTCGCACTTAATAAAAATGTTTATTTGTTTGTGTACTAAAAAGCTAGTTCCGGGATCTATCAAGCAAGTTCTGATTATCTGAGGTCGTTGACCTATTATCTACAGGCAAAGCGATTTAAATTTCAGCGATTTCTTTTATAAGTCGTTTATTGTTTTTGTTACTAGAGATATCTTACTTTACCTACTCTACTAGGAATAAAATAAAAAATACAGTAAAAACGCCATTAAAATGTAAAAGTTTTGAAGTGCGTGCCGATTTTTACGTACGGTGGGTTCCGTAATCTTCTACAGTAAACTTTGGTCGCGAGTTAGTAATAATGTATACGTAAATATTCAGATTTGTTTCTAGTAAACTATTATACAATTCAAACAGAGATTTTTCCTGGAATTAGTTGCAGTAGCAAACTTAATTTCGCGAATGTCGCGGAGTTTACTACCAAGTAATGATACGATGTGTTTCGATTTTAAGGAGTAGATAGGCTTCGAAAGCAAATGGTAGCCGAAGAAATAAGTTATTAATGCGCTTGACACACATTGGCAAACTTAGTAGAGCAAAAAAAAAACAAGAATTATAAAATTCTGGATTTCAAACATGGAAATTGTTTTACAATGCCAACCAAAGATAGATATATAATATGTGCCATTAATATCCTTGACAGCCAAAAATTTTACACTAAATAGGTGATAGAGAAAAAGTGTTAGGTTACACTTTTTCTATCATCCATTTGGTGTAAAGTTGACCCCATCTTAAAGCTCTCTAAAGGTAAGCAGATATTTTTAAAATTTCTGCTCTTAGATGATACTAAACAATAAACTTTAATAAACAACGGACCCCTAAAAACCAATAGGAACGCCATTAAAATATAAAAAGCCAATTTTTGAGTCCAGCAAAAACTATATAAACGGATCCACGTACAGGATAAGGCAATTTGCAACGATTTTGTACACTCCAAAAACTTCTAGCGAACTTTTTTCCCAGATTAGGTACGAGCTATAGCCGCTAACTGTTGTCGATGTTTCATCTCGCTGAATTACGAATAAATAGCCGTGAAACAACTAGTTTATTTCTAGAAATCTATGTAATGTTCACTTTTATAAATTTAGTTTATTTGTAATCTGTTACTGTTTGTATTCTGTTACTGTTCCTTTTAGTTTAACTTACTTCATCATAGTTACACGATAAAATGACCATTTTGTTGTTGAAGAATTTTTGTAAAAATCACTAATAGATTGTTGCAATAGACAGACAATAGGCAGCTAGCTTTTAACCGTGGATTCGTTCACGTTAGTGTAGATTTTGTCTATCAATTAAATATCGACCGTGTAAAATTACTTTTGTAGCCTGTTTGAAATTATAATTTTTCTGAATGAAGGTTATGCCCTTTCTTTAAAATCATGTTTGGACAAAATGAATGATCGAGTAGTTAGGCTTTGAGAACAAAACAAACACACAGTCAAATATTTTAATTTGCACTTCAACGCACACCTAGTATGAGAAAAATATCCCAAGGAACACCGCAATGGTTTTTTTATCACCATTACAAAATATGTATAAAGATTCCGCTGGCACAAGTACGTAATCAGTTGTTTATCAAGAAGTAGTTTAATACCGAATGACCACATCTGATTAATACATCCAAACAACATTGCAATTTTAGCAACAAAAAACAAATATACCGGTCCCATACAATAGCGCATCTAATGCCTATAGCTATATTTAGACTGGAACATTACTAGTTCTCATACCATATAGATGCGATTGATTGACAGCTCTATGATTTATTAGTGATGCATCTTTTCCAAGGGAATCCGTTTTTCTTATAGCATACTCGTACCGAAAGAGATATATCTATCGATAGGACAGAGAAAGCGTAATGGACTGGCAAATAGTATGAGACTGGCTACATCTTTGAAAGGGAACGATACATTCACACAATTTTAAACACTATATTCATGTACTTAAAGTTCTAATTCCTTGGGGTTTTTTATTAGGATGTATCTAGTTTTTGTGGTACATATGGAATCCGTAGCGTGGTCGTGCGCCGCTTCCTTCGATATTAAAGTCCGCATTTTTATATTGTCACAGTTTTCCTTGGAAATGTAGTGATTGTGATTGAGATACTTCGAGGTCGTAAGATTTTAGTTCGTTTATAGATCAATGTCAATGACATGGGAGCTGTTTTTCTTGGAATATCTTACTAGATATCAACTTTGATTGTATAGGTACACGCTGCAAGCTACAGGGGCTGTTTTAAATAAAAAAAACATTTTACTGGCTAAAAACATTTATCGTTTATTAGTCGTTAATACCCGCAAATCCACATTGGAGCAGCGTGGTGGGTGTACGCTCCATATACCCTCTCGTATAAGGAGGGAAGCCTGGCCCTGTAGTGGGCCGTTAGTAGACTGATAATAATAAGTTGTTAAAATAGCAAAAAGGAACATTTTTATCTGTCCAATAATATTTTAAATATCTTAAAGGGTTTTCAACATTAAGTAAGCCTAGTTTTGTAGTTATTCAGGATAATTACTGTAAGCATTTTTCGAAATCTTTTATAGTCTTAGTTAGCAGCTTTAACGCTCGAGAACAATAAAAATCTGTATGTAACACCTGTACCTATTGTTTAAGTTTCAACATAATGGTTTCATCATTTTGACACAGACGTTTTAGAAATAGACGCACTTTTTAGAAATAAACGCCAATGAATTATTTTTAACGGTCTCGTCAATTTTTTTTTGTTCATTACAAGTTAGCCCTTGACTAAAATCACACTTGATGATAAGTGATCAAGTAGATTAGGAGTAGAGTAGGATGAAATTCACACCCCTTTGGTTTTTATACGACATCGTACCGGAACCCAAATTAAGTTAAAAAACTGAAAAACCTTTTAAGATGGCTTTCAAGTTTTATGCCGCTAATATCAAAAGAACAAATTGGATAAGTTGCCTACCTACCCTCATTGGAGCAGCATGGTGGGTCTACGTTTCATATCTACGTCTATGACGACCTCCGTGGCGCAGTGGAATGCGCGGTGGATTTATAAGACGGAGGTCCTGGGTTCGATTCCCGGCGGGGCAGATTGAGATTTTTCTTAATTTGTCTTGGTCTGGCTGGTGGGAGCCTTTCGCCGTGGCTAGTTACCACCCTACCGACAAAGACGTATCGACAAGCGATTTAGCGTTCCGGTACGATGTCGGGTAGAAACCGAAAGGGGTGTGGATTTTCGTCCCACTTGTAACAAGTTAGCCCGCTTCCATCTTAGACTGCATCATCACTTAACATCAGGTGTGATAGCAGTCAAGGGCCAACTTGTAGTCGATAAAAAAAAAATATCCCTTCTCTTACAAAGAGAAAAGTCTGGCGTTGTAGTGGGCCCTTAATAAGCCGATAATAGTGAAGTTACTGCATAATGAAACGCCTGTAAGAGGCTGAATACCACGCAAGTCACTAGGTCCATTGGTCAACACCATGCGTCTACGCTTATAGAAACATCTTTGCGTCTTAGATGGCTATTTCATTATTCTTTAGGTTATTATCATTCCGTTATCTATCACTTACGGCGCGATACAATCTCGCTGTCACACAAAATGTACGTTCAACCAAACGCTGTCCAGCCGTATCTTTATGAATAGACACTAGTTTAGATAGCTTATGCGTTTAATAATGAGTTGCTTCAGTGCCCGTGTCCTCAGATGTTCTGGGTTCGAGTACCGTTCGGGCCTTTAAGGTTTGACTTTTTCTTTATTTCAAGTACATATTTTTTAAAAATCTTAGCTCAGAATTATTTCACCTTGAAGCTCCGTCTCATGATAGTGCTAATAAATGTTGACTGTCTGAAAAAGAATATTATTATCCTAAGCAGAAAGAAAAGAATATATCATTCGCATTGGAGAAGCGTGGTGAGCCTAAGCTCTATATTTCCTCTCGTACAAAGGGGCAAGCCTGGCTGAATGGCCCTCTGGTGGGCCGATAATACAATGATTAAGTAGCCAGCTTCCGCAACTGGTTAAAATTCTGCTTTTTTTTAAATTTTATATATTCAAATTATTACCTAGTTCGAACCACTACTTATTAAGTAGTGGTTCGAACAGACGCAGACGTTGGGGGCCCAAGGTGCTAGAATGGCGACCCCGCATCGAAAAGCGCAGTGTTGGTCGACCCCTCACTAGGTGGAATGACGTCATCAAACCACCAGAGCAGAATACTTCTACTTTAAACAATTTATTTCATTAATAAATTCATCACTTTATAGTGTTTTATTGATACTGCTAAAGTAACTATATCGCTAGGAATCCAAACGCGGCCAGAATCCCATCACTCCACCAATCTCCAGAACAACACCGACACAGCCGCTGACGGAACCCGATAGTGTTACATTATCTGAGGATGCTAATCTCGAATGCGCGAATAAAACTCGATTCGACATCGATTCGTATCGATACTCCATTACTCGATAACGAGTTACCGATACGCACCTGCCCGAATACTTTATTGCCTTCGCAACGTAATGGTATAGGATAGGTTGGGAAATTAATGGAACAAGTACTTAAGCGGTACCTACCTGCGAGCAGCTTTTGAGGTACCTCACGCTTTACTTTACTTCCCTCTTATTTTATTTTAGTATTTTAATTATTAATTTCTTAAATGTTTAATGTCACTTTATGGCACAGCTCTTTTTACTTTTACTCATAATAATTGATTTGAAAGTTTCATGACCTCCTTAGTTAAGGAGTTGGGATCAACATCGAACGTCAACTTTAAAATCTCCTTGCTTACTCTATGATAACTTTTCTAAGACATCAATATTGGAGCTCATCCAATTAAATAAATAATTGCCTTTTTATGAACTTGCATCTTAAATATTTAATATGAGAGGTTTTTATTATATTATGCTAGAAAAATTATGTTATCTTGGCTCTGCATGATTTTTATGATACACAGAACATACATTCATTATCATCCTATTAATGGCCCACTACAGGCCAGGCCTTCCTCCTTGTAGAAAAGGGGTTATGGAGTATAGACCCACCACCAGCTCCAATGCTGGTTCGCGGGCTATCAGTTGTTGATGATAGTGACCTGGACTGACGGCTTACATGTTTCCTGAAAATCATGGCACGAATCACAGGCACAGGAATGTAACACCACCAACTTCCCAACTTCGGGTTTGGAATGTACTTAAAATTTCGTAGAAGAATGAAAAACTCAGAATTATTTAACAACAATATTTATTAAGATATCACTATTGTCTAATGACAAAAATCGTCCGTTTTAAAAATCCAAGCGTAAAGACGGGAAGTAACTATCTTTTTATATGTTAAAGATAATTGCTTTCTTACAAACCTGTATCTCACAAACGCCTACTTTCCTCCACTTACTTAGATTTTCACAAACAAGAAAGTGTACCATGTTATAGGAATGCTACCTCTGCCATACTGTTTCACCGATAAAGTGTCCCTTTCACTTAATTACCGGGAAGTGAACAATTATTCACTTATCTGCTTACAAATTGTCGTATTCCGTAATGTATTTCTTGATAAAGATATTATGATAATTGTATATAATTATCCACTGCTAATTGTTACCAGATTGTTTATTTGGTTAAATCACAAACAAAAAATATAAACACAATGTTTTTGTAATTAAATCGTTTTAAAATTAATCACGTAGATGTTTTTGTATGTTATTCCTTCTTAATACGTTGTTAATAATTGTATTCGACATTCGAGACTTGTAAAGAAGTTTTTTATACCTTTTTTACCTCTCGAACTCTGTACATTTCATTAAAGTTTTATCAGAATCGGAAGTATGATTGAGGTATAAAATACTCCTTATTAATATTAAAATATACGAACATAAGTTAGTTTGCTTGTTACGCTTTTAAATTTTACTTTTTATCAGCCTATACTTAAACGGGTCAATAGAGGGCCAAGCCGATTACAGAGATTAGACTCGCCACGCTGTGTCAGTGCGAGTTGGCGTGGTTCCGATGATAATAGGCTTTATTTTTATAAGGGTTTTATTATTTAACAACAACTGTCAGATGTTGATGATAGTAACCGGAACCATTTAAAGTGTTCTGCAAGATACGTAGCTGTAAAGCCACCAACTTGCCGGTTGAAAGTTTGGGATTTTACAGAAAATTTCTTAGAAGGAAGAAAACTCAGTATTAGTCCATCGCTAGACCCAGGACCCTGGTATAGCTCGTAATCTGAAGCCACACGGAAACCACTGCACAACAAGGCAGTCACAGTTACACTTCACATACAAATAGTATTTTATTCGCTCAAAGCATCGACTACCTGATTACATACGATTACGTGTGACGTATCGACTCATATCGGCCCGCGTTTTGTATAATTCATGCATAATTCAAGCTAAGGAAATAATATTTCGATCCAGAGGGCGCATAATAAGGGGAATAGACGAGATATGCGTTACCGGGGCCCGCTCGCCGCTTTCCGTATTACAACTGACAGTTTAATTTCAATATAAGGCGTGGAACATACAGACTTTTACGTTTATCTGCGTGGTAGCGAAGCGGCTTTTTAAAGGATTACCAGTTTTACGTATCATCTCAATGAAATATGATGTTATAAACTAAGCTTCATCATAAGCATCATAAGCACCCCTGGACGTCCACTGCTGGACCTTAGACCTTTTTAGGAAGTTCCAAACACAACTATCCTGAGCCAGCTGTGGCCAGCGACACGTTTAATGTCGTCAGGTGATGGAGAGAGCTGTGCTAGGAGTATCTCCACATGATTACATCAGAAATATTTCTCAGAACTAAGCTTACAAACAAATCTCAAATATTTGGGATATCAGATATCCCAAACATGCGATCGCATCAGAAATGAGAAGGAAGACATTTAAAGAACCATATTTACCTAGATATTATTGTAGTCTTACAAAGCTGATGTGGTGGACCAAATAGTCCAAATTAAAATTCAAAATCGGTTCAAATAGGCTTATAATAAGCACTTTAGACTATTTGTAATGACTCTACCACCGGCTTAGCAGGCAGGTCCTGTTGAGAAGAGCCGGCACGTAACTCAAGAGTTGCTCTTTTTAAATCATTAATTTTTACAGTTCGTGAAGTCTATTCTGACGTTGTGCAATATCGGTGTTATGAAGCATTGCTGAGTTCTTATCAGGGTATGGCTGTCGAAGTATTACAGGTAACATCAGGTGCCTCAAATTGATTGACCTGGACAGTACTTTCTAGGACGTGTTCCTTGCAAGTATTGTGCAGTGTTACTCTGGTTATAGGTGATGGTTAGTCACTTACCATCAAGGCTATTTGCTTGGTTCGACAATTATAATAAACAAACAAAAATATGATGCGAGTTAGAACTCTCTAGTCATAGGAAGGGGATAGAGAAGGCCTACCGCGTTGCGTTGCTTTAACCTTTTGTTTAAGTCAAACCTTTAACCTGAAACTTTAATTAATCGCAAAACTGGCTATTTGCCTGTCGATAAACAAATTATTGAATTTGCATACTTTAACAAGGTAGGTAAACTTTCGATTAATTGCATTATAAAAATAAGATTTACGTAAGCGAGCACGCTAAGCATCCCTTCGGGTACCGTTTTTAATTAAACCGCGGTGTTGGGTGTGCGGAGGGAGACCATTTATACATTGCAAAGAGGGACATATCTTCACAAATCAAAATGCTATGTTACAGTGTATATTTTTATATTTCGAATCGAACACTTTCGTGTTAATTCCAGTATTTAAGATATTGAAATTTTCATATAATCAAAGTCTGCATGAATTTAGGTATTTTCAATACTCACAGGTTTTTATAATTATGTCCGTTTTTAGAATTGTAACCGACACCAAATTGCTTTAAGATCGTTCATCTGAAAGTGACAGAAAATTACATTTTAATATATTGTGTCAATATTAAACCCAATGCATAATGTAAAGCTTGGACAGGCAAACGCACAAACCCGTCTATTCTGTCGCAGCTTGAAGTATAGGTAAGGCGCTCCTCCTTACGTTACCAACGTATATTTTCGGGCACATTATGCGGAGGACTGCTAAGAAAAACTGATCATAACTGGTAACACTGACGGGAAAATACCGAGAGGCCGCTCTCAAACACGACCAGTTGAGCAGCTGAGGGAAAACAATAACATGGAGTTCTACACGATAGCGAAGATAACCACCAATAGAAGCCGGTGGAAAAAATTAACACATTCGAGGTTGGGATTCTGTTAGGACCATGATGTTCAAAAATGACGGAACGACTGCAGGAAGAGGTATTGTAAAGCATTTTTGCCGTTAGAATGGGATGTGTCCGGGTAATTTGAAGCGTTTGGTCACCATATAAGCGCGGGCATACGCGTCAGAACGCATTACACTCTAGAGGGCCGCAAATTACGTTTTCTTCTGGAATCTTCTCGGAAACTTAACGAAAATAACTTAAGTTTACATTTCAAGAAATGCATTTCGCAATAACTTTAACACATGCCTCGATAACTCAGTAATTGTTTGTTCAAAGTTTATTAAACATAATATTGTATTTCATTGATGTACAAATTCTATTTCACGACGTGTTTACTCAATATATCCTTTCCTCAGTCAATCAATTTACCTCTTTTCCTTGCGGAGTTATGACAGCTATATTATTTATAGTCGACGCATTTAAAACTGATTTTGGTTCGATCTATACATATGTGTGAGGTCCCCAAACGATCTTTGTCACAAAAAGCTTTACTACGATAATCTAATCTAGTTATTCAATTTTTTCATTCATGGTTGCTCAAAAACTAATTTAACAATTTATCATTAGGGATGTCAGTAGGTAATTAACGAAACAATGTCGACATTTCACCTTTCAACTCTGTTTTTATTTGCATTTTCCATATTCAATTTTGAAAACAAAGAATGAATTAAAATGCACTCATTCAAAATTGCCCTTGGTGATCGCCTAAACGGGCCCCCTCCTGCCTTCCGTTGACGTGGCGTATTAAAACGTAAAGGCGAAACAGACAGTCCCGGTTACCTCTTGACATGCAATTTTCGGACATCCATTTATCAAACCAGTGTTGGCCAATCAGTGTTATGTTCATATCGATAAATGGTTCATTGTCGACCAAACGAATGTTTACAAACGGCTTCTGAAATTAAATAAAACTTTATAATTTAATTTCAGAGGCCTTGTATACTACGATCTATGTGCATTATGTATTTTGGACTATAAAGTAAGTTAAAAAATGTATGATAAGATGAATTTACGAGTATGAAATAATGAATTATTAATAAATTAATTGGTTCAAATTATATTTCGTGTGGTTGAAATTTCAAAATGTGCATTTAAATTCACTGAGAAAGCATGAACACTAAGTATCACAACGAAATGAGTACAGGGCTAAATTTATAGAGCTATGATAAAGAACTCGAAGATATGAATTTCAGGACAAATTAAATTGAGTCTGGTTGAAACCATTTAGTCTAACGTTAATTTACCAATAAGCGAATGTATACATTCATTATTCTTATTATTTTCGATAAAATACTGAATTAGGTCTTATTTTTTTGTTCATCCAAATTATTTTTAGTTTTAATCGATATCTTGTGAACATCACTACATGTTAGTGTCTCGTCAAAACGCCTGTTGCGCTTCAAACAATTAATCTCCCAGTTACAAGATTTGGTTTCGACCTCCGTAAGGGTGAGGGTCCGTATTGTTAATCAATTTGCGAGCTATGGGAAGCCTGTTGTGAATATGAAGCTGTCAAGTCGAACTTGCATATTGGATTTACTAATACCACATTGTCAAGTCGAGTTTTATTTTAATTTTGTATTTAGCAAAGGTTTGAAAACGCCTCTGAAGTAAGTAATTTCTTGAATCTGTCTGACTGGCTCACATCTACCACAAAGTGAGTTATCACTCTAATATTTCAGCGCAAAAATCAGTCGGCTAGTGTAAAGGGAATAAGCAAGTTACGTCGTATATTTTCAAATTAAATCAAATTCTCAATTTGATGCTGCCTTTTTTAACTAAATGACTTTGTTTTGCGTTATAAACTGCATTTGACGCGAAATTATAACAAAATGTCTAAAACACACACCTACTACATCAATGTGGGCGAACAGTCAAAAGTTCTTAATGCTTAAAAGATGTATAATCTCTCTACGCAAGCGAAGCCGTTTCCAAATTTCACAGTTGCCTACTAACGCTCTATTGTTTGCTATTCTTTTGTAATTTCCAAATAGCAGGTGTTTTCTTTTCCACCAACACGGGTCGTTGGCTCGCTTGATTGACTCAAGTGTTAATCAAAGAAACTTACAACATTAATGTTTGTGTCCCGTTCACTCACGCACCGAATTTCGTTTTGCCAGTTTTTCGTCTCATCAAACCGCGGATAATGCGAACCGCCATCAATTTTTTTCCCCCCCGGCATCATTTTGAAAACAATTTTCTATCCCATATGATTATGGGTCATTTCGGTTGCGTATAAAACTATTATTAATGTATTACAACGCATAAACTCGCCGGTCATTATTTTTAGTTTAATACCCTCATCGTTTCGTTTGACTTTGTTCGCGACCATTTTGATTTCGTTTTGCGTTATTATTTTGACATTTTCGAGCGTTATTACCGTTGCAATTAGCAGCTTATGATTACAATTGTGGGAGCTCCGTGGTTTGATTATCTGTTGATGTTCTGGGAAGGAATCGAGAGCAATCAAAATGGCGTTACGGAAATCGCATGCATGGTCTCAAACTTTTTTATTGGCTTCTGTTTCAAATAATACCTTCGCTTCGACATCAACTTTACCTTTTTTACCCTAAACGCCGCATACATCATAGAATGAATCGGAAATCAATTACGAACTAAGCCCATCTCAAATTCTTGATCGCTTTTCTCAATGGTAAAGATAATTGAATATTTCTCAATCTTGTAATGCCTTTTTTGCTATTGGAGCTCCGCTATTGTGTGTAGTGAATGCGTCCGCTGACATCACAGCTTCATAGCTTCATCATCGTTCCCATATCTGTGTAACTGTAACTTGGTGGGGAACTGGAAATTATTTTCTAATAGTGGACGTTACAATCAAAGGTCATCAAATACTTTTATTTATGTTTCGTCCGTCATGCTTTGCGCCGTGCATTAGTCGAATTTTGCAAGGTCATTTCTATTATGTTGTTATCACGAGTGAAACAACTCAACTTCATTATGGATAGGGACATTTATGTCAACTACTAATCTTATATCTCCTACCTTATAAATAATCATAAACCATATTGGACATATCATGTAATATTCATTTTAGATTATAGGTTGAACGTTTTTTATTTATTGTTAATGATTTAGGATAGAAATAGAAAATAATTAGATGAAGTTATTGTTTACTAAACAAAACCATTGTATCTAATTTAACTAATTTTTAAAGTTACTAAATAGAAGGTTTCTAAGATAGAAAATATTACCACGTAGAACATTATATTGTTTTTAAATGCATTATTTACGGAATACTCAATATATAAGGCTTAGATTAAATAATTACGTAATATTTTTCTTGTATGTTTATGCTATACATCAGACCATTCCACAGTTCGACCACCTTCGTTAAGTGATTGAAAATAATTCAAACATTCCCGAGCATAACGTCGATATAAACATGGTAAAACGTTTAGAATTTAAATACCTACATGTAAATGACGATAAACTGTGACCCCGGGAAGATTTCTACTTAACTTCTTTGATAAGTTTTGGAAGTTTTATCTTTATTAGAATTATTTATTTAAAAAATGTGGTGGTGAACTAAATATCGATATGCAAACAACGTTTTGTTTCTATTTTGAATAATTGAGATATATAAGTAAAGAATATAAAATTCCGAAATTACGAAAGAAACGTAAACTTGAAAGACCTCGTTTTGCTCTTTCAATAAGAAGTATAATTATCGGTATTATTTTTGCTTTCAGTGAAGTTATTTAAAAGTGTATGCAATAAAAATCGTTCAATATAGCATTTATACAAGTTTTTATTAAAACAGCGCTTCGTTTTTGCTCTCACAAAATATATTCTCACAATAAAATATAACGAAAGCCGGGCAAGATAAAAGGGTCACGATAAAACTGTTTTCATATTCGTACCAGTTTAGTTAGTGTATTTTTTAAAGTTATCTTTATCTCTTTTTAACATATCTTTACCGGATACCCCGCTGCGCTAATGTAAGGCCTCAATTTGTATATTACCGGCCCAACAGTTCACTATTCAATAAGCACTTGGATCATCGCAGATTCTTATCGACAATGTATCGACAGATTTCCACCTTCACTAGCTACGTCATTTTGAACCTTAATTGAACCGCGGTAGAATTTCGCTACTCGTAAATCGATCATTAGTTGATCGACTAGTCGCACGATTGGTTTGATTGTAACTTATTGTGAATTCCATTAGCTATCGGTTAGTACGTTTATATCAGTATAATATTATTTGCGTCTAAAATTACCATTCTTTATTTATAGCGACTGTTATTGGTAATTAAAAATATGTAAGTTATATTATGTATTTTTTAACTCTCAAATTACGTTACTGTGGTTTTATTATTTTGGTTTTGGAATTACATTAATGACATGAACTTATCATTAGGTATAAATAACTATTAATATTCCAAAAATTACTACGTTAAAACCGTTAAGATTGCTAAATATTACGTAATATGTATAACTTTACCGTAAGTAACAGAATATAGTGTTTAAGAAGTCAAAAGTTTTGATCCCTCAAGTTAGAGCAGTCAAGGTGGTGATTTAAAAATCAAAATAACTCCGTTTTCAGATGGATGGAAAAAGTAAAAATCAAATTCAACTTTTTACCTTGCAACAAACACGTTTACCAATTTCAAAACCGCATTCTTTTTTATAAACATCGCGTTCCGAGAGCGCGTAGTGTAGTGATGTGTGTATGATTTATCGATAAAAAGTTTGGTACGACGAAATAATTATACGTATTATGGGTGTCAAATTTTTGCTAACACATTTTCAGTACCTACGAATATTATTAACCGGTTATGTGTATACTTACTTTTACTACTATTTTTATGTTAATATTAAGGCTCCTATACTATGATGTAACTGAGTCTAGATTTCTGTGACGTCATCAACGAAATTGTAATTTAAAGTAAAAAAAATTTAAAGTAAAAAAAAGTCTTGTCAAGAAGAACTGCCAAGAAACTCAACAGCAGCTCTTTTTAACTTATTCATTTCAACAATATTATACTGTTACTGTACTACTACATATAATTATTTATTCCACTTCTCTTGTGAAACAGAAAGCCCGTCGAACTGTTTCTAAACATCTTTGTCATTTAAAATTCATCAATAGTACCTATAATAAACTTTCATTTTGTTCCTTCATCCAGTACTAAAACCTTGTTGTTTTATATTGGTTTTTATTTGCTATGTAAATTATTGTATTGATTTTATTATTATTCAAAAAAGCCAATGGAAAAAATATAGATCAAGAACTGAATGAAATTAATGGTAACTGTTTATTATACAGCTAGTAAAAAATGGGACAATTTATAAAAGTAATCGGTCCAATTGGCGGTCTTATCACTAAAGAGCGATCTCTCGTACACTACCACAAAGGACATGATGTAATACACGAGATAGATTAGAATAAAACATTATATATTGTGATACTATATATGGTACAAAGATATATTATGACAACCGATTATATTATACAATAAGAAGCAATATTAATATGAAAATCCACGCAGTGATAAATATAAAATAAGTATAACATCATTTAAATATTATCTGAGCTTAAAAATAAGACTTTTTACAGTTAGAATAAAGAAACCTTCATTAAAATAAACAAATATATAATCAAAAATATCAATCTTCCTCTTAACTTACAGATTTAATGTATTTACCCAATTCAATTAAAATTATATTTTATAAATATTATTTTACCTTCTTTGTATGACCTATATAACATACGAGGAGACAAGAGGGGATTTTGGGATTTACTCGAACAGATTTGGCATACGGGATTTGGCAGATGGAGTATTTGACGGCCTCCGTGTCGCAGTGGTATGCGCGGTGGATTTATAAGACGGAGGTCCTGGGTTCGATTCCCGGCGGGGCAGATTGAGATTTTTCTTAATTTGTCTTGGTCTGGCTGGTGGGAGGCTTTCGCCGTGGCTAGTTCCGGTACGATGTCGTGTAGAAACCGAAAGGGAGTGTGCAATTTCATCCAACTCCTAACAAGTTAGCCCGCTTCCATCTTAGATTGCATCATCACTTAACATCAGGTGTGATAGCAGTCAAGTGCCAACTTGTAGTCAATAAAAAAAAATAAAAAAAAAATTCCGTTAAGCACATTTCTGGTAACTTGCCAAATTATAATTTTCCTGATTCCTCAGTTAAATAAATTCCATAATTCCTTTTTCGAGCTGGCATACAAATAATGTCTTTGATATTACTTCAGTACTTTGTTTTAAAAAAGGGATATAAATATTTTTCTTCACGTATTCATATTATGATACTTCACTTAGATATTTCACAAGGTGAGCCGTATTGTCCCCTTTGATCACGGTAACGGTATTAATCTATTACGTTTCTTGCGGCAGCTATCAGATCCACTGTCATAGAGTTCAATTTTGCGTAAATAATATTTGTTTTATAAGATCGAGAATGTTTTTGTTGTTGGATATCAAGTTTTGATGACGATCTAAATACATTATTTTTTTTCCTATTAACTTTTAGATATACATCACCACATTGTATTACCAAAAATATCGAGCAATTTCATTAGCTGTCAGAACTAATCTTGCTATTACAGATTATTATAGTACACTAAAGGACGCAAAACAGTTTCACCAGCATAGTTCCTGCGGGAACTTTAGGATAAAATGTGGAAATTTGTTATTCTCATTTGTATGCTATATTATTTTAAAAATTCATTCAAAATTTTGCGTGAAAGAGTAACAAACAACCATCCACCCATACATACAAACTTTCGATTTAATAATATTAGGAAGGACTAGTCTACCAACCCCTCTGTGAGGAAGCGCTATAGGTCTTCTCTCCATAACCCCTCTCTTGCTAGAGGAGAGGCCTGACTTGGCTGATAAAATGTTAATTATGACACTGTGTATGTATCTAATAAAAAGATACGCAGCCGAACAAGGAAAAATTATAGACCAAGGAGATCCAATATTAACCAGAGAAACTTTTGTGTAGTAATTAATCGGTTTGGACATAAAGCTTCCAATTATGTAGCATTTGTAAAAAGCAGCAACCTTACGTAAATGTCGGTAGATTGTATCTATCCATGACAATGTATTAGATCGATCAGATACCAGCACTTTGTACAGCACATAATGGCTGTTACATTGATGTTAAGGCTCAAACAAAGCGCTACACTGTGGACTCATAAAACCAAAGTATACATAATAGACGATTGTGACAATGTAACAATCATGAATTATGTTAAATCCGATAATTTATCAAAACGCAAATAGAGTTAATGATATAATATATGACTTTATTCTATTATATATTGTAATGTTTGAATGCTTCACAAAATTTGATATTATGTCGGTAAATCTTAGATATTTTGCCAATGTATTTTCAACGAAAGTGAGAGTTTTAAAAGTAAAGCTACTACATGCCATTAAAAAATTACCTAACTTTTATATGTTTTGCGTAAGTTGACTTATTATCGCCTGCATAATTAATTTAATGGTCTTATGGGAATAGATCTTCATTTTTCTATGCCAGGAAAGGTATCTGACTTATTAACTCTTTCTTTTAAGCCAAATTTGAATTCGGAAATATAATGGAAAAAGTTAATGTTAACGTGACTGTGTGCAAGTAGGGATTAGACTTCAGTTACAGGAAGTTAAGAAATCATTTTCGATAATTAAAATTCTAAAAAAATTGAACTGACTCAAAAAAAATAACTGTGTCATTTAATTGCTTTAATTTACTTAAGCATATCTATGAAGTTATATATATATATAATATGTCGAATTGAGAACCTCCTCCGTTTTTTTTCGTCGGTTAAAAATCATTATACTACTATTATAAAGGAGAAAGTTAGTCAGCGTATATGTTTGTTACTTCTTTGAACGGCTGGAGTGATTTTAATAAAATTCGGTATGGAGTTAGCTGACACCCTGGACACAGGTTATTTTTTATTCCCAATTTTTCACGTGAACGGAAACTACGTGCGTTAAACCGCGGGCGTCCTGTAGTGTAAATATATCTTGAAATAAGCAAAAGATTTTTAAATTATAACTGCTTATTTTAAGATTTTGAGAGATTTAATATTTTCTACATTTTGGGATAGTAGATAAATAATGGAGTAACAGTTTACCCAAGACGCAACAAGTTTCAAATGATAATCATTCAACTGAGAGAGTGCTACAATAGATTATGTAAGCGTACAACCCGTTGACAGGGTTAAACTTCTATACGAGTAACCTTGACAAGGGCATGGGTATAATTAAATTAGCCACACAGTTTTGTATTAATGTACGCAGTTAACCGGACGGTTGAAGCTTTTAATCATAACAAATGTAGTGACTTGTACAAATACTGTTTTGATTTTAATTAACGGAATTTTACTGAAAGCACTTTATTATTTTAAGATAAGTGTTTATATTTATGGTCTAAGAGACTGCGAGTTTCTTCATGACATCTGAAAGTTTGTACGGTACGTAACTAAGGTTTGAATCAAGGTGGCTTTGTGAAACAGGTCTTAGCAAGCATACGGGGGATACTAAGTTTGTGTTTTTTCCCATGTCCGCCCATCCATTGTCACTTGCAGTGCAATGCGATGCCGATCTTAAGCCCTTTCTATAATAAAGCATATTGTTTTCCATAAAGTAGGTATATCACTTTTCTTCGGTAGAAACTGTAATACTTTTATATTTTCCCCAGCATAATATTAAAAATCATATCTCCTGGCACCAGTCACGTAGCTCTATGGCAACCCTTCGACAAATTCTGTTAATAATGAAATTAATGGCCTCTAGCAAAGAGTTGCAACAGAGCTAAGTGTCTTGTGATAGCGGGTATGATATCTAGTGACACTGGGTAAAAATATAAGTCTCTAAGTATAAAATATAAATATTCAACTTTAACTGTGATTCGGTTCAAATTAGTAAGAAAGAAATAAGAAAGAAAGAAACAAACTTCTTTATTAATGCAATTATGCCACACATCACAACTTGTTTATTAGTCGCCAGGACAATACCCTGCGATGTGTGGCACAACCCAGAAAAAGGACCCAGCTCAGCATATAGCTGCAGTCAAGGTGCCGCCACGCACAATAGCCTAGACAACCTTGCCGTCTTAAATTTAATAAATAAAGAAAAAAAAACAAAAAGAAATCTATAATAAGTTAATAACTAATAACAAATTTGCGTATCATATTTACAAGAAAGAGACAAAAGAGAAGCTAAATTTTTTTTAAAATTATGAATGACTGGCTATCACGGGCTCGTGGTCTATAATAACCAAGAAAACAATTCCTCAATACAAGTGTTCGACAAATAACAAAGAGATGATAACAGGCAGAGAGGCAATACGTACGAATAGTTTTCAACGAGAAACATAATTGCATTGAAGCCCCACATGGTATACGTTGATACAATCCCAGATACCTAGTTTACACTGTTGGCAAATTAATTGTAAAATATAACAGGTATAAAGAGAGGTTATGATGATCGCGTACACGGAATGGGATGCACCTGGCTGTATACTGTTTATGTTGAGGTAGTTAATATATTGTAACGGTAGTGTTCAGTTTGCAGTAATTGCGAATACGTTTTAGACAATGATTAAGTATTGAGCTGCTGGCTTAGTAAATCATTGAGGAAATCAATAAACATGCATTATGTCTGTATGTTTTTGTTTCCCAATGTATCTAATGTGATTAAAAATGCGAAAATGTTAATTAATCTTTGTATGTCAAACAAAGCACACTATTTCTCCAATTTTCCCAGAGAAACGATATCTTATTGAGTGAGACGTTTAGTAACCGCTAGATTTATATTTACTTTACATAGTGTTTTTGATATAAAACCATTAACAGTAGATTTTCTACAGATACTCCGATATCAGACTAAAATGAGCGATGAAAGAAATCTTTAGAACTCACACATACCCACTTTTGGTAGAAAAAAATGACAGCAAATATCCAATAGTTCTAGTTTCTCCATTCCAAATAGTCTACCCCCAAGGCATTTACAAAGGCCGCTACAAGCATGACATTTGCGTATACGGAACCATTACTCACAGGCATTGTCCGAGTAGAAACAGCTGTACGATCGCAGATTACGTCCTTAACGGTAATGCTGGCCCGCACAGAACGAGAGGATGGACACTGGTCATACGATTCTATTCCCTAACTTTGTTAGTATAACTGCAAACGTATCAATGTATTTGATTGACCTAAATGAGCTTAATATCTTTGAAGACATTTTTGATAGGCTTGCCTTTTTGTTAGCCGAATATGTATATGGGGCATAAAATCTACGGTTAAGTTGATGAATACAGGATGACCCTTTATAGGATGTGCCCCTTTGTTTTGTAGGGAGAAAATTCTCATGGGCACTCAACTGTGTAGTGGCAAACTCTTATTGGCTAAAAATCCCCTCCTACCTTCAGAGTACTGGTTTACCTGCATTGTGGCCTACCATCAACACCGCAGTCTGTTTTACTCACGTCCATTTCGATCGTCTTCTTCTTGCACTTATCATCAGCTAAGCTATCTGCTAGATCCGTCAAATCTAAGAATAAAAAGTAAACTGCGGGAGAGAAGATGTAGAGCTTAGGCCCATCATGCCACGAACGATTTTGAATCTACAACAATCGGTATCAGATGGTATTGATAATGGTATGAGTAACTTATACAATGTGTTTGCAAATTCTTATCCACATATCTTCCTCAAGAGATCTTCCTCTGTCTGGGACATCTTTTTCTAGGCATGTATTCTCGCTCCCTAACTCCTGGTTGATGGATTGATAGGGTATTTACGTAACGGGTGGTATATCTTTTCAGGAAACTTTAAAAGTACCTTGATAGATTATTATTTTCTCCCATTCTTGTTTGATTATATTTTTAGTATTTAGCATAACAGCTGTAAGTGACCAATGCTCATTAGACATGCTACTAAAATATAGCGCTGTATGTGCTTTAGGCACTATCGATGCACAATTTGGATTGCATAACCAATGTTAAAAGCGAACACTCCCCAGTTATATCGCGGTAACATGCGAGAAAGACTTTATTAAAGGAATAGGTATTTTGATTTGTGTTTTTGATTCCGCAGCGGCCGGTCGGGAACGTAATTACGAAAGTACAGACAGCCGTAAATAATATTAACACATCGCGATCTGCGAGCGCCGGCATTTGCGGAAAGCACGACGCCGGTATTTCGGTATCTGGACGAGTGGGCGTAGTGTGAGCGGGGAATTTTCACTCTATTATTTACTAGGAATTTGTATGATTTTCCTTATTGACAAATATCAAAATTTTGGGTTATATGTTGCTCTCTATCTTTTTGTGTAGTTCTTTAAGTCTTGATTTTTATACATGCTACTTCCCATACCCTCCATAGGCCAAGCATCATATTTGCTTATCGCATTTAATGTGGTAGTAGCTTTATTCAACAAACTTTCAGCTCTTAAAACGGCGAAGATTTGGTTGTTACTGGCTCTTAGTCTATAAACACAAAGATGTATTGTAGTACTATTTGCTTGGACTCGTAAGATTCTTTAAAGTTAATCGATGTCTGTGTTATATAATTCAATGAACGTGTTTACAGATGGTACACTCGCACACAATATTATCTGATGTTACATTAATGATTGCTCATTAAGTCTTATGAAACCCGAATGAGGATTAATATTATAATTAGAGAGTGTTAGTTTGACAAAAAAGTATTCGCTAAATGATCGATAAAATCAATCGATCAGCGACGGGATCGCTAATCGGATTACCGCACGAGCTTCGGTTATTATTTAAATTAGTTTAATTTAAATATTTGTTAAAGTTATGGTGTGTTGCAGCGCAGCTTAGTAATAACATATTGATAATAACTAATTTAAAATATTATTCAAACGTCTCACTTAATTGTTTGCCTTGTTAAGATTTGTAACTGTTACTGAGTTATTTTAATAAATCCATTTTTTAGCTTTTAGTTGGTTCATAATGTGCTTGTTTCAAAACTGAAATATTTAAATAAACGACATTATACGTGGCAGTTATAAAAAAAACTAGATCATGTCGGAATTAAAAAATGATCAATATTCCCCTATTCCTATGCAATTTGTTGTACATGACCTAAGAAGTGCGGTACGACAACTGTTCAGCAGGCAGGGTCGGATCCCTGTTGTGATCGATTTCCTCTGGGTTTTGATTTCGGACCTTTCACCCTTGGAGCCTTTGAGGCTAGTTCTTAGCCCACTGTAGACGACGACGGTAAAGTGTGGCTGCAAGAACGCTACGAAATCGCATCCCATAAAGTTTAAAAATATCATATTATATTATCTGCTAGAAAAGTTATACACACCTTACATGGACTGTATATCTCGCTGAAACTAGGCCCGTACCACGAATTACGTTACTTCTTCTTGATTGTCAGACTGAGTGCCCTTTCGGTCCCTGCGTTTCTAAAATCACATGGGTAATAATGAACCGTAATTTGTAGGTGTGTCAGCCAGCCCACTAACAGGTGCTGAACTGTACCTTTCGATCAATACGAATTCCTCCGCCATATACAGTGGCCTTACTTCATCTGGGTACCTATCTTGGATGAAGAGCTCTTGCTTAAGTCGTGTTGACTATGGAACCATAAACTATCATTATTGTGTAACACGTATTGTGGTATTTATACTTTGGCTTTGAGGAATTTTGTTAATAGATATACATAGCTATATTCGAGTCAAAGAAAGAAATATTCAATATTATTAAGCATTCAATTGAATACAATCACCATTCTATTAATTTTGTTTTATCAATAAACCAACATTACTGTAATTTTTTTATGTATGTGTAAGGCTATCGCTTAGCTACGATCACGCCTGACGGTAAACGAAGTTGCACCCTACGGTGGAACGCGCATGCCTAAAAAGGTGCCTATTCAATCTGGAGTTGAAGATACTCACATTGTAGGTGGTAGGGATAAAGAGAGCTGGATGGGCATTCCATAATAATTAGACATAAACTATAGTCGTAAACGTAAAACTATGACTATTCCTAATATACCCAGTCTAAGCAATTTTCTGAAAGTGACTGAACTAACGAATAATCCAACTGGTGAGTGATATAAACAAACTGTTTATTATTTCCTCAAAGAATATCCTTATACAGCATGTTTAATGTATATACCATTGTGTCAGTTAATTTTCTAAAACAGAGCCGTCCCTGTGTAAAAACACAGCCCCATTACAAGCTGAAGTCGTTGTCGGCTTTATGTCGGCTAGATTTATTTTAAAACGGTTATATAAATGTCAGCGAGCGGTGTCCGAAGCGGGGGAAATAATTTAATCTGTCCGAAGTCATAAATATTAAACGCGCTCCGTTTGTACAACACCCTGTATTGTTGGGATTTACGTCACAAGCGAGAGCGGAAATTCTTAATTTCAAATTATAGGTTGCAAATTCTAATTGAAAATTCTACAATACGAACATATGGAAGAGAGAGAGGGGGTTACATAGAGTAAGTATTAGATACACAGTTATATTAGACAGACAGTCTTAGCATAACCTGCAATGAAAATATTTGCTTATAAATTTCCACTAAAACCGACGAATCGACGGAAAATCTTCCAATCCAATTCCAAACACTCTGAAATCGAATCATCCTCAGGAGACGATATCTCTACATTGATCAATTGAGAAGTAAATCCTAATAAACCTGCGCAAAGAAATGCGTCATTCTATCCAATTGCTTAAATAATTAGATAAAATGTATGATCTATATTTTAAAAGTGGGTGTACGCTCCATATCCCCTCTCCTGTAAGGAGGGAGGCCTGGCCCTGTAATGGGCCATTAATAGGCTGATAATGATGATGGTGGATGATATTTTAAAAGTGGTAGTAATGGAGACGCCGTATAGAATTGTTCTGTTCCTCTTCGTTCTACTAGTCCATAGTATGTCCATATTATTTGTAAGAGAATAAAATTTGAAATCATACTAGTTTTATAAAGGCTAAAGTTTCTGAGTGTGTATGTTTGTTTTTGTTTTGCCGTTTTTAAAATGGAGTAATGTATGGAGTAAGCTGACAGCCTGGATTAACACATAGGCTACTTCTTATTCCGATTTTTCCCAATTCCCGAATGGGAACTACGCGGGTGAAAACCGCGGGCGTCCTCTACTCGTTCATAACTTGCGTCACACACAAACTAGTATTTTGCTGAATGCCTAACCTAGTAGTGGGATGCTCACGTAATAATTGGCACAAAACCGTAAAACGATATAGCAGGACTTTTTTTTCAGTAATTAGATTTATGTCCATTTTAAATTTGTTTATAATTTCTATATTTTATGCAATTTGAATAAATTCATTTTACAATATGCCCTTTTTAGTTATAACATTAAACATTTTATTGATAACTTAATTTTTCTGTTAATTATTAACAACATTATTTTTTTTAACCAACCAACGTTTTTTTACATAAAAATTAATTATTTTATTTTTCTACTAATAACACATTTTTTCTAACTTTCATTAAACGCATAAAAAATACTTAAAAATATTAAAATATTGCATTTACTCAAACAATTAATAAGAATATTTTGAATTTGCGTTAACGCGGATATACAAAAACTAATTGCCAATAATTCAGTAATGAACGAAATCTAACACCGAAATCAACCATTTCCGTGCGTGCGAGAGTCCATTTATTAACCCGTAACCGGTTACATAACCCGAGTGATGTACCCACCGGCCGATCGATCAATCACGCAACGGTCTGACCCCGCGCAGACCCGATACATCGTTTAGCGCTTAGCACTGACGCGCCAACATCGGTTTAGCGTGCGCTCCGAATAAACTTGTTCTAGCTATATTTACACGTGTACGCTTGTCACTTCCAATTTTTTTACTCTTATTACAAAAGTGGCCTAGAATAGAGTAATATTGAGATGTAGACTGGATTGTGCGTCATCTATCCTGATATTTATTTATATTTTGACTTGCATATTGAATTAAGACTTATCTAGACTAATATAGATTAGAATACACAAATTACCAATATATAATAATAGGCAGACCTTAGTAACATAACAAAGCAAGTCTGACATGTTACAGAACCCGATGATGTTTAGGTCAAGTAAGATATTTAGGGTCTCTAGCATACATTAAACATGATCTGTAAATCTGTAGTACATTTTAGTGAGAAAAGTACATTTAGTGTTAATGGATATCATCAGTTTGATCCTTTGTAGTATTATCTTTTCAATAAAAATTTTTTAAATAAAAATAGAACCGGTTATTTTTTTACTTTTTAGTGCGTTTTGAGTCGGTTCTATTTTTATTTAAAAATTTTTATTTCTTACTTTTTAGTGATTTATTGCCACGAAACGTACTCGTATTATACTGTCGTAGTATATTATACGGCGCTTGTAGCCAAAAAGCTACCGATACCGACACAAAAACCGAAATCGCTGTAAGCGTGCCTCCAAAATTTGAAGAGTTCCTTCAATTTCCCCAGGATATCATCATCAGATCCTAACCTGATGAAAATGGGACCACCTTGGAAGTATGCTCTTTCTAATAAAAAAAAAGAATTATCAAAATCGGAAAACTCTGTAAAAAGTTATGCGTGGTCATACATAAAAAAAAATATACGTGTCGAATTGAGAACCTCCTCCATTTTTATTCGTCGGTTAAAAATGTTAAATATCGCAAATAAGTATGAGGCTGCGTTATTTACTACTAGAGGACGAGCGCAGTTTCAACTGACAAGTTTCCGATCCCGTAAAATGTTCTACTACTCTATGTCTATTCTAATGTGTAAGTTGTGTTATTGTAAAGTTTCATCAAAATTCATTTTGTAGTTGTTGCTTGAAAGAGCAACAAACATCCATACATACTCTACATTTCGCTTTTATAATATTAATATGATAATAATGACACCGTGTTACCTACTTGTGTACTAAATAATTTACTTCTTGTATACACAAATAGCAGTTCGCAATCAATTTTTAGTCAAAGTTTGACTATGAGACCTCCGCAGATTTTATTTTTAATACATTGTAATTGAGTTGCTTTGACTGGAGAGAATTAATAGACCAAGAGCCTAAGTTATAGCATTCTGTTCTCTATACTATTCACATGAAAGCACGATCTGTATGAATTTATTATAGCTCTCAATGTATGTCGAGTTTAAGCATAATTCAGATTCAGATAGATAGGTTCGTAATTTATTTCTAACACGTCCCGGGGAAAGATAAATTGTCACATTAAACGCGACGTTTACGAAATATGCATATTAATGAGCATTATTTACCTGTACATCTTTTTCGTCTAGTTAAGTGTAAAATATTTTTTTTCAAGTTAACTATTAGCTAGGATCATTTTAAGTTACGATGCAGTCTAATAATTCAAGATCCGAGGAGTTAGGAAGGTGGTGTCTTATGCTCGTGCCTCGGAGAGCACTTGACACCTCGGTCCCGTTCAGTCAATCTGTGAGAATTGTGACCCCGCGTTGTACTCATAGACTTGAGACTATGAGGAATATTTGGTGGATTCACACACGGTGGGCTCACTGTACTGTGAACGTGTTAAAAAAATTCCAGTATCAGGAATTTTTTTATCGAGTATCGTTAAACAATCAAATATTACCATCCTTAGCCCGCCGATCCGCATTCGAGCAGTGAGCTTTCTATCACATTCCCTCTCCTCTACAGGGAGAGAGAGGCCTGGTATATTGGTGGGTCGTTAAAATGGGTTTATAACTATGACAATGATTAGGTAACGTACCTACCTAAATAAAGTGTACAGAGGTTTTTAAGAAACAAGAAAATACAGTTACACACATTGTGAAATAGGAGTCTGTCGTGACAAGTTTTATCACGATTCATACATTTTTGTGGTACGCGGCACATGGTACACGGTACACAGTATGTACCGCCGAAACTCTTGAGAAACTATTTTATCTTAACTACCATGCCTCATAAACGTATGGTACGGGGATATAACGATTGTTATCAGAAGTTTTCGACATACTAGAGCAGAATCTAAACCTCATAGCTTTTATTTTAAGTTCGAGACTTTAATTGTCATCCTTTTATATAATAGATCAATTTTGTTTCAATAGTCTGTGACGATATGGCAAGATTTAAAACTGTAGACCTTGAATTCAATTCCTGCCAGTTGAATATTGTCCTACTCTTAATATATTTTTTAATTTTTCGATTCATTTATTGCAATTTTATTGATTAGAATTTTTATTTTGTTACAGGTAATGGGCGGAAAATGACATATTTATTCTTCACCGATTTATAAATATTCCGTAAGTCACGATTTTATTGGAGTAAATTTTCATTGAAATCCAAATTTTAAAATGATTGGTACTTTTACATACCTATACAGTATTCCATGAAATTGTTAGGCTTGATTTAGGGTCAACCTTGGGGTTCTGTCTTGGTTTACTACACGTCATGTTGTACAAACTATACAAAGGTAAAAAACTTAATTAAAATTGTTATTTCTATCTGGCTACTGGGTTTATCTTCCTACCCCCATTATTATAAAAAAATCATAACAAAATGACTACAATATTCCAACAAATTAATTCGATATTAATTTATACGAAATAATCTAAGCCAGAAGACGTGATATCGCAATGCTTTAACACATGGTATGTCACAGTTTAACTAACCTACAGTTATGAAAGCTAAACACTTGCAATTTTCAAGTGTATACATGTAATTCAATATTTTAGAGAGGGCCTAAATAATGTCTCTTTAATGTAGTGAGGCGTATATTTAAATATTAAGTTATTGTGGTGATGGTAGTTACGGTATATTAATTTTATTTTATTAATGAACTTGACAAAGTGTTCTTAATCCTCGAAGTGAGCTTTTGTTTTTTATTGGCAAGCGCTTTTTTTGAAACATTGCACAACAGTATTAAAGTTTTGAAATTGTAGAGTTCGTTTAACCATAGCTAATATTATCTTCAAGTAAGCAATAGTCAGATTGTTCAATGCCTCGGACATCGCGTAAAGGCGTAGGTCCTGTGCCTGACAAATCCCCGATCATATCGAATCACCGTCCTGTCAGAAACTAGAGAGTATACCTTTGTTCGCGCATAATTTGTGTACCGTTGGAGCTAAATTTCTATGCCGTTCTGAAATTCAGCAATCATAATTCAGTACCCCGAATCTGCTGAGAACTCAATTAGTTCCTCCGCAAGAATACGCCTCGTGTTCAGAGATATTATTGATATCTCTGCGAATCTCAAAATTAAGTTAGCCCTCGTAGGCTAAATTCGGACTTAAAAAAATATGTTTGGTACCGAACTGTAAGATAGTAAACTTCGTAAAATATAAAGCAAAGGTTGTCGCTCACCTTTTTTTACATATTTCTAAATAATTAACATCCTTATCCCACATGTTCTGTATTTGACGGGCGCAGATAAAGCGCGTCACTTCGGCGCCTTTGACGGCTACACGATAAGCGCAGCATCTAGCCGTGTACACTTGCCCACATCACTTGTTATGTAATCTGTATACCTACTTGCAGTGGTGGAAATATGACCGTAATTCATTTTTAAATATGGACGTTGAAGGCTTTTCTGTTAAAGATGTCGCTTAGAGGTAAAAGAGATAATCAATTTTATAGAAACATGCGTAAAATTGACGCATGTATTTGAATTAGCTGTAGGTCTAGGTGTTATAGTTTATTTCAATGATTTGTATGTTATTATATAAGCACATATATTAGTATAATTAATAATGCAGATAAATTTTTATACTCATTTATTTTTATTTAAGAAAACAAACTTAAACCTAAACTTCTATAAATCAATGAAATTTTATAACACTTACTCTTTCAAATGAAAACTTGCTTTTTATTGTAATAATTAATATTTTTCTTAATAGAAAATGAACAGTTAACTTATCTTATAATTTATGAATATAAAGTTTTATAAAAGTAAGTTACAAACAGCTCTGACACATATCAACGTTATGCTCTCGATATATCTCTTTCAGACGACTGGTTATTCAGTACTGTTTTGCTCTTCGAAGATTCCATTTCCACTCGGCGTCGGCTGTGGCTTCTTGAACTTTGTCTACAAACCCTTCTGTATCGCTCTGTACGCCATCTTAACTTTTATGGTCCGCTACTCCACTTTCGGAGTTCTCGCACGGAATCTTGTCGTTACTTTTCATAAGAGCGGTCGAGATTTGGTCCTAGTCTAAATTGCTACTCCCCATTGTATTATATATTTGACAAATTATCTACAAAAATAAAATTATAATAATAGTTATGATAAAAAGTGCATACATACGAAACACAATTAAACTTTCATATAAGCCGCCGTCATACAAGTCACACTAAAGATAATCATGCGTCATTTTGACTCACTCGGTTGTTATATTTCAAAATCGGTTGTACTTACCTTATTGACACATATACTACGTGGTAGGTCCTAGCAACGTATGAGATGTCCTAAACGCACAGCTATGGATTCACGATGATTAGAGAGACAGAGCAATTATTCGAAAACGCATGCGTCAATTTGACGCAGATTATCTTTCTAGGGTTAATGGTTGAACGTTATTAAGGTACGTATTCAAAAACAATCACTTTTATTTATTTAAAAAAAATAAAAGTGACCCAAAAAGGTATTTTATTTTAAAGACGTTAAATTGTTTAGCGTTAACTTACAACTCATATAGCCAGTTCGTATATTTATTTGATCAAAAACTTAGTTTGTAGTACACTTTCAACTCATCTAGAATTAAGATTGGATATAAGGAACAAATAAACTCGAGCTGACAATCGAACCCAGGATATTTTAAAAATAAAACACAGATACTCACATCTCGAACATTAATTAAATTTTATAAACGACTGTACTGTAGCATAAAATGATTACAGAAGGATCTAATTACTCCAAATTATGAATAAATTATAGTTTTTTGTTTGATCTAATTTGATTCAGTTGAAACATGGCTTACTCTACCTATTACGAATCAGTCACCATAACAATTTGTTGTTGTAAAAAATCCTTCATCATACGGATAAAACCAGGCCCTGACTTAGTGACTTAAACTTTTCAGCTGTCACATAAAGATCAAAGTTCATATAGAAATATAAAAAAGTCATAGTATTTGTGTAACATTGAATCGTTTTTTTTAATTATTATGTACAAAAACTTTTATTAGAACTACAGATAAAGAAACGAGACGAAACTTTAAGAGATTTCTACCAATAATCCTTAGCAGTGGGAGGGGTTTACTCAAAAACGAATAGATTCTAGTCGTATTATTTAATAAGTATGTATAATTATGTAAGAATTCATTCACCAAACTGTAGTATTTGTACAGGCTTTAAGTATAAAAATAAACGTGCTTTTATCCTCTCGGTCTAATTAGCACTTAACGTATTACTTAAAAGAAAGTTTAAAGTCGTGGCTATTTCACCTGATGTCTAAGTATCATCCTATCATCCCTCTAGACCCTAGACTATCTAGTCTAGATGTTAAATCGCTAAAATTGACTAGAGTTGTTAATTTAAATCAGGACCTTATTGAGCCAAGGCATCAATACCAAAAAGATCGTAGACTATAAGAGATAGAGAGATAGCTTGCAGAACGGGATGTTAAAAAAAAATCAATTAGAGAATATAAATTACGTCGTTTGTCACCTAGCTGTACAAAAAAATCCATTAACATTATATGAACAAGTTAACATGAACAAATAGGTATGCAGATACAAGATAAAGTCTAGTCTCGTTCACCATATAGTCGGACGGGCTAGAAAGTTAGACGGGCAGGAATAAAGCGATTCCACATACGTATAATTACGTTGATACACAAAATCCTTGTTTGGTAGTCGGTATTAACATAATTTATTCTACATAACATTAGCGTTTTTCGTCTTGACGTAAGCCTGTGACGGCTCCCGCGGTCACGGCCCGCGGACGGGAAAAAAAAGAGTTTTCCTATTCAACGAGACACGGACGGGACTGTTTATAGCTAACGACGTCCGAAACGATGTATACGATCTGAGAAGTGAATCGCAATTATTAGCATTCTGAGATGGAAGCGGGGTAGCTTGTTTGAAGTAGGATGTAATCTACACTCGTTTCTGTTTCTACACGACATCATACGGGATCGCTAAATCGGGTCATCTTTGTCGATAGGGTGGTAACTAGCCACGACCGACGCCGCAGAATAAAAACGACACATTGGAAACAAATGAGCAATTTAACCTAATTTATCAAACAAGGAATACGTTTTATTCTCTGTGTGCAATAGGACATTTTTGAATCGTTAAACATATAAATTTTTCTTTGGTATTATTTTTTTAATTATGACAGTGAAGTTGCAAAATACAAAAACTAAAGTAGGTAATTAACAAGTTTTAGTCTGAAGAGAGCTCTCAATAAACTCGGACAGATTATATTATAATAGAGAATAGAGAATAAATAATATAGAAAACTTCTTTGAAATAATAAATTTTTCTTGCTTCTCCGTATTGATCTAACAAAATATTCTCAACGCTTATTTCTTCTTCACACCGCAGTATATTCCAGATGCTGTCCCGACAATATTAAATAGCAGAAATTGATTTACGATTCAATTCAATAATCATATTCAGTTTCGTAACGTCTGAATCAAATTAATTAACATTTTTGCCACCGATCCAACAAACAATGAGGCAAAATTAATCAAAGCGAATAATATAATTAATGGAAATATAATTGAAAGGGCCTAACACAAATGAAATATGTTGCCAACTGTCTGGCCTTAGTAGGCTTTATTAAATTAGTTATTATCCGAACTGGTTCTAGAATACTAATTAATCACAAGACAACTTTACAATTAGATTTGACAAAGTAAGCTTCGCCCACGCCGTTTTGAATATTTATAGGGTATTGTTTAAAAAAATTGCTAATGACAATATAACATTACCAGTATATAAAGCTTTGGTAGACGATACAGCTTGGATTTATTTATTTCACTGTGTGTAATCGAACATAGCTACTGAGCTGTAACATATAAATCATACGTATATCGCTTTGTAGTAGCGATTTTGGATTTGGAATAGATTGCACGGACTATAATTTATATTCAATTCAGCTTTAATATAATTTAATCTGTAGGGCGTAGGCTTTGCAGTCAAGATCGTTTTGGGTCGAAGTACCTACTATCGTGATAATAATCCCTATCGGCAAGCAGTGTAGATGAAATGATAGCCACCTGAGCACATCGCAATGACATGTCAGCGAACCCCCTGCCCTGCGTGATGATAATAGTTTGTTATAATTGATAATTTTTTCAGGTCATCGTGTCTGCCTGGGCCTGTTAAATTGTATCGTCTATCAAAGCTTAAATATTTATCTATTTTAAAATTAACATTGTTGCTATTGCTTAGATAAAATCCCTGATAAGATAACATTTAATATAAGACTAAAATAACTCGAATTTTTTTTTAATAAAACATTGATTTAGCCATTTTTAACTGCGTTGTGTCAAAATTCACAACTTAACATAACTTGAGTCATCATTTCTTGAGGATGCTCCACTTTAAACAGAAAAGCAAGTAGAGAATTTTTGATGACCTTTATCATTTGACAGAGGCGGTGCAGGACCATTGTATCTAAGGCCCTAAAAAGGACTAGGACTAAAGACGGCTAGCAATGGATGACCAATGTCTGATGTGATAACGATGAACTGAATATAAAATACTCGTAACTTAGAACTGAATACATTCTAGGTACTTACACTTCTATCACGACTCATAAACGCTAACTCTTTATTTTGCATATCGTACAAGTCGTGAGCTATAAACGGCGTTTCTAACAGAGAAATGCTAATTGATCACTTTGTTGGATCCGATCCGGGGGACAGAGTTGCCATGCAAATGCTTTTTGCATTCCGTCGGGTTGAAGGTAGAATGCATTTTACGGTGGCTCTCCACCGACGCAGCTATGCTGTGCGCGAACTATTGAACTGAACACAATCATTTGTTGTTTTTGTGGGTTTATTAAGTTTTAATGTGTCGTTTTGGATTGTCTCGTTGGACCAACGTTTAACCATTTTACGGATCATGAATTCTTGTTTTAATAATCTAGAGGTTTCTTTTTCCGAAATTAGTAAATTCATAGTGTGAGCTGCCTGTGCTTTGGCTATAATGTTAAATCGGCGATTACCATTATTTTTATATTATCATTATTCTAATCCCGCCAACCCGTATTGAAGCAGTGTCATCAGCAGACAGGTCTATCACACTGCTTCAATACGGTGCACAGTGATAACTCTAAATTCTCCTATTAATTAAAATTTCCCAATTGCTTGTTACCTATACCTAATTAAACATCGTAAAGTCAACTACTCCTGAGGATGCTCCGGTTTTCACTGTACTAAAATTACAGGAAATTGATATTTTTATCCATAAATTAGGAATAAAATATCTATCATTCTGCTTTCCACCCCAAAAGTTAATATTTCTACTCTCTTTTAAAGTATAACTTTTACTTGCCATAACAAATAATATGTAACGAGTTGGTTTATTTTTTCAAAACGGGTAAAGGCGACCAGGATTTATGCGTGTGCGAGTAAGAACATACTTTACTTCGTCCGTGAAGTTTGAATAGAACCTTTGGAGGTACACACTGTTAATATCGATGTACGGGTAGGTTACGTTGGTGAGATGTAGCGTTTGCTATTGTACCTAGTATACAATAAGCAGCTGTTTTTCAGATGATATAGTTTTTTTGCAGGTGAGATGATAACAGTGACTATAGGAGAACATTCAGGCTCCATACATTTTTGACACTTAAACTAAACTAAGTGTGACATTCTCTCTGTCTAACAAGATTCTGTAGACAGATAGATGATATTGAATAATGAGACTGTCTATGGACTCGCCAGTGGTACGTTTTGTTTATGGACTTATGGGATAAGTATGGACCCAGGATTAGAATAAAGATTAAATCACGCAAAAGTACCTCTCCCTCGGAGTACCTCTGCGTGATTTAATCAGAAATAAGGAGATCCATAGAAAAAGCTAGTTTTGAAGTTAAGCGTTAACTCCCCAATTTCCTACGAAGATTTCCTCTATGCGTTAATATCGTCACACTTATATTTGTCATAAGTTTTTTACTGTCGAAGTTATAATTATAACTGTTCTACAAGTATTTTATATTCAAAATCTAAATCACTGTCATATTATGAATTGAATTGTTAAACCTTTTTTGCCACACGAGTTTATGTTTTCCGCTCCGCTTATGACTAACTTCTACGTCTTGCAGTAGCTCTGCAAAGGTGCTCGTAAAAACGCACATTTACAAGGTAAATATAGATTTGCGGTCTTTTTTTGAGCCCTGTCCAGCCATTCTCAGCCTTGCGTTGAGTTATAGCTCTCTAACGGCCTCTGCAGACATGCCGACTTCCTGCTCCAACTTAGATCGGCTAACAACTTTGTTTGAAGAGTATAAAACTAAAAGGTTGTAGTTGTTAATTACGAATTAAAACGGAAACTGTTTTTTTTATATATATATAAAGAGAATGATATAAAGAGAATAATATAAAGAGAATGCGCCAGACCTAGTGTATTTGGCTGGTCGGAGGCTTCGGCCTAGGCTAGTTACCACCCTATCGACAAGACGTACCGCCAAGCAATTTAGCGTTCCGTTACAATGTCTTGTAGAAACCAAAAGAAGTTTTATCATACTCCTAACAAATTACCCCGCTTCTATCTTAGATTGCATCATCACTTAATGTCAAGTGTGATTGCTGTTAAGGGCTAACTGGCTAACTATAAGTTAGCCCTTAAGTTAATAAAAAAAAGCAAAAGAAAATTTGTATTATTTATAAAAAGCTTCACGTGATTGGACGCGCATAGAGTATGTAACCAACTTGAAAGTGTGTAGTAAGTTGGAGCGTCTGTATTACCAACCAATAACCAATTCGGACCCTGTGTAATAGGTTGGGACGTCTGCATACAACGCACCGGCTGAGTTATGGCAGTTTAAGAGATGTTGCACATGTCCGTGTGTCTTTCACACCAGTTTTTCTAAATACACATATTTCAATTAGAATTTCGCATGTTATTGAAATGTTCGAGCCTATTGTGATTTGTGAGTCTATGCTGAATGCAGTTTATGGTTCACTTTACGACTTTATCTTCAGATATTTATATGGAGGCGATAGTATTTATTAGTTTAACTACAGCAAGGGTGTTTACACCTGACGCAAATGGAAGAGTTTATTATAAGTTTCGTTTTGTGTTTGTGGCAACTCTGAAATTGAATGTCGATTTTGATTTAGTTGTCTTTCAATGACAACTTTTATGAAAGTGTTCTTTTATTCTCTCGCTCTCTCTCGCTCTCTCTCTGCGGTTGTTCCTTTATTTCTGAAGATCGTGGTCCTGGTAGGATCCCAACATCGAACGGGTCCATTGGCTTCTATTGGTGACCATATTCGCTAGCATATACTCGTAGAAGTCTATTTTATTATTTTCCAGTAGCTGCTCAGCCCATCGTGTTGAAGAACGGTCCTTCGGTCTTTTTCCATCAGTTATGATCAATTTTTCTAGGCTGCAATCCTCTCGCCTTTTGATGTGAGTTCTTTTATTACACGATACTTGAAAATTTGGACATTAAAACACCTCTTATCAAATTAAGGTGCAAAAAGAAACCTTTAATTTCGAGTTAGCGTTCTATTTCGAAATTTTTTTTGTTGTAATTCCGTACCGACGAAAAAAAACGGAGGAGGTTCTCAATTCGACACGTATTTTTTTTTATGTATGATGCATAAGTTCTTACAGAGTTGTCAGATTTTGATAATTCTTTTTTTATTAGAAAGGGCATACTTCCAAGGTAGTTATCATCATGTTAATATCTGATGATGATATCCTGGGGAAATTGAAGGGACTCTTAAAATTTTGGAGGCACGCTTACAGCGATTTCGGTTTTTGTCTCGGGATCAGTAGCTTTTTGGCTACAAGTGCCGTATAATATACTATGACAGTATAGTACGAGTACGTTACGTGGCGATAAATCACTAAAAAGTAAGAAATAAAAATTTTTAACAAAAAGTAGAACGACAAAACGCAATTAAAAATTAAAAAATCACTACTAACTAAATAAATAACTGTGTCATTTAATTGCTTTAATTTACTTAGGCATATCTAGGAGTCGGTGCCAGCCAAGATTTCTACTTTAAGGACGTTACCTAAAACGCACAAACTGCTTTACTACGTAAAATAAATGTTCCTTAAACTTGCTGGTACCGACTTCATAGATATGCTTAAGTAAATTAAAGCAACTAAATGACACAGTTATTTAGTTAGTAGTTATTTTTTACTTTTTAGTGCGTTTTGAGTCGGTTCTATTTTTTGTTAAAATTTTTTTGATAAACTAATACAGTGTAAGTATGTGACGCATACTAAGTAAAATATTTTTGCTTGATTAATTATAATACTAATAGATGACGGACACAGCAGATGGCCTGCAATGGACACGTTCTACAATTCCTCTGAGACGAAGGTGTTAAGCCTACCGTTTTGCTGCATGAGCGCTACTGTTAAACTTACTATCTTAATTAAGTCATTCAATTAAAAATATTTGTCAGTTACCTATAATTATGTCACTGACTAAAAAATAACATAACCGTCACATTTCGCACTTGGCTAATCATTGAAAATCTTGATAAAAAATCAGTATGGACACCGAGGCGTAAACAGAAAAGGAAAAAAAATTAAAAAAAAGAATATTTTGAAAAAAAAAATCGAGGTGTCGACTGCACCTTGTCGCGTTATCTCGGATGTGACCGTCGATCAATCAACGTTGTTCCAAAATTAAAATTTTTAAACATTGGCCGTTCGAAACCGCCCGCATTTTGACATTTACGTTTTTTTTGTTTCTCAAAATTTGCTTTTGATCATTATCTGTGAGATAAAGATATCACAACTTTCAACTTTTTATGAAAGATCATACCAGAAATTAAAAAAAAACGTAATACAATACTTTTGCGAATATAAAATTACTATTTTGCTGGGAACCTTTCTCTTCTAAGACAACAGTTTTTGAGTCTTTGAAGATCATTATTGTTCAATGTAAATAGTACCCACCACGAAGCTTCAATGCGAAAACAAAAAAAATTTTTTGGTTTACTTTTGTTTGTGCGTAATGACTTATAGGTTTAAAACGAATTTCATTTTCCTCTATGATATCTATTTCATGCAATAATCATGATCCCAAATATTTTGATCCAAAAAATTTCCACGGGAACGAGGACTACGCATGTGAAACTGCGGGCGTCCGCTAGTTAAAGGATAATAACAACAATCGCACTTATGAACGTGCTGCTGTGAACAAAAAAATATTTTAACTTGCCAAAAAAACGACGTAATTACTTGCAAATAATTATCAAAAGAAAGCGTTGCGATTTAATTAACAACAATCTCATGTTATAGGGTGACCATATACAAATATATATCCAGGACCAAGTTGAAACAGTACACGTAGTTTTCCTAAAACAATATATAAAATAAAGTTGGTTCTTACCATTTGTATACTTAGATTTTTTAAAGAATACAAGATCTTAAGGCTTTATATCAACAAAATGAACAAAATAATTTTGTTAACTAGTACCCAAAACAGTCTTATTGAATTACGTGACGAATTTCTTGGCCTAAGCTATTACGTCTACGAGGCCTTTGCTTGCTCTTTAGCTTTATATATTTAGTTGATGCGGATCAAATTTATGGTTTCGTTATAAGGTCCAGATTTTTAGGTCTCTTTGTAAATGGAGCAAAATGTATGGGCTTTCCGATTCTTTGCAGCATAGAAGTACTTATTTAATAGGACAAATCTGTAGAAATCATGAAATTTGGTAACCCTACGTTCACGAATCAAGAGCAACGAGAAAAAAATGGCCGCGCCCGATAATTCCCGAACGTAAGCGGAGAATCACGGGCATGTTGCGATTCGTATCGTAATTGCTTAATATTACAAATAATGTCATTTTAAGAGCAGTATGTTTGATGCCAACTTTAACATGGGGATATGTATGGGGCAAACAAACCAAATCGTCAAAGGTCGGCACCTCATTAGCAGTGCCTCTGGTGTAGTAAATGTACATGAGCGGCGGTAATCACTTAACATCAGGTGACCCGTATGGTCGTTTGCCCGCTTTAATAGCGATAGCGCACAAGGCACTACTAGGCCTTTTAATATTGTTAAATAGAATATCTAAAGCTCAGTCAGTAACATTTATTGGTCAACGACTCACTTTAAAATGCGTGGACTATAGCTCTATCAAAATCATAAGTATAAGGGCTCCAATTTTAAGTAACTTCTAAGTTGAGGAAATATAAAACAGTAGTATAAAAAGAAGAATTATAAGACTAATGGAAAAAAATATTTAACATGAACCAACAAAAAAGATTAATTAAATAAACACAGCAATCTTCAATTATAAATTAGAGCAAATTGAAAAAAATAACAACAGGAAATTAATAGGTGTTATTGATTTTTGAGCAAAAAATCTAATCAAATTACTTGTACTCCAATCGGCTTATTAAATATCAAAGTACTATTACGGAACTAATAAATGATAATCTTTTATTTTATAATAAGTTCCAAAGAAATCGTCGTATAGATATACACTCACCCGTAAACAAAAAGTGTCTCTAGACAGGTGTCAAAACTTAGTTAACACTAGCGGATGCTGGCGACCTGATGTTAAATGATGATGCAATCTAAGATTGAAGCGGGCGAACTTGTTAGGATTAGGATGAAAAACCGCACCCCTTTCGGTTTCTACACGACATCGTACCGAAACGCTAAATCAGACGCAGACCAAGAAAAATCTCAATCTGCCCCGCCGGGCTCAATCGAAACCAGAACCTTCATCTGACATACCGAACATACCGCTGCGCCACGGAGTCCGTCAACAGTTAGTCCGTTCGAGTAAGACTTCGTCAGCGTGGAATTATAATAAATAAAATTACGAAAATAAAAATAGTGTCTCGGAGAGCACGAAAACTGTCGATACTCCACCTGATATGTCTCAAGTCCTTTCGTGCTGTCTCATTAAACTATCTGAGTAAGGGAATAAGGAGTGCACCTGTGTTTGGCATCATACTTGTGCACTATATCTCACTTGATAACACCAGCTTCACCTACTCGTAAATGAGATTTATCGCAGTCAAAAGTTGAAGTCGAAATATTTTCGTCATATTATTCGACATTGTCGACATCAGCAAAGGGCTCCCTCCGACAAGTTTGATGTCTTCAGTGCAACTGCTGGGGGGTCGACCAACACTGCGCTTGTGCGCTAATATCCCAAACTTCCATCAGCTGTTCGAACTATGTGCCCCGCCCATTGCTACTTCAGTTCTGCGACTCGCTGAGCTATGTCGTTTACTATGGCTCTTCTGCGAATCACATTTCTGACTCGTTCTCGCAGAGATACTTCGAGCATTATTCTTTTCATAGTTTACGATATGATTACCGTTTCTAAATTAAGTCCTTCCATTAGATTATAGTCTAAGAGCAAACAACACCTTTCCAGTTTCTGCATGAATTCCTTCCATTGAGATATAGTTTAAGAGCAAACAACACGTTTCTGTATGAATTCCGTCTATTAAGATAGGTGCATAAACAGTGCAAAATCTAGATTGTATCCTTAACCAGACAAGAGCAATTGTATCTGGCGCGCCTTAAATGGATATCGCCTCGTATCTGTGTAACGTGGTATGCGAAATTAACTGTTCAACATGCATCTATGGTAACGGCTATGGAATACCTATGTGAAAATTAAAATTTGTTTCTTTTTAGTACTGCTAGTGCATTAAGTATTAAGCACATAAATAGTTAGGTAACAAGCGGACATTTTATAAAAAAAATTTTTCTTAAAAAATCTACACCACGCAAATTTTTAAAAGAAAGCTGAAAATCTCTCGAATATCTCTTTAGTGGTTGAGTTATAACAGTAGCCTTGGTGATATTCCAGGTTGTAATCTAACTTTATGCTGAATTGTTGACAATTTTTTTTATAATTTTGGGTTCCTAATCTTCTACAATAGTAACCAATACCTACAATACAATACTTCTACAAAACATACAGTACATCCAGTCCGTTCTTAGTGAGCATCCACATCGCGAAATGAGTAACAGTTCTAAATTACAAGTTTATAGATTTAGTGATATCGTGATGAACCATTCAGTCAATTAGTGGCACTGCTAATGCGTTGCCGGTCTTTATTCACCCTTTAAATACTCCCATGTTAAAATTGGCAGGAAGTTGTTTCCAAAGTTTACATGCGCGCGGCAGAAACGAAAGAAAACTTCCATTTGTCATAGTAGGGGAGCCCAGGATGCTAAATGGGGATTTACTCGAGCGTCGTAGAGACCTATTGGGTTGCAAAGCTTAGGTGATAAGAAGAAAAAAATGTTATATGATATATACCTTTACATCGGTGGGGGAAGCGGCTATAAATTTTTAAATATGTAAAAAAAAACTGTTGCATGGACATTCTCGAGCGCGTCAGATATTGATAGCATCAATGCCCTACGTATTCGTGTTAATGTACGTATAATAATCTGATCGTTTGCATCATGTGGGTGGTTGTATGTAAGGGTTGAAAATGAAAAAATAAAAAATTTAATCGAGCGCGTCAGATTTTCTAAGGGAGTGTTAAGTGCACCACAAAAAAGCTCTCATTCACTAATCTGACGATTTTACGCAAACTCGCGGCCATTATCATAATGTGCAAAAAAAATTCGCCATTTTGAAATACTCAAGCGGGTCAGATTAAGATATATATGGTTCATCTTTATGTTCTAAACGTACTGTCTCATAATCTGACGATTATCTAGAGGGATTCGCTTAACTCCCTGCAACTTCCCGCTAATTCCATTCCTGGGCGCTTAAAATTGTACTTATGACATTTTTGGTTCAAAGAAATAATATATAGAAATATTATTTGCATATGAGCTCTCCCAGCTCGAAAGTCTGATAGAAGTTTCAATAAATCGCAATAACTTTTGAATGGATCAAGCAATTTTCACGCGGTTGACGGCATTTGACGCAATTTTATTATCCTCGTAAGTAATTTTGCAATTTTTATTGATCTATCTCTCGAACGAATGAACCGATTTTAACCAACTTGGTGGCGATCGACGTGGTTTTTTAAGCTTAAAGGCGGATTAGTTTTAGAAGTTGATCGATAAAGCCGTTCAAAAGTTATTTCAAAAAAACCACTTTGTAAAAAAATTTTTTTTGAGATTTTTCAAAATTTCTCAAAATCTATCGGTCCGAATCGGTTCAAATTCACAGGAAATCTAATTTTGAGAATAATCTTTAGAACGCCGTTTAGTAGATTCCGATCGGTTTAGTCTTTCAAAAGTTATAAGCGAGCTGCACGCATTTAACTTTATCGACGAATTTTCGTTATTTCGGCTTGCGGAAATCGTCAGATTATATATTTTTCAGTATTCTTGAATTATTTCCTTCAAAATAAAAAAAATTTAGCTACGCTCGAGAATGTCGACTTGACGTTTTTTTTTACAACTTTGCTGCCCTCCCCTTTCTTTACGTCGCTCTCAAATTGTCAGATTAGTGGAATATACACTTTTTAGCATGTAATTAACTCACCCTACCTTAATCTGACGCGCTCGAGAATTTCTGATGGCCAATTTTTTTTACTAATCTGATCCTGCATCCTTCACGGGCGGCCTTAGATATGGGCCTCATGTTTCGTGGAGGTACTTAACCGGGTACAAGGTATCCCCCTGTATATTAATCTGCCGCGCTTTAGTAAATCCCAAAATCCCCGCTTGGGCTCCCGTACCACAAATATTATAGAGAATCGTGTACCTACCGAGCAAGCAATATACTTATTATCTGCAGTATAAAGTAGCTACGTCTAAAAATAAACGCTAAATAGCATTCCCATCCGCTAATCTGTACTTAGAACGTTTAACAATTTATATTGAGATTATGACTGTGAAATTGCGTACCCATGTTCAGCGTAGAAGCGAAATCAATTAGGTTTGAGCAGTATTACTTTCATTTATAACTGTCTTGTTGGTCGTTTAGATTTTTGTTGAATCTAAAGATTGAGAGACGTAGGGTTCGAGCCTTGGACAGTATCTAATTCAGTTTACTATACGAAAGTTATTTTTATATTCATTACAAGTAGCCCTTGACTGCAACTACATCGGAGGGTAAGATATATTGCACTCTAAGATGGAAACTGACTAACTTATTAGGAGTATTATGAAATCCAATGCCCTTTCGGTTTCTACACGATATTGTACCGGAACGCTAAATCGCTTGTCGATACGTCTTTGTCGGTAGGGTGGTAACTAGCCACGCCCGAAGCCTTCCACCAGCTTATAGACCAATTTAAAAATTCTTAATCGGCCCAGTTGGGACCTCCGTTGCACTGCGCATACCACTGCGCCATGGAAGCTATAACATTACACCGCAACCATTAGGAGCGAAGAAACAGTGGAAAATGTAGAACAAACGAGGAAAATATTCATCTTTGAGGGCTAATATAACAAAGAACTTTACGCTGACAAAACAAAGTATAGCAATGGAATGACTGGGCAAATTTCGCCGCAACACAGTGAACGGTTATTAAGGGAAATTAAAGGCAATACGGAGCAAGAGGGGCAATTTAGTAATTAAACTTATGAATAATTTTATAGTACTAGCTATAGTTGGTTACGCCAATTTTGTTTTTTTTTTTGACACCTTTTTATGAATCATTATTTTTTTATAGTTGAAAAGTTTCTTCAGGCATAAGTAAATGTACAGACCGGAACACAGCAATACTGTTTAGGGGCAGAAATAAGTACCTACCTTATGATCGAACAAATCTGACAAAATGTACTGCAGCTCTTTTAAGCTTGCCAATCTCTGAAAATAGTTCTTATATGTCAGAGTCTGATACTCCAAAATCCAAATTTGCGGCAAGCAGTTTGGTGGTTATACTTCCCTCCCTTCTCACAAGAAGCTCTACTGACTACTTTTACGAAAAGTCATCAAAATAAAACTATTATTTCTGTCTGACCCACCACGCTGCTCCAATGCGGCTTGGCGGGCTTAGGGTGACAATGTTTTATACATTAACGATCACTATTGGTGATAGTGTCCGGGACCAACAGCTTAACGTGCTCTCCGAGGCGGGGAGTGTAACTCCATCAACTCAGGGCTTGGAATTTACTGAAAATTTCATACAAGAATGAAAAACTTCCGATGACTGGGACCAGGATTCGAACCCAAAATTACGTGATCAAAGCCTAACCTAGGCTAACCAGCAGACCCTTTAGTAGAGTGTTAAAATAGGCTGATAATTAATAAAAGTTCGCTTTTTTTTTGATACCATAGGGCAACACTGATCCACTTTTTAAACGTTCCTTTTAATAACAGAACTGTATATATCCTATGCTTACTTTAATTTAACTAAGAACCGTAAAAATTTTAAATTATGTGGGATTCTCTAAATTTCAGATAATTAATTTTTATGCATATAATTTAGTATAAATACTTAATTACGTAGTTCTTAATTAAATCTTTATCGAGTGCGTGTCATTTTTGTAACATTAATTAGTTTGATAATTGTATTACTTTTGTCTGTATATAGATTTCTTTTATTAGTTTCCTGCTGAAGGTTTAGATGTCAATTAAAAAAATCTTTTGTCGGTAATGCTTTGAGTTCTAATTGCATTATGTTTTCTTTTTTTACGACTTACTCTTTTCCTCTTTCCCATGATTACTTTAATGAGCAAATCGAGTTTTGTGTACTTAATTACGCTTAAAGTGCCAAAGTTTTATGAGGTTTACGTAAAATGTTTTTCATAAACAATCAAACGTCACTTTTTGTAATTATACAAAAACCGACGTTGTCAATTATGACTTCCCATTCCTGCTAATAAGAAAACTCGTTTAACTCTTTTTATTTAATAGATGTTGGAATAATAATATTTTGGTAAATTCAGATATGAACAATAACTATTTTGCAAATATATTTTGCTATTCTGTAAGCAAGCGAAGCCATGAAAGAAGAAAAGCCCCTTAGGCACTAAAACTGGAGCATCATGAGGAGTGGTTGAATCTACAAACTTAAATTGTCTTCTATACAAGCACGATACACAATACTTTGTTCACGCTTTCTAAGTTTAACTCCGAAAGCAACTCATCGAGCTTTACCGAGATGGCATGGCATAGTCACAAGCTATAAGATAATTCCGGGATACCTTACATAAGCTATTAGCGGAAGCACCACAGAATAAACAATCTCAGCCAGACACGACGCGGCGCAGTCTATAATTTAGTGCCTAACTATCCCCTTCTCGGCGATGTTTAAATTGAAACCGACCGCTTGTGGCTCATAACTCCGTTATATAGCCGGCTTACTGTCGTCGGGGTTATTATAGCTTACTTTTACAGCCAGGATAACTAACATACAACTTCAAATAGAATTATTCGATTTATACCTTGGGTTCGAGTAAATACTAACTGTTATAAAGTTTCTGCTTATTTTTATCTGCTTCGTCGAATTACTAATTTTTTCTAAAATTTATCAAGATATTTTTTTAAGTTCTTTAAATAATTTTTCAATTTTCTAACCTTTAAACATTCATGCAGAGTTGATGCGTAGACTTACCTACTCTGTTTCAAGGTGGTTTACAGTGATAATTTAATGACCTAATGAGGCTTAATGAGCTCCCCAGGCTCGTGGTGTAATGCCACCAATTCTCCAACACTGGGCTGAAAATTTTATTGGAAAATTTTTAAAGGAATGCTCAATATTTTATAACGCGTACATCGATTTTCCAAAACCACACAGAATGACCATTGGACAAACGAGGCAGTTTCATTTTCAAGTACGTATCTATATTCATTATTCGTAGTAAATATTTGATAATTATCAGTTGGGTATTTTCGCATGCAAAAATGTTGTTAATTAACACTAGAAATACCTCCTCATATTAGACTTCGCGCAATCAACCACGGAATCAACATGCTTCATGAGTTATAAATAATTTCAAAGCAACAATTGATACAATCATACAGGTGCAAATGAGTTTGAAAATTTCATATTGACTATTAGACTGAGAGTCTGTGATCGCAAGAACTTTGTCATTTTATAACAGCTGAAAGTTTGTCAGCTTTTGCTCTTACCATAAGTAAGTGCGTTAGGCAACTCTGGAGATACTCGTAGCATCGTGGTGGCGTTAGACGGCTATCATCAGGCGCCTTCTTCAAAATGATGTCTGGCAGTCAGGTGGAGAAAATTCGTTCGGTCTTGTGAAACAGTTTTTAACTTAGCTGTAGCTAATCTTGGTCCACTTTTTTATATCATCAAACCATTTTGTCCGTTTTCCCCTTTGCTTTTAAGAGTCAAAATTCCTGAAAAATGAACCTTTTATTTAGAAAGTAGTAGGTTCATCAAGTAGAAATCATAATTCTTCTATTTTTTCTCCGGCATATTATAAAAAATCATATCTTCAATTGTCAGTCACTTAGTGACTTAGTATTTGTCGTAGCCCTTTGACAAACACTGTTAAAGATAAAACTTTGGCGAATGACGATTCTGTAAATAGGTATAATTATATTTTATAATTTTTGATGATAGAGGTCTGGAGGATGAGATGTCTTAAATTTACTAACTTCCAAAAGCACTATGGTATACACAACTCCAAAGTTGTATATCGTACTTAACTATGGAAGGAACATGAGCATTTAACTGTTGTAAAATGACCAAGGTCTGGCGAACAGGCTCTCAGCCTATATGAGTTATTAGGTGAACGGTCCGCTGAGCTGGTTCTTTTAAAAGGCGGCCATTTTTAACATGATTTTAATTAGTTGTAATTATACGGTGCCGAAAAAGTAAGCGGAGCGTGTCTAGATAAAACTTAGAAGTGTTGAGGGATTATATTCTTATTAATTAATTAACATCTTGTTATTTACCTCATTATTGTAACATGATAGTTCACACACGCAATTGTAAAAATTTAAGCTGCTTAACTTTTTTTTATAATATTGTTAGCCTCGTACCTACTTACTTTTTTTTATCGACTACAAGTTTGCCCTTGACTGCTATCACACCTGATGTTAAGTGATGATGCAATCTAAGATGGAAGCGGGCTAACTTGTTAGGAGTACAATGAAATCCACACTCCTATCGGTTTCTACACGACATCGTACCGGAACGCTAAGTCGCTTGGCGGTACGTCTTTGTCGGTAGGGTGGTAACTAGCCACGGCGAAAGCCTCCCACCAACCAGACCAAGACAAATTAAGAAAAATCCCAATCTGCCCCACCGGGAATTTAACCCAGGACCTCCGTCTTATGAATCCACCACGCATACCACTGCGCCACGGAGGTCGTCAAAACTTCTTAAAAGCCAGCTCTTTCCATTCGAACTGCTTTACTATGTATCAGTATCGATAGTTGAAGGTACAAAAATAATCTAATATATTGTATTAGAATATGGTCACAAAAAGCATACATATTTGTTCTGAAATTTAAACTGACTTAAAACTTTTCATACAATTTGTAGCTTAGTTTAAGTTGAGTTTTTCCATACTCCGACAACAGTGATATGAGTTTCAGCCGTTTAAATTTTATTTATATGGTTCGAGTTGTTGCTGATCTAAATGAACTTAAATTTTATATTGCTGTATTTGACATCTTTAAAGGTAATAAAATTTCGTTCTCAATAAATGACCTCTACTTACTTCATATAAGAATAAAGGGCAAAGTCACTGAATTAAGATTTACTGTTAGTAGTCAGGCATCTTATTAAAATGCCCTTATACTGCATAGCACGAATTAATGGGATGATACAAAGAAAATTACTATCGGCCCACCTAATGTAACCTTTCACTGAACATATCGTAGCTTTACATTTTAACCGTCAAAGATAATATTAATGATCGTGATCGCCTAATTGAATTAACGGTGAAATTAGACGAACTATCAAACGACGAAGGGATGTGTAGGCTTGATAGAATATACTGTCTTTAATAATATACTAATTTTGGAAAACTTCGATTAAATTTTAGTATGTTGTAAAGTTTGATTATTTTAGTACCTTAGAAAGTTTTATACTAACCCTTATTACGATACTTCCTCAGGTTATGAAATAGTTGATTATTCTGTTCAATACATGAAGCTATGCGTTTTAATTTTTTATTTTCATCAACCAACAATATAAATAAATGAGGGTTATGGATGTTTGTTACTCTTTCACGCAAAAACTATTGAATGGATTTGGATCAAATTTCACAATAATATAGCTTACATATTACAACAACACATAAACCTCATTTTAATTTATTTCTACTACTTACATACTCTTATGAAAATTGATTCACGTGTTTGGAAGCTGATCTACATATACAAAAAATATATAGTCCTGACGTTTTCACGTCAAAAATTCTTATTAATATTATAAAGGCGAAGGTTATGGATGTTATACTGGTCGAATAAATACTCATTTTTTTGAAGTCGATTAAAAACATAACTCGGCATATACTAACGATCTCGTAGAATGCGATTAACTGTGGATGGTCGTAAAGCTATATACAGTTTCATTAACCGAAGGTGCCCACCAAAACAGGTCGGGTTAATCCGAGGCGCGGATGTTAAGATTATGCTTAATCGAATAACAGTAGTGGGGCCACTATTAAAACCTACCACATACTACGCTGCGGTGATAACCGGGCGCTTAATGTAGATGGAACCTCAATCAAGCGTCGTATTCGATTTGAACACAGTTTTCTCTGATCTGATTAGTTCGGTTTCCATCTTCATACAAGAAGTCGAGCAATTTTTGTACTCTGTTATTTATATTCTGTCTGCCTCGTTGGGCCAGTGATGAGCCTATGTGGTTTCGATCACGAGGTCCTGAGTTCGAATCCTAGATCCTGTAGTGGCCCGTTAATTACGCTGATAATGATGATGTTTTATATTCTTTTGTATAATGTAGTTCCAATAACAATGAATTAAACATAGTATCAATAGAAAAAGAGAAGTTTGAAAAATTATGAAATAATATAAACATTGTAACGATTGATTTTGAACCACTTTTGAGTTTCTTGACAGTTCTTTTTAGCAGAACCTTATATTTCGAATCTGTGGTAGAGTCGCTACAAATAGTCAAAGTCCATAAGGACTTCATTCCAGGCCGATATTAAAAAAAACTTGATGTTTCAAAAGGTAAACAGCTGTCAAGCGATAAGTTTGTCAAGAATGTATTTGCTTTAAAGTAATTCGAATTTGAATGGTCTTTCTTAATTACATTGTTTTCTTTCAGAATTTTTAGTTTTTTCATGTGGTTTACTTATTTTTAAACATCTCTTGGATCACAAATTTATCCAAATCGATCAAGTCGTTCTCGTGTTTTAGCTCGACTCAATAAGTAGTTGTACTTATTTTAATATGCACAGATATTTAAAAACCCGCCAGGTCATGAACCCGGGCTTTTTCACTCGTAAGATCACAACGTTCCAACAGTAAGGTCACATAATTACATTATAGCAATCAAATGCTCGATACAGATCGTGGTGTGGATCTTTTAGTCACTGTACAAAATTAATTGTTGGCCATTATTCCGTGGCGTAGAAAGCGGCCGGGAATGACGGTAGTTGGCTGCCCTCGCATTAACTTACTGGGGTGGCTATGCTGTGTGGAAATTGCTGGACAAGTCCGATGTCCGTCGTTCGAGCGCTCCGGCTTTGCTAATGCAATGGCTTCGAACAAAAGGTTTTTAAAATCATAATTAGACAAATAATGATATTTGTATTTGCATTATTAATACATTTTTTTCACTAATCGAAAACAAGCGAGAAAGATTAATAAAAAAGTATAATTTCTAAATATATTTGCACTATATATTTAGAAATTAAATTGTACTTAAAAAGAGATCAATAAAATCAAATCCTGTAGAACAACGAAACTCGCTAATTTTTATGTAGTAAACTTAGTTAATATACAAATTAAAAATTATAAATTCTTTGACTGAAATTAAAGCTAAGCGTAGAAGAGAATTTAATTTTTTTACCAGTAAAACACCAGCTAATTTGCCTAGGATTCATAATTTTCGGAAAAGTTTTATGAACAAATCTTAATAAAACAATGTTTTAAATTTAATATAATGTGTTGTATCATAATCTTATAATACGCGTATACAAACAGACCTGGCTTATATTTTTATTGCCACATTTATATTATATTTTTATTAATTATGCGACAGTGAAATTTGAATGTTACCATGCACATATCAATCAATATGGTTACCCCAAATGCAACGCTCGCATGTGCGAGATACTGTACCCGAGCTTTTCTCCCGCGTTCTCAAATGTAATTGTTGCCCTATAATGACTGCCATTCATTTGCTTAGAGCCCACTTTGTGCAGTCATTATGATTTTGTGCATTGATACGCCGGTGACCACTGAAGGTTACATCTGATTTGTTTTATATGAATATAGTGCTTATTGTGTTCGCCTTTAGTTATATATTCCCGCGTGCAATTATCGTTTATTGTGTGTGTATCTAAGAGGTACATCGCTATGATGAGCTTTACGAAATTTCCTTTACAGATAACTTTTAGATTAAAATAAATAATTGACGTAAGTGAAATAACTGTTATGTCAAATTTTTTTTTGACCTTATGATAAGAAACAATAAAAAACCGTATCAGTATCTAAAGTAATGAAAAATGTGGAATTATACATATTATTGTACCGCACGTGCATATTTAAGGGCGGTTTTTACTTTACGCAGTCACAAAAAAATATTGAATTTTATAAAAATTAAAAAACAGAAAGAAATGAAGAAGAGACGTGCATTCAAACCCTGCTGGTTCCGCAATTTTTGATTTTACGTTTATTTATAAAAAATATAATATCCTAAAGTGTACTCGTTGTTAACACTATCCAATAAAAAATTAAAAAATGTTACTATTTTAACTACTTTTATTTCCATTTTGAACTTAACGAAGACTAGGTATTTCGGTGATAAAATTCAAGACCTCTCAATTTTGATTCTGGCCCCTTATTATGAAGGTTTAATCATCCTTTTAGATTTTATTGCTGACTGAGCGCCTATAACCATTTAACTAATTATCCTTTTCCTGTCATATGTTACCATTATTTCGTAGATTTGCCTCACCAAACCCGGTTAAGCAGCTATGATCATTTTCTACATTATTTTCCATTCCCCGTCATGTCGTACATTTGTTGCTAACTGTATAACTTTGCAAGAGAATCATACAACTTGGCAACCAGATCACGTCAACGTTATAAAGGTGTTTAACACATAACACTTTTGATTTATTTGGTTAAGAAATACACTGTTTATTTGTAATAATGTATGAGTTTGCACCTTTAAGCATAGATCGGGCTATGAATATTGAGTATTTCTTTCTTCAGACATTTTTAACTCAGTTTTGGGAAGTTAATAGAGTTACATTTCGATAGTGGCTATTATTAGAGTAAAAACAATTATTCTCAAGAGATTTCAACCTGCACTGGATCTGGGTAGCAGGTCTTAGCTACATATGCTTCGCTTAATAAAGAGGGAGTCCTTTGAAAATAGGTGGATAATGATGATGATGAAGAATTGTTCTTAGTATAATCGCTAGGAACATGACGTGGTCGGCGACCGTCATTGCGAGTGATATGTGTAAAGTGAAAACGAATCGTTGAAACGTTAAATGCACCTGTTTGTACTGACTCTACCACCGGCTTGGAAGGCACCTGCTGAGAAGAGCCGGCAAGACTCTAAAGTTTCTCTTTTTAAAATAATCATATATTTGTTATAGTTTACAGTGATTATTAATTTCAATTATAACTTTTTATAGTTAGTTGTGTGAAGGTAAAAGCTTGCCTATTTATTTTATATGAAGGAAGAAGGGCTTTGGAAGGTCTGGCCTTAAAAAGATCTATTAAAAATTAGTTGATGCTGATACGAGAGTCTTACTGCTCGATAAGCTACGTTAAAAGCGCGGCAGTCGTATATGTTACAACCTTTACACGTCACAAAAAGCCTCAACCACATCATTAGCGGACAAAATCCAAGTCGAAGCCTTCAAGCAGACAGGGGACGTCTCACTCAGGCACCATAAATAAGATGCGCCGCTGCCTAGTGAAATATTAGATGCAAACGAACAGACTGAAAAATGTCGTACCTGATTAACATATAAATATGGTGAGGCTTTCTTGAACAGATCTTGTCGGTGTTTCGCAAATAAATTGTCAAGTCCACGAGATCTGTGAGCTGGTTGAAGGTTTTAAGGGCACGGGCAGTACGTGAGGCGCATTTGTGCTCTTGTTGCAAATGGATTCTCTACTTTAGTGACGTGTGGTTTAACTGACGATCTTGGTGATGCTGTCATGCTGAGTATCTTGTTTGTTATATGTACATTGTAGGTTTGATGTATCAATAGACACCAGGTGTACATATTTAAACGAGCAGTGTACTTCATCGATACAAAAATACACTGCCTACTCCTAGAACTCACTATAATACAATTATTTTTATAAAAACAAAAAACCCGACTGCTGAGAAGTTATGAACTGAAAAGAGAAAAACAAGGATCACTATATCTGTATAAAATTCTAAATACTTTATGGTGCTGCAGGCGGTCGCGTTTTTGTTTTTACAATAATAATTTTATTTGAGACTTTTTAGTTTTAGTTTATTGTATAGAAACGAGACGGTACACTAAGTACATATTTTGTTAAAAAATCCATCGTTCACCAGCTGTTTTCTTGTATAACTATTGTATTAAGAGTATGTGATTACCTGACTTTTGGTCAAATAAAGGCCAGAAGTTTTGTAGCTCATGCTCCTACTAAAGGTGCATTTATAGAGTACATTAGGTAAATATGGTATTAAGGCCGGGGTGGCTTTGATACGAGCATGTTACAAGGGTTTCTTTTTAAATGTTTCTCGGTACAATACGAGACATCATATCCTCAATTTCTTTTATTTATAATTTTATTATGGTAAGTGATAATGCAATCTAAGAGGCCAGCGGGCGAACTAATTCTACACGATTTTGTACCGGAACGCTAAATCGCTTGGCGGTACGTCTTTGCTGGCAGAGTGGTAGCTAGCCACGGCTAAATTTGAGTCAAGTCGAAAGTCTGGAAGGCGGTCTAATTTAGCTTTTAAGTTTGAAGCTAAAATCGTTTACTATTCAAGCAAGTTAAACAAAAACTTTTAATAATACAAATCTATGAATCAAACAGTTAGAAACATTAAACATAAGAAGTTAAAAATCCGTTACATTCCTATACGTAGATTATAATTAGAGAGCGAATTCAGTTATTTCTGTAATTATTCATTTTAATACGCGATTCATAGCAGAACAGATTTATGATGTGATACTTGAGAACGCTTTACAAATTATATCGAATGGTGTTTCGGAAAGCGAACAATAATTACGGGCCAGGAGGTAGTGGAAAGATTAGCTCTTCTTATTTTTAAATTTTAAATAATGTTTCTATTTGATTTAGATTGAGTTTTACGTGTTAGTTTAATGTTCAGCTCTGCTTTGTAGAGAAAGGAAAATTAAATAAAAATTTTAATACGAATAAATAATTAATATAATATTAATAAAAACTCTTTATTACACCAAAAATATGGATATAAAAATGAGAACATAAAAAAGGTATAAACAATAGTTAATCGGTGTAACGGCGGCCTTATTACTAAAAGCAATCTCTTCCAGGCAACCGTCATACGAATAGAGAATAGCGAATACAGAGGTGGTTGGTGCACAAATGACAATTCAATAAAAACTAGCATATTTATAATATACATACATACGATTACATATTATATTACACATTAAGATACACAAATATGAATATAATATACATATATAAACTAAATAAAATACATATATAAATTATTATAAACATACTTAAACAGAGCATACACACATACTTAATACAATACTTACATAGACAGGTAGTGGTTTTTAAGACGACGTTTAAATATAAAAAGAGATTTTGAATGCCTGATCTCCCGTGGCACTTCATTCCACAATTTTACGGCCTTAACAGTGAATGATTCACTATATCGATGAGTCCGACTGAGAGGAATTGATAGTTTATTATCGTTGCGGGATCGATGGTTGAGAAGATGGCTAGAACCAAGAAACTGAAACCTTTCTATTAGATAAGGAGGAGAGTGATGATGAAATAGAATAGAGTAAAGAAGTGAAAGCATGTGGAAATTTCGGCGCTGAGGTATAGTGAGCCATTTAAGGCGGACACGATATTGCGAAATGTGATCAAATTTCTTTAACCCAAATATGAATCTTATGACCAGATTTTGCAATCGTTCAAGTTTGTTGACAAGATTTTGTGGAAGGTCGCAGTAACAAGAATCTGCATAATCAAGTAAAGGGAGAAGGAGGGACTCAGCAAGAGAAATTTTAGTTTTAACCGGCAACAAGTTTTTCCATCTTCTCAACAACAGCGCCAACCTGGGGAACCCATGAAAAAAACTCGTCTAAAACAAGACCGAGGTTTATAACGGAGCTACTAAAGTTCAATTCAGTGCCGTCAAACAACAGAGGAGGGAGTGAGGAAATGTTGATTTTTGAGATTTGCTGACGTGAACCAATAAACCCGCCAACCCGCATTGGAGCAGCGTGGTGGGTGTACGCTCCATATCCCCTCTCCTATAAGGAGGGAGGCCTGGCCCTGTAGTGGGCCGTTAATAGGCTGATAATGATGATGATGAACGCGTGGTCTAGAGTATCGGTAGACGATGTTACATAGATTTGCAGGTCGTCAGCATATAAATGGAAGGAGAGGGAGAGGAGATCAGTAATAGAGTTTATGAATATGGAAAAGAGTAACGGGGAAAGGACACCGCCCTGTGGTACACCAGCAACTAAATTACTCGGAGAGGATAATTTATTATTAGTCCGGATACACTGCTTCCGATCACAAAGGTAGGAACGAAACCAACTCAAAGCTTCAGGAGAGAAATTTATCGACTTTAGGACTGCAAGGAGAATTTCAAAATCTACAGTGTTAAATGCATTCGAAAAGTCAAGTAATGTAACAATGCTAACGAGCTGATTATCAATCCCGTGCCTTATGTCATCGCAGATCTTAATAAGAGCAGTGACCGTGCTGTGTCCAGTGCGAAAACCAGATTGGTATGGACTTAGGATATTAAATTTGGAGAGGTATAGAGTTAATTGGCTATGCACGATACGTTCCAATACATTGGATTTAATTTAATTTAATTAAGTTTATGAATAATACCTATAAAAACTTTTTGGCTGGTACGAGGCTTCAGCCGTGGCTAGTTACCACCCTACCGACATATACGTACCGCCAAGCGATTTAGCGTTCCGGTACAATATCGTGTAGAAACCAAAGAGTGTAGATTTCATCCTACTCCTAACAAGTTAGCTCGCTTCCATTTTTGATTGCATCATCACTTACCATCAGGTGTGAAAGCAGTCAACATGTAATGAATAAAGAAAAACAGCGGGCACGTAGATACACTTTTTCACATTATCATTTATAAAAAATGCACTCACTTCCTGAAATATTTGCACTAGCTCTTCGACTGTTACAAACGGTTACGTTTAATTGCTCGTGCAAATATTCGCATTTAATTGGTCGGCGCTAAATCAAAGGTTTCGGATTTCAATTAAACATCCCAATAGGCTAAGAGCGTTGATCATTTACACTTAATCGAGTTTACTGCCTATTATCCAACGTTGCTCCCTTGTTACCTTGAATTATTGCTCGAGAAGAAGTAATTATTTTTAATTACATTGTAATAATTTACTACGTAGAGTAGTTTCGGGTATTATGGCCTAGTCGGCCAATATGGCCTATCTTATTTTCTCCGAAATTAACGACCTCTAGCGGCATTCGTATCTGCCATATTGTCGAGGTCCTTCCTTCGACCCCCTCAGTTGATGCCTGTGTGGCAGCGAGTACGCGTGTGTCCAGGGTGTGCGACGACAAAAAATTATCGAATTTGATCTTATTTTTTGGTAAGTTTTATTCATTATTTTGTTTTTGTATGTATGGTGTACAGTATTATAGGTTAACTATTAGTTTATGGTGTGTTGACATTTTATAAACATACAATTCACTACTTTTTAGGTTAAATTTTTTTTTATGAAAAATGTACCTGCGGCCATTATGGCTCACTGGGTAGGTGGCCAATATATTGACCGCCTGCAATGAAATTTTTCTATAATTTGTTTTTTTTTTCTTTTTAGAGAAATTGCTCCACGTAAAACAAATTCACAAAGACAACGGCAAACTTGGTTTAAGGAGTCTATAAAAAAAAGCCATTGAAGATGTGCGTAATAAGAAAATGGGCTCACTTAAACAGTACAAAGTACCCCAATAATATTAAGACGTTTGGCAGCTAAAATGGATGTGTCAGCAGAACTTCTTCTTCTTCCTTTTTGCCACTTGTATGAAATTGGGTAGAAAACCAATATTGCCACTAGAGCAACAATTAGTCAAAAGGGGAAACGACAAATTGGTTATTTAACACCAGCTAAAAAGGGGGTCTTTAATAACTTTCGTAATAATTATGAATGCTGGAGGTTCATTTGTCCCGCCCAAGTTCACATTCTCGAGAAAAAGAAGTCAGCCGCTTTAAATGGAAGGTGCGCCTCCTGGTGCTATACATGAATGTCACCCTTCAGGTTGGATTCAAACCAACGTCTTTACAAAGTGATTTCAACATTTTATTCCGCACGTGAAGCCTACAGAAGAATGTCCAGTATTTTTTATATTAAATTTCAATATACTAGTCATACAAAAAACGTTGAATTGATAGATCTCGCAAGAATAATCGTGTGTTTGTTATGGTGAACAATATGGCTCACGCCTAATGTGGCCAATATGGCCCTAGGCCATACTGCACTGCCATGTTTAAATTTTCATAATTCCTTAATTTTAAAGGAAATGTTTATTTAAGTTATGTTTCGGTGTTATTAATCTTTAAATTATAATTTTTAATTACTTTTGAGTTCTGAGAACTTATTTAACCAATGAAGACTGTTTGATCTCTTATATCTTGTAATTTATTTCCATAAAACCTTATGATGTGCCATATTACCCGAAGTTACTCTACTAATATTATATCACTTGATGGTAAGTGTCAGTTACATGCAGTACATATTATAGTAATATTTGGTGGTCTGTCTGCCTCTAAGGATTAGCCTATGTGGCTTCCATAACGAGGTCCTGTTCTATGAAATTTTCAGTACATTCCAAGATTGGAGCCGGGAGTTAATGGTGTTACACCGCCGGACAGGACGTTAAGCCGTGCCGTCCACTATCATCAACATCTTTGCCAGCCCGCCAACGCGCATTGGAGCAGCGTGGTCAGTCTACTCTCCATAGCCCTTCACCTATAAGCAGGGAGCCTGGTCCTGTAGTGGGCTCTTAATGGGCTGATAATGATGATGATGATGAGCTATTTACATAAAGTAGTGTGAGTGCTCTCAGGAGCTATTCGACCTCGTACCTCCTTCACCTTTTTATCATCGCACTGCAAGACACCGGGTGGGATTTCACCCCTAACGTACAAAGCGTTTTGCGTCGTCATTCATCATACGCATAGCTAAGGTCTGGAATGCCCTACCGAAATCAGTATTTCCTTGTTCTTACAACTTGGGTATCTTTAAAACAAGAGTGAATAGGCATCTTCTAAGCAAGCGCGTTCCACCTTAGACCACATCTACACTTACCATCAGGTGAGATAGTGGTCAAGCGCGGGCTTATTTCTTTTGAAAAAGAAAAAAAAAAGCAGCAATCCATACCCAAGCCATTTTACCGTTTGCGTAATTCTTGCACGATACTTTCTATCAATATAATCTAGTGTACCTCTAGAATATTTTTGTTAAAACTAGTATCAAACTAAACATCTGTATCGAGTGAATCTACCGCAAAGCCCAATAAAAATAGCAGGAATGGACCAATTAGCACCTGCCCGCCGTTCGATAACTTTGCACCTTCCTTTATAGTCAATTCATATTAATTCAACAATGGCGTGGCTAGCCTTTTGCGGATAATGTTCATACTGCCTACGATCCAGGCTTTTCTGAAGTGCTTCTTTATACTTAAGTTGAATAGATTGTTAGTTCGTTTTGTGTTTTTATTATAACTAGTAAATACCGCGGCTTCATTTGTCCTTTATTTAGTAGTAGTATACTAGTAACTTTATCTATTGACGTCGTGTCTTTAAAGTTGAACATCATTACCGGACTATATGAACAGCCCACTACAGTGAGGCCCCCTTGAAATAATTTGAGTACATACTTATTTCATACTAGCGGATGCCAGCGACTTCGTCCGCATGGTATTAAAATAAATAAGATTGCGATATTAAAAAAAAATTTAACAAAAAATAGAACCGACTCAAAACGCACTAAAAAGTAAAAAATAACTGCGTCATTTAGTTGCTTTAATTTACTTAAGCATATCTATGAAGTCGGTGCCAGCAAGTTTAAGGAACATTTATTTAAGCAGTTTGTGGGTTCTAGGTAATGTCCTTAAAGTAGAAATCTTGGTTGGCACCGACTCCTAGATATGCTTAAGTAAATTAAAGCAACTAAATGACATACCTAGTTATTTTTTACTTTTTAGTGCGTTTTGAGTCGGTTCTATTTTTAGTTAAAAATCTTTATTTCTTACTTTTTAGTGATTTGTCGCCACGTAATGTACTCGTACTATACTGTCATAGTATATTATATGGCGCTAGTAGCCAAAAAGCTACCGATACCGAGACAAAAATCGAAATCGCTGTAAGCGTGCCTCCGAAACTTGAAGTTGAGTTGAGTTCCTTCAATTTCCCCAGGATATCATCATCAGATATTAACATGATGAGAACTACCTTGGAAGTATGCCCTTTCTAATAAAAAAAGAATTATCAAAATCTGACAACTCTGTAAGAAGTTATGCGTGGTCATACATAAAAAAATATACGTGTCGAATTGAGAACCTCCTCCGTTTTTTTCATCGGTTAAAAATAGCCTCAGTTTCTGCGTATAACTTATAGTAGCCCTCAAAGATGAAGAATTTTCCACATTGTCCACTGATTATTCGCTCCTATTAGTTGTAGCGTGATGTTATATTGCCTAAAACCTTCTTTGATCAATGGATTAACCAACGCAAATAGAATTTTTCAATTCGAACCAGTAGTTCCTGAGATTAGCACGTTCAAACAAATAAACTCTTCAGCTTTATGATATTAATATAGATAATTGTTTTCTTTGTCTATTTTTTTTATGTTGTATGTGTTTGAATTATATTCTTAATTTAAATAACGTGACTATTCTTAGGCCAAAGTTATTAATATTTTGTAGCGTTTTTTATTGTCTATAAATATTAGTAATAACATTAAATGGTGCAGACACTACGAGCATTTGCAATGTTTATTGCTACGTACTTTACCAAACAGGTTAATAAAACAAAGTGGGTCAGGAAGCTCTCTCTGTTCTCAGCCATGATTTATCAGCACTAAATCGTACTTGTATTACAGAATAAATTCCCAATACGAAACCTATACAGTTAATTTACGCCGCAACACTTCGGACCCTGTTCTGACGTGGAAACACTCGCAATAATTTCTGCGTAGGTATTCCAGATGTGAAATCAAATAGTCATTGAAATTAAACTTAGATTAATGGTCGGCGAGTGAGATTTTGTTGATGGGGTATAAATATATTGTATCCCATTAGATTAATATTGCCTCATTGGCCATTGAGGCTTCTTGAAAAAAAAAATACATCGTACGAACATCGCGCTTACACACGTCGATCATCCCACCTTCAGTTCGACTGTCAGTCTAATATGGCAAAATGTCATTGGGAATACCGATTTCTGTTACATCCGCTTTGCAACCGTTGTTCGTCGGCTTTTTATGACGACATCCGTAGCGCAGTGGTATGCGCGGTGGATTTATATAATGGAGGTCCTGTGTTCGATTCCCGACGGGGCAGATTAAGATTTGTCTTGGTCTGGCTGGGAGGCTTTCGCCGTGGCTAGTTACCACCCTACCGACAAAGACGTACCGCCAAGCGATTTAACGTTCCGGTACGATGTCGTGTAGAAACTGAAGGGGTGTGAATTTCATCCTACTCCTAACAAGTTAGCACGCTTCCATCTTAGATTGCATCATCACTCAACATCAGGTGTGATAGCAGTCAAGGACCAAATTATAGTCGATAAAAAAATATCGGCTTCAAAATTTACTTTTTTTACGAGTATATTATAGGCATCGATGCTAGCTTAAACATCAATGATTAGGCCATGGTTTTCGCTTATCGTAGAATGAACCATCAGCTTTTTCCATCAAGTAGTTATTACTCCAAAAAAATTATAATTGCGATGGATTACTTTTTTATAGTAAGGCTTTCAAGTTTCAATAAATGCTTACCTGCAGGCGACAGGCGTGTTAAACGCGAAGTCGCTACCGTCGCGGATCTGGGTCAGATATTATAGTGGCGAATGATTGTGCACTGCTACCGACTTCACGATCTGTTTGTAAGCTCTTTTTTCTTTACACCTACAGAAAGCTCATCTTTTTATTTATACGTTATGCGTGGTTAGTATATGAGTTTGAGGATTTAAATAAAAGCTAACTTATCATTTACCATCAAGTGTGATTGCAGTCAAGGGCTAACTTGTAATAAATAAAAATATATATATTAGAACTATTCCCTGTTGTTTGGACTCGTTTAAAATTCGCTAATTACTCTTTCACTTGCATGACTAAAAATAAAAATATTTTTCTATTCTGTAGTAGGGTTTGAAGACCGTTCTTTTTTGAGGGAGAATTACGTTTTTTGGGTGAGCAATATGTGCTTATAATGTACATTCATCTTTAGTACGTTTTAAAAACTGTTTATTGGATTTCAACTTAATCAATAGGTTTTAATTGATTAATCTTAGTTGTAAAAGAGAGACAAAATTCTTAGCATTCCATGGATTCACCGCGCTAATGCTGAGTCTATCGTGTTGCAGAGAGAAAAACGCCGAACAGAGTCTGAGACTTGCGACACGCCAAGAGTACCCTTAAGCCTATATCGGCTTAAGGGTACTCTTGGTGACCGGTGTACGGTCGCGTTCTCTGCTCGAATTATTCAGCCTAATCAACCAAATCTGATAGGATCCTGCTAGAGCTGTCATGTCAGTCAGCAGTCAGCTGCAGTCAGTCAGGTCAGTCAGTCACGCCTATCATTTTCCGGAATAGCAACAAGTATTTTACCGGACAACCGCATTTTAAAAACAGTTTAAATTATCCTATCCTCCTTATCTCGCGCTGAAATCTGATGCAGTGCACAAGCTGTTTGTACTCGCAAAGATACTAGCAATGCATCTAAGAAAGCCTCCGTTTATCTACATTTCAGATCTCGAACCTGTCATAATACTATTCCATTTCCGCCTTTAAAATGTATACAACTGACAGACAGAATTGCAATTATCATCTCGTAAAATGGCAATCTGTTCGATAATCAAACCAATTAAATGCTTAATGTAATGATGTAATGAAAAATACATTTCTAATGATAGATTCCTTTTACTACTGTGAGAAAGGAGCCGTCGTTAGGAAGAAGTTTCGTTTTACGAGTTCAGTAGGATAAAAAACGTACTATAAATGATTCTATAAGATGAACTCTGATAAGCCAATCGGAAAGTATCGGCGTATTTCAAATATCAATGAAATGTTTCAGACATGAAAGACGTTGTTCTAGCTAAAGTTTTGGCTGGAACCGTCGCTAGTTAACTCTTACCTTAGTCTTAGTTTACCTGCCGGCAAAGACTACCGCCAAGCAATTTAGCGTTCCGGTACGATGTCGTGCAGAAACCGAAAATGATTTTTTTATTTATACAAGTTAGCCCTTGACAGTTATCAAACCTGATGGTATGTGATGATGCAATCTAAGATGGAAGTAAGTTAACTTATTAGAAGAATGTTGAAATCCACACATCCACCCTAAATCGCTTGGCGGTACGTCTTTGTCGGTATGTTGGTGACTAACCAAGGCCGAAGCCTCCTTACCAGCCCCTTTCAATTTCTTCGCAACGTCGTACCGAAACGCTTAATCGCTTGACAGTACACCTTCGCCGGCAGGGTGGTGACTATCCACAGCTGAAGCCTCCCACCAGCTAGACATAGATCAACTAAGAAAATCCCAATCGGTTCAATCAGGAATCGAATCTAAGAACCTTATCTTAAAAATCCATCACCACGGCCGCCTACAAAATCATCGTTTCAGATTAGTGCTACTACAGTATATGTTACCAGAATAACAGTTACTATAAAATAAATACGCCTTATAAATAACATTAGGAGCGTAGTAATCGGTAGTGCTTGTCCTACAGACCTTTATTGCTATGCCTCGGGGTGTAGGAAACCAGGTCTGTGAAATTAATGGAATTACATTAGTTCTAACTGGAACGAGGAGGCTATACGACAGAGGCCATTTTGAATAATATATAAACTAAGTTACAGCCAACGACCTTAAAACAGTGCAATATAAATATATCTCTGCTTTAGGCCTTATCTACAGTTTAAGATATGGATGTCTATTTGAAAATGAACTGACAACCAAAAAGAAGATTTTGTAGGTATATAACGAAAAATAAAACCGACTCAAAACGCACTAAAAAGTAAAAAATAACTGTGTCATTTAGTTGCTTTAATTTACTTAAGCATAGATATCTAGGAGTCTTAATTTTTAGTGCGTTTTGAGTCGGTTCTATATTTTGTTAAAAATTTTTATTTCTTACTTTTTAGTGATTGATTGCCACGTAACGTACTCGTACTATACTGTCATATCATATTATACGGCACTAGTAGCCAAAAAGCTACTGATTCCGAGACAAAGACCGAAATCACTGTAAGCGTGCCTCCAAAATTTGAAGAGTTCCTTAAATTTCCCCAGGATATCATCATCAGATCCTAACATGATGACAATGGGACAACCGTGGAAGTATGCCCTTTCTAATAAAAAAAGAATTATCAAATTCGGACAACTCTGTAAAAAGTTATGCGTGGTCATACATAAAAAAAATATATATACGTGTCGAATTGAGAACCTCCCCCGTTTTTTTCGTTGGTTAAAAACTCGTATCATAACATTATTACCAAGTTAGCCCGCTTCCATTTTAGATTGCATCATCACTTAACTTATAACGACGACTTGACGACCATCGTGGCGCAGCGGTATGCGCGGTGGATTTATAAGACGGAGGTCCTGGGTTCGATTCCTGGCGGGGCAGATTGAGATTTTTCTTAATTTGTCTTGGTCTGGCTGGTGGGAGGCTTTCGCCGTGGCTAGTTACCACCCTACCGACAAAGACGTACCGCCAAGCGATTTAGCGTTCCGGTACGATGTCGTGTAGAAACCGATAGGGGTGTGGATTTTCGTCCCACTCCTAACAAGTTAGCCCGCTTTCATCTTAGACTGCATCATCACTTAACATCAGGTGAGATAGCAGTCAAGGGCCGATTTGTAGTCGATAAAAAAAAAAAAAAAAAAATATAATCGATAAAAAAACATCTTATTATATCCCCACTACCAATGCAGGTTGCATTACTTAAAATTTCTCTAGTAAGTTAAATTTTTTTTGAATAATATGAAAAAGCTTTTAAATTACATAAGTTAGTAGTAGTTATTTGTTTTCATTGAGAAAATATATTATACTGCTCGAATGACGCCTTTTTAAAAGTCGGTTAAAAATGATAAATATTGCGTGTTATACTGCACCAAACATTTCAAATTTTCTGTGGGAAAAATATACTCAATAAAAGAAACCTATTAAAGTTAACCTTACAAAACAAATTACAACGTGGTAATATCAAACAAAATACCGCATCCAACAATGAGCTGTGATTAACTACATTATTAGATTATTTTATTTAGATATTCATGTTATTATCCATGAGAACGCGGCAAAAATAAATTGAGCATGACAAATTATTAGCCGAAGAGCTAGTGGTAAAAAGTTATATGCAAAAAAGACAAGGAGTTTTACGTACCTAAACCAAAACTATGAATTATCTGATTTGAAAAAAAATTAATGAAAAGTGATATTTATAAAATAAAAGATTTATAATCGCGTTCTAAAACATTTTAGATCTCACACGGGGTACTTGGTCATGAGCTCCTCAGTCATCTGTGTGCCTAGTGTGAGCCTTCACCAAAACAAATCGAAAACTTCACATTCGCGTTAAGGGCAAATTTTATATGGAACTGAAGCAGCGCCCCTGGCGGGAGTGAGAGAAAACTCAAATGGGCGAGTGTCAGAACGCTTTTTTTGCTATATAATTTGACATTATTAGTGACTACGTTTTTACGCAGTCGCTCGGTGAAAAACTCACACTTGCCCCACTGCTTCAAGCCGTGTTGCATGGACAAGCGAGCTCAAGACTGTGGACCCCGTATGGGTTCGAAACTAATCGGGCAACTCCGTCAACAGTCGAGGTTCGGCAATTTATATTATAATTATATGGAAAATAATCGCGATAATTTAAATTGTAATCGTCTTTATTGAATGGTACTCAAATTATTTCTGCACCTAAAATGGGGACAGGATGAATTGTAATCTTTTATTTTTTTTTATTTAACCTGTTGAATGTTGCGTCAGCTCCTAGCCTAGAAGGCGGACTCTTGAATATTGCACTGGAGGAATCTGTATACACGGCGACCATTAGCCTTATCTCATTATTCAGCACTAGGTATAAATCTCACTAATGCTTCCATATCTTATAAATCTCTTGCTGGCTGCTTAATTAGAATGAGCTAGGTTGCGCTCGCGCATGCCACCGAGCTACGAACGTAAATACTCGTAGATATTTGGAGGTGGCAATTTTATGCAAGTAACAATATTTGTGATACTTTGTCTTTTTAACTAACTTTAAAAAAAGAAAGTTTGTTTTTAGCCCATTTGTTTATATTGGAATATTTTCGTATGTTCGAGATGTTAAAGTCAACTGTCCGCATTTGGACCACACCAGGAAAAGCCTATAATTTGACGGCGTTTCGTTTTTCCCTTAAAATTAGTACGGTAAACTATCTCTATTTAATTGCTGTCGTGTAAAATATCCTTCCTTTCAACGATAGTAGTCTAAATACCTACCTATTATTACCCTACTACATTTTCTCTCTAATAGTAGTGTTTATAATAACAGTCGACAATATTCATTTCAATAAATAGTTTTAAAACTTTCAACTTACACTGACAAATGTGACAAAATGTGCAAACTGCGACTGAAAAGAGCAATAAAATAAAATATAACAAAATAAATTATATGGTAGAGAATGTTTGCGAGGTATGACAGTTACATGTACGAACACACATAGCAAATGACCGCGTCCACGTTTCTTGTTCCGCGTAACATACAGTGATACATTACGTCGCTAGATGAAAGATGGCGCGGCCACCGCGCGGCACAAACTAAGGGAGTTTCTACACCCGACTTACATAAGTACTTACTTACCGCCCTAGTGTGTACAAATGTGAATACAACGCTGATAGCAGTACAACAATAGATCGCTAAGAAACATAGAGTAATTTTTCCTACATCCGACGTAACTTCATACCTACTGTACTGTAGTTATTGTCCAAACCGCTGACTCTAACGCGTATAGTTGCTGTGTGGCTAATGTAAGATTTTACCGCGTCGATATCGAGAGCGGTAAACGCAAATTTTATATGACACTCGCAATCACCCCTTTGAGATTTCTCTCGATACTGCCAGGGGTGCTGCTTCAATTCCATATAAAATTTGCCTTTACGCGAATGTGCAGTTTTCGATTTGTTTTAGTGAAAGCTCACACTAGGCACTCTGTTTCAATAGCAGTTGACTAGCAAACAGTGACGTGGCATTCGTCAAAACGTAAAATTCGGCAATACGATGTTTTACATTAAGCGGCTATTAGTTTATTTGTGAATAACCTCTTATACCATTGTAAATTTGATCGTGAGCACCTTACTTACTTTTGCTTTAATATTTATTTTAAAAACGTAACAGCAAAGTTTATAACGGGTAGTATTTAGCGAGTTCGTGCAACAAATTGAAATACGAGTTCACCAATTCAATAGAACTTCAATGGGTATTTTTATTATATATTATCATTATGATGAAAATGAGATACTGTTAAAATAAGATATGATATATCTCATTTAAACTGTTACTATAAATTAATGATTAATAAAAGTGGATTAAAGTCAACTTTTAAGATCGGAATCTTAAGTAGGCAAGCTTCGTAAGTCGTAACGTATGATCGCATGCAATAAGTACAATACATAATGCTGTTATTGTATGCTTTGTAATACAATTAATTATATTATACTGGCTGTACTTACATTTCGACATTTGTATTAGTTTGAGAGCTGGTGGTACAAAATATGTAATAGTTAAAACTCTACAAAATTAAGCGAAAAGGTAGTTCTTTTATTATAATGAAAACTTAATTAAAGACACACACATTATTGGTGCTAATACGACTTCAGCGTCTGCCTTCATTATTTAAGGTTGAGTGGCGCAGTGGATTGTGTCCCTGCTTCTATCTCCTAGGCTGTAGGTTCGATTCCCATATCTAGAAAAATGATTGAGTGATGAGCCTGGATATTTTTCTGTATCTGGGTGTTTATCTATATATTATAAGTATTTTTTATAATGTATGTATAAAATATTGTCAGTTATCATAGTACTCTACTACATTATCAGCCTGTAGACGTCCACTGTTAGACATAGGCCTTTTTTAGAGCTCCGCCTGTTGCTAGCGGCTCCCTGCAACACGTTTAATGTCGTCAGTCCACTTGGTTGGGGGTCGACCAACGCTGCGCTTTCCGGTGCGGGGTCGCCAATCTACCACCTTGGGCCCCCAACGTCCATCAGCTGTCCGAACTACGTGCCCCGCCCATTGCCACTTCAGTTCTGCGACTCGCTGAGCTATGTCGGTTACTTTGGTTCTTCTGCGGATCTCCTCATTTCTTGTCCTATAATATTTGGTTTTTGTTTTTGTATGCTATCGATTCCACTATCTCTTTATCTATATACAAATATTTATAAATGCCATACTATCGTATTATGTATTGTGTCATACACTTGTTACAATTTGAATGATGAATATGATTTTGTATGAATGTCAGTAGCCAGGTTGCGTAAGCGCCTATTGAATATTTCTCGACGATTGTTATACAAATGGAGGTTACGTTACCTAGGCGATGTCGATTGGGCCAATTCAATTATTAATTAAAGCACTTTGACGGCCTCCGTGGCGCAGTGGTTTCGCGGTGAATTTATAAGACGGAGGCCCTGGTTTTGATTCCCGGCTGGGCCGATTAAGTTCTTCTAAATTGGTTCTGTTTAGTTAGACAAACGTTCCTTAAACGGATGTCACCAACTTTATAGATTTTCTTAAGTAAATTAAGGCAACTAAATGACACAAATATTTTTTTTTATTTTAAGATTCTGGGTCTTCTTTTATTGTGTAGATTCATCAAAATCCGTTCAGTAGTATTTGCGTGAAAGAGTAACATACACCCATCCATACATACATACAAACTTTCGCCTTTGTAATATTAGTAAGGATCTAAACAGATAAAAAATCAACGATATACAATCCTCTTCATAATAATATAGGCTACCTAACATGAGATCACTGTGTTATCAAAACCTGTCCCGCCAAATTATCTGCAAATGCAAACTCGAGCGATAAATTTTTTGCACATTGTCTGTCTGCGTCGTAGAAAACTGATAACAAGTTAGGGCTCGTACTAAATGTAGCAAATTCTTTAAGACTATTTTGTCTACACCGTAGTTCTATGTATTGCTTCCGAACTACTAAAAAATAATATTATTATTCTTTCAAGTTAGCCCTTGAATTACACCTGATGGCAAATGATGATGCAACCTAAGATGGAAGCGGTGTTAGGAGTGGGATGAAATCTACAACCATTTTACTATCGACAATTATCTTCTATTTGGTCTACTGTCTTTGCTTGGTGACATCTTACCTGAGTCCTTAATCGCTTGGGGGTACCTCTTCCATCATAGATGGCATCTTATGGGTGGTAAAGACTAAATTTGTGATGAATAAAATAAAACTTAAGGGGTATGACTCTAAGGGAACATCATCTAAGAAGTCTAGACTGATATAACCTGAAAATGTCTTAAGTCAAGTTATTATGTTGTGAAATTGCCTTTATGAGAATTTTATCTATTCGTCTCGTCACTAGCGTTAGCTATTGATTAATTTAAAATGTATCAGGAATATTTAAGGAAGTGTGTTATTTTTACTTTTTATTAGACAATTTTATGTATTACGTCTGAGTGCACAATTTTTTATTTAAAATTTAATCAATCAATTTAGTGCCATCTATACGTGAAAAGACGTCTATTAGCTGTTTGTACGTAATTCAAAGAGCTGATAGACGTCGGAGGCCCAAAGTGCTAGAATGGCGACCCCGCACCGAAAAGCGCAGTGTTGGTCGACCCACCACTAGGAGGACTGACGTCATCAAATGTGTCGTAGAGAGCAGCTAGCTACAGGCCGCTCTGGATCGTTGTGTTTGGAAGTCCCTATAAAGGCCTATGTCCAGCAGTGGAGTCCATCAGCTTTTAATGATGATGATACATAGGATAAGTAAAACTATCATAATTAATTGTATAAGTTTATTTTCAAATCATAGTCAAGTAAAGTCATCATGAACATTATCATATTGCCTTCTTAAGCCTATAAGAATTATAGAGCTTAGACCCATTATGTTGCAACAATACGGGTTAGTGGGTTCAAATTTTTCAATGCAAAGTAAACATAGAAGATTCCACAGACGCCAAATACAAAAAGAAACCCGAAAACTATAGTAGCTAAAAAATGAAGGTAGTATGATTTTTATTGCCATCTTTCTATTTCATATAAAGTTATAATTGAAAGCCATTATTAAAATTCCCATGATACTTTCTCGGTAGAAATCTCAAATCATAGCAAAGACGTCCATCAGGGATTAAACAATAATCAGGTTGGTATTAGTGTCGTGGTTATCATGCCGGAGATTAGATTTTACCCTTGACGTAGACGCGACGCCATCTTGTGCCGTTCGGATACTCGCACCGTATTAGAGTTCCGTTAAAAGTTTGTTTATCTATCGTATTAGCTATTTAAAAATATATATATTTGAATTTAGCCTAGTCTTCTAATTATAACAAATTGAATATCATTGAAATGATGCAAGTATATTTTAATAAAATAGAAATAAAATATTTAGGAGTATATGATTTTATTAGTCACTTAAGAAAGTTTTGTACTTAACTGTCGAAAAACAATACAGTCAAGGATACTAAAAAATTGATAACTTTTTTTAATTACCAAACCTTACGGAGGAATTTGATGTTGTACATAGAACAGAATATGAAATTGTATATTAACATTAATCCTCTTTCAAATGAGCAATTCCATTTAACTATTTTGCCGACTCCATTTAAGTTTCATGCTACTCTTGTTGGTAAAATCTTCCTTCCGAACTAGTTGCAGTATCACGCAGTAACAGAATGAAGTAATTATAAAAATGTTTAACAAAAAATAGAACCGACTTAAATTAAAGCAATTAAATGACACAGTTATTTTTTACTTTTTGAGTCGGTTCTATTTTTTGTTAAAATTTTTTACTTCTTTACTTTTTAGCGATTTATCACCACGTAACGTACTCGTACTATACTGTCATAGTATATTATACGGCACTTGTAGCCAAAAAGCTACCTATACTTACACAAAAACCGAAATCGCTGCAAGTGTGCCTATAATATTTGAAGAGTTCCTTAAATTTTCCCAGAATATCATCATCATATCCTAACGTAATGACAAGGGGACCACCTTGATATACGTGTCGAATTGAGAACCTCCTCCGTTTTTTTTTCGTCGGTTAAAAACTGCCTGTAGGTTTAATGAAATGAACGAATTTAATTATTATTTATGATTTTGGATACTCGTACCGTATTTATAAAGTCTTAACAAAAACATTATTCTACATTTGTGACTGACTTACAATAGAATGATGATTGATCTTTCCACTCGAATAAGATCTACTAGTGATCCTAAACTCGCTGAGTAATCATAAAGATACAATGCGGATGCCGCCAAATATTATTCATTGGCTAGAAATCTAGAAAGGTTTTATCTCTTTATTTAAATTCAGCCAAAGGTGAACGAACGTCGTTAATTAATAATTCTGTACGTAATTAACGAATCGAATAACAACGCAGTCGCGAATTCAAATCAAGCGGTCGATTTTGATTTATTGGACACTAATTAAGCCGCGTGGCTTTTGTTGTCCTTTACTTCCTTTAAGAAGCTTTTTCCGACTTCTGTATATTTTTTACTGAACTTATGTATAGAACTTGTAGGTGTAACTTACTTTTTGCTTTAAGTTTGGATGGCACCGTCTTTATAGATATAGTTAAGTTACTTAAAGTAACTAATTGACGCAGTTATTTTTTTCTTTTTGGTTGTTTTGAAGTCAGTTTTATTTATTATTATTTTTATATTTTAAAAGAAACATAAACCAAACAAACCTGCCTCGTTGTTTTAGTTTTGCTTACGTGGCTACAGAACACGAAGTTAGAGTTTTGAGTCAGACTGAAAAATTGAGCTTTTCTTCATGATGGAAAGCCCGGCTGATGGTTATGATGATATCTTGAGTTCAGTTGCCTAGTACCTATATCCTAAATGTAAATAAATATTATATGTAAAAATTAATCGCTTATTTATGTAAATATGGCAGTCTGAAAGTAACTAATGACACTGGGAGCTAATTATAGTGACACTCATCTTTGGTGATAAATTAAACGTTCTGCTAAACTAAGAGTAATACTTAAACACAGGTTACGGTAAAATATGTTATTTATATTCGTGTGTATGTCTGTATGTGTTAAGCCAACTACAGAAAATCTTTTTACTGTATCCTGTAACATTGACTTTATCAGCGGAGTGTGTTTTCTCTATCTTATCCTTTCTAATATTATAAAGGCGAAATTTTGTATGTATGTATGTATGGATGTTTGTTACACTTTCACGCAAAAACTACTAAATGGATTTTGATGAAACTTTACAATAATGTAGCTTACATATCAGAATATCACATTGGCTACATATTAACCCGAAATTCCCACGGAAACCAAAATAATGCGAGTGAAACCGCGGGCGTCCTCTAGTATTACAATAAACTTTTGTATCCTACCTACTTCTATTTACTTGAATTAAGTTCATCTTCCATTCTATATTTTCATTTTTCGTGCTGTACAAATAAAGTGTATAAATTAATTAAAAAAATAGAGATATATAAAGATGAATTAGAGACTCATGCTGTCGAGGTATAAAAAAATCGTTATCGAGTATCTAGCTACTGTTACATATTATATACGGTCGTGCAAATAGAAACCAGTTACTTATATTTAAATCTCCTGAACAATTAGCCATTGATGCATATTATGTCACCAACCGACGGCACGATCAAAGGCCATACAAAACTAAATCTACATACACAAATAGCATCTAAAAACCAGTACACTTATAACAAAGGTGCCCCACTAATTGCTTCATACGGCACAATCCCGACCTATTCTATAAGTCAGTTGTACAATAAATCGCGTCTCAACCCACGCCGGTACATTTTCATAACCAGTCCGAGTGAGGTTTTTCTTCCTGTCAGATCAGCTCGCACTGTTCCATGCAATGCAATATCAACTTAATCGGTTTGGCTTGATAGAATTTATTTATTGAAATTAATTATGAATTTTACTAATCGCTTTAGCTAATAGATGCTCAGTACAGTGGACGATATGTCGTGATGTGTAAATGCGTAATGCCATCTATAACAATTTTTTAAAGCAATAATATTAGATAGAACTTAAATAATACTAGATGGCTTACCTTTAAAAATGGTGTTTTCACATCATGTCTTAAGAGTTACGATGAGCCAAAAATGTTGTGCCACACAATATTAAGTTTCAGATATAATTATTTGTAAATTTAAGACCTCAAGTGCTTGTAAGTTCCTTGGTAATAAAACTTTTAGACTGCTGTAATTCTGCTTAGAAGCAGCAAGTGCTGTTACTCAAGCCCTAGCTACTCCTGAGCTCCATCATAAAGCACTAACTATTGCTTATCATTTTTTATTGCTACAACGTTTTACGTCATATAACTTTGTCAGTCTGAATTTATTTTTTCGAAGTATCCAATACTTAACATTATTTGATGGTATAAATAGTAAGATTCCCCACTCATACAAGAAGGAAGGCCTGACCCGGAAAAGGGCCGAAGGCAGTAGCCTGATATTAATAATGATTATGATAAGCGCATGACATTTGGTTGTATCATCATTATTGTTAGACAATTGACGTCCACTGCTGGACATAGGTCTCTTGTATGGACTTTCAAACACACTCTTGAATCATTTTCTTGTCCACCTAATTTAGCGATATACAAATTGCTTTGAACAAAGCCACACTTAGCACTATAAAACAAGCCCACTCGATTTGACATTTATCATTTGCGTCATACACTATCCCGCACCAATAGTCCTTTGTGTGATAGCAATACACTAGGTGGAAGAAAAAGACACAATGAACATATTTTTATGCGAAACCTGTTCACGTTTCCCATAGAGGGTATAATATCGACGTCGACCGCAACGGACGTCCATGTTCATTGAAAATGTGAATACATAGCGAATCTACTTGAATGCGTTACCCGATACAAAACTGAATTAAAAAGAAATTGTTTGTCAGCCCTGACACGAGCTGAACTGACGATTGTCTCAAAACCTCAACTTATATGAGTTTATTTATTTATTTGTTACGCATTTACATCTTATCTATCCAACCCGCCCTAAAAACACCTACGATAGTACCTATGTTTTGGTTGAATAAATTATAAATGGTTTGAGATTTGAGAGAGAATTAAGGATAGACGTTCTAAGGATTCACCATTTGGGTGTTGGGTATTAGTATGTCAGAGAAAATTTTCGAGCAAAAACCGGAACACAGATCAAAGACCAAGTTTTTGTTGTTTTAGAAAGATTTTACTCTGTCCCTCTTCTACCGCATATAAACTAATCATAGTAATTTTTTGTTGATCCATTTGACAGGCTATAATATTTATTTACATTTACTATGTAGATTTTATTCGGATTAATAAGTAAAAAAAGCCTGTAGTGCGGGTTGTGGTAGAGGTAGTGGCCAATTTAAAATGCACGACAATCCGACACGATGTCGTGATCGTATCGGATGGTATAAAACGATCTAAACAACTCACGTATCATGTTTCTCCAATTTGAGAGGCGTTGACGTGTGAGAAGGAAATTAAAGTGACGTTGATCAGTTGATCGCTCAATACGATAATAATACCACCTCGTAGTTACTGAAACGTGAACATCTTTTTTTCTTTCTTTTAAAAAAAAAATAGAAATTAATTTTTAAACAAGAGTCAATATTTTGAGTCTAATTTAAAAAATGTGTTTATAAAGCTGCAAAGTTTGAACATCTATAAACCTGTAGAACGAACTATACAAGGTCTCCCTAACTGGACTTGAGAGGTCTGTCTTGGGTTAGATCCCCAGTCGCTAGCATTTTTCAGTTGATTGAAAGACAATGTTTATTAGAATTTTTTTTTTTTTATTTCAGTTCTTGCATAGGTTTCAGTACCTCATGAAAAACACTACAAAAACAGGACAGCATATTTTCAGTGAAACTATGACAGGCACTCTCTACGCAGGCCTAAAAGTCTATAAAATAATCTTGTTAATTGCATTTGTTCATGCATTTTTGATTTCTTAATAGTTGTACTTTTCTATTGCGAAATTACGTGATGAGTTATGGCGCAATAAACAAACTGAATATCAAATTAGTTTATAATATAAAGCATGAATATATAATGTTAAATTAAATAAATAAATATCGCGCATACCTATATGCTGATTTGAAATAACACTACCCAGGTCACATAACAGACTAACCTTTGTAAAGCCCTTGCTGAGAAAAGTTAAACTTGAGCATACATTGCCGGAAATGTAACCCGATACCCGTGCGGTCGACCCGAGCAGTCCTCGATGAGCTTTCATCATTGAATTAACGCCGTCGGTTTACACCCGATGATATATTTCGTAGTTCATTAATCTTCTATCTATACTATCTATACTAATATTATAAAGAGGTAAAGTTTGTAACTTTGTAAGTTAGTAAATAAAGTTCTCTTAAAGAAAGATCATAGGGGAAGGGTTTAGACTCACTCCGTGATGTCACAAATTCGATTCCTGGACGTAGAACTAATGTCGTACGTGGGTTAGCGGTGAATAATAAGCCTCAACTAGGAGTCGAATTTTAAAGTTCTTTGGCCACATCTCAAGAAATGAAAATTAAAACAAGCGTTTGGTGATGCAGAGCCAGGTAGAAGGAAAAAGGTATAAAGGGAGTTTCCCAACTCGATGGACAAAGCTAGTGAAGGCGACTACTCAGGAAACTGTAGCCGAGTGTTCACGCAACGCTACCAATCTTCAAAATCAGAGAAATATCGCAGCAGCCACGACCACTGCCGAGAGTGTACGACTACGCACGAGTAGTCCCAAACCAGACATTTTGCTTAAATAAAGGGATAATGAGAATATTCGTCATACTTAAAAAAAAACAATTCTTAATTTTTTTTTCAAATTTGAAAAATTATCACGTTGCTGACTGTACATTTCACACTTGACGGCACTGTCTTTCGCAGAAGACGGGTGTGTGGGTACGGTGTATATTACACTGTACAAGATAAATTGACCCTTCATGAAATACACGCTGTAGGTAATTTTAGTTTTTATTGCATGATATATTATTATGTACCCTCTTTATACATATATTTTAAAGCAGACTTGTATTTGAATCTTCTGCTCTGTCTCGTAAGTCTAGTAGTTAGAACATGTGGTTTCAATATAAGAGGTCCTAGGTCAAAGTCATGGGTCTAGCTTTTCTTTTGTTAGTGAAATTGTCATTAAAAACTCGTAGGCCCCATTTAGGACCTTGGGCGTATGACACCCCGTCTCGTTGCTCTAGTGAACCCAGGACCTTGTGCTTTATTCCACATAGGCTAATCTATGTGGAACAAGGCACGGGGCCTTGAGTTGGCATCTTGAGTCCGGTCATGGAATAATTCTGAGTTTTTTATTCATCTGTGAAATTTTCGTGGTGATACATCCCCGTGCCTTGGAGAGCACGTTAAGCCGTCGGTCCCTGTCGTTATCAAGATATAATAGTGATCGTTAATAAATGAAACATTATCACTCTAAGCCCCTCAACCCGCATTGAAGCAGCGTGGTGGGTCCAAACTCCATATGCCCACTATAAGGAGGGAGGTCATCAGCTGATAATGATGATGATAATGACACTTCATGCCTCGGAAGCATTTTCACTGTACATAATGTACAGAAACGTAATTACACAAGTCAAATAACTCTGAATGATTCATAATATGCTGACATCACTATATCTCCAAAATGAACCAACAATACTCGATTTACTTGAAATGTATCATTGTTACTCATTTCATTTGACGCTTACAAAAAATGGATTTAACGATACTCCCTCAAGAACGGGATCGATGCGGGTGGAACCAAGCACAGCTGGTAGCCAATAATGCCCATTCTATAAGAATTAATCATTAACTAAGACTTGCATTTTAATTCCCATGCGCTTGCGCACTGAACAAATAAAACTACTAGGCAATAAGGATTAAATGTATTTTTAACCGATATATGTGATCGAATAACCTACGCATTACCCGTCCGATTAAACCAAATAGAAAAAATCTGCCAAGACAATGAAACTTAATATTACACGAAGGCAAAAGGCCACTGATCAACTATAATTAAAACCGAGCCAATTTATTTATAGCTAATTTATATGAGGCATATTTTTATACAATGTCTTGTTGTAGTCTGCATTTATAATAAAATTACTGTACTCAACGGTTTCGATCACACATCCAGTACATATGTGGGCGAAACAGTTCTGTATCAAGAAATCTATTCTTAGTGAACATCTGTATCAGGAAATATTGTAATAAATGAGCAAAAGTTATTGCATTCAATTGCCCACAAAGTGAGCCCTGGTAAAGTGATGGTGATAAACAAAATCAGTATTTTAAACATATTAAACTCACGTAATCAGTGTTACTTAAGCAGGGACCGAGTACCAAGTCATATACAGCAAAGCGTCTGGAATGAATATATAGAAATTGACACTTGTTTGTGCAACTGATTGATGGAATAGCAAAAACAGCTCGCTCAGCTACTCGAGCTGGGCACGACAGCTTGACAGCTTTGTCACACGAGTCGCTTTTTGTTGGGATCATTTATAATTGACGACCCGATGACGTGTCGTGGACGCCAATTAGTCTTACACGACATGCACTTAGTGTATCAATTCTAACTGTTGAACTAAATGTGTCTTCTGAATTAAGTGTATTTTCTCATATTTTATTGTTATTGTTAAAGAAATAAACTTCTTTACAGATTCAATTAATTTATTTATGTGATTTTAAAATATAAACTAACTAAAATAGTCGTAAGCTATTATAAAATAAATAACAAGACTTAATTATTAATGTTCGTGCACAATATTGAAATTAATAAAGAAAGAATAGAATACTTTACTTAATAATTTAGTACTCTTTACATTTGGAGTTATGTTACTGAAGCTAAAACCTAACATCCTAACGTCTGATTTGTTAATTACTTATTTCAAACTTGCAATGTTATTAACAATTAAATAAACATTTCGTAAAAATGACTAAGCTAAGAAGTCGTATAAATATAGAGCATTTTGAAAAAGTCTTTTTAGGTGGTGAACTACTAGCAGGTACATAAATGTAGAGCCCTAATTCTAAGCAGATGCGTTCCTGTCGAAGAAAACTTAAATAAAATTACTGAGGTTTAATTGGTTCTACACTCTGCCTTTAGTCTTTACTAATATATATGTATTCAAAGAGAATAAATCTTATGAACTTACAAATGAACTAACCAAAAATGGCTATGTGGTTAGTTTATACGCGGTAGAAGTGGGTGCGAGGGGTATACCAGCGAAGTCTCTCTACAACCTGCTAAAAGACCTTGGTTGGTGGCAGGGAGAACAACTTGAACAGAGGAGGTGAGTGTTGACGCGAGTCACTAAGGGTACCCTTAAACCTACACCCGTGTCACAAGTCTCGGGCTCTGTTCAGAGTTTTCCTCTCAGCCACGCGATGGACCCGGCACCCGCACGGTGAATCCATGGAATGCTAAGATATTCGTCTCTCTCTCTCAAAGCAACAGTTTGTATGTATAGATGGATGTTTATTACTCTTTCACTTTGATTTGAATGGATTTTGATAAAACTTCATAATAATAACCCAAAACTTTATGGCAAAATTACCAATGGAACGATAACTACGCGGGTGAAATCGCGAGCGTCCTCTAGTATTATAATAATGTATTGTATGCTATGCTGTATCATCAATTCGTAATAACTTGTTGTGCAGTGTTAACCAAAGACTTGCGATCAGATCAGATGATCGTTCGACACATCGCACAGTATAAAAATTGATTATAAATCGTTAATGAGAGTACCACAATTCAAAGTGATATGTAACTTTTTTCCGAACATTCCGCGCCGCTGGAGCTAGCGCTAGTAGAAAAGGGAAAACCTGTACCAGTGTTCATTATCTGCTTACAATACGTCTTTTTTAGGGATCCGTGGATGAAATTATAAGCTAACTGCTTATTAAAACATTCTTTGCATCAGTCGTAGTTTATCTTGATAGCTGCACTTTTTGTTTTGAGTTATAATATAGACTTGCTCGTTGTCAAATGATTTATGTGGAATTTGTGTATCCATTTAAATGTGGAAATAATTCTGTCAGTTTGTTATCTTTTCTGATGATGACATAGATATAGAACACTGAGTTGGATAAGCCTCTTATTGGTCGTGGCTTAAGCCTGACTTGGCTTTAGGTTGCCTTAAAATTTTTTTTATGCGTGTGTTTCTTATTATACTACTATTATAAAGGCGAACGTTTGTGAGTATGTATGTTTATTACTCTTTCACGCAATAGCTACTGAATGGATTTTGATGAAACTTCACAATAATATAGTTTATATATTAGAATAACGAGAACTGCGCGGGTGAATCTGCGGATGTCCTCTCTCTTCCTCCTCTAGTTAGAAATAAAACAAACGGTCTATATATACGGTATACTCGCGTATCACCTAATGTTAGATAGCTTTATTCTATCTGTTCCTCAAATTAATTCCAAAAACACAAACTCCAGATAATGATATTCGTATAGATGACATTTGTACGGAATCCCTATCTCATAGTGAACTGATTCACTCCCGACCAGTTTTTTATCAAATCAAACGATAACGAACATCGTCTATGACTCCATCCAACTTTTAAATCGCTATTTTTTTCAATTTTGAAATCGACAGGATATCTCATTATTACCTTTTTAAAACTGTATCTCTTACATCAGTAAGAACAAAATTAACTACCGAAGCAAATCATTATTTCAGTAATGTACCTATTTACGTTTATTTTAATGATCTGAGATAAAAAGGTCAGTATGGAAAACTTGTGCGGTATTTTATTTCTTAATTAGAACTATTTTCTAATGTTAATGTATTTATTTTATTCCGCCTTAACAGGCTTGACGTATGCTTCTGGCTTTGGACATACGTATGAGTACTTGTGCTTGCCCACTACTGAAGTTAAGTAACTAATAATAGTAATGGAATCAAATTCACATCATTTGAGAGCATTGAGAAGTATGCGTAAGTAGTAAAGCTGAGTGACATAATTAGGAATAGTGTGATAAGAGAGCAGTGTGGTACAAAAGAAGATATATCTAGTGACTAAAATCAGGAAAGGTATGCTGAGATGGTTTTGTTCACGTAGAGAGAAGATGCATGTATGAAAGAAGACTTACGGTGAGGGATAAGGCGAGAGTGAATGGGAATGTTGGAAGTGAAAAACCAAGACGAACGTTCTTGGATCAAATCCAGGATTTGTAAAGGCCAGGTCAAAAATTCTTTTAACCGACATGAGTGAAGAACGTGCTCTCTACCTTACCCTGATGGTATGGGCGTATGTATGTATTTGCCAAATTTCCACTCATAGATTATCACTGATGGTGAAGCCTATTTTCGTGTGCTTCAGCAACAAATGAAATAAATTGATCTTTAACTTTTTTATAAATGTTACTACATTGCTTTCATTTTCAATTTACCAGAAGTAAGAAGCATTGTGGAGTTTATTAATTATCTCAATGCTTCAAGCGTAAAAATTATTTCACTTTCTTTAAAATCAGCGAAAGTTACACTGTAAATGCATACAGAAGAAATTTCGCTCGCATATTTAATTACAGTACTAATTATTTATTTCATACAACTACGAGCTTTATAAGGGAAGGCATAGACTCCAAAGTCGCATAAACTTATTTTAATCCTGCAACAACTAATGGGTCTACAAATCCCTCTGAACCGGGCGCTGGTATTGTCCTTAGTCCAGTTTATTTGTGCCTTAACACTAACACACTCTAGTATTTTCTTATACATTTAATACTCACTATGTGGTATTTTCGACCCTCATGATATTTTACATAGTCATAAAGAAATTGTTTACAAAATCTTTATCCTGAGTCACCCGACTGGTTAGTTTAGAAATATTGATATTTGTATAACATAAAATTAGGCGGTGTGCTAAGTAATCTTGTGACAAACTTAAATTAGATTTCATTGGTATACTTAGACATAAATAATTTTATTAAAATTTTAATGTTGGAGTTGTGACAATAAATTGTACTTACGATGTGCAGAATATTTTAAATGGAACATAGCTGTAACATAATTTTAATTATTTATAGGAATGTTGTGTTCACGATAATATGAATGACGGATAAAGAACATCTTATTGTAGGCAGTCTAACGTATACAAAATAACGCAATAGCATAAAAAGTAACTTAAAATAACAATAATTATTATTAAACAATACAACCCAATTAGGTGGAATACCTAAAACACAAAAAAATGGTGAGCAAGCAATAAAATATTGTGCCCCTGGGTCTTCTCTACCCAGTAGCGAGTATCGCAAGCGTTAATCCTACCTTTTTCCTTTTAACGCGGACAATTTTTAAATGGCTTATGTTTGATTCCATTATTGTGTGCCAATCAGGCTGAATTACAATGTCCTTTAGCTCGGCCGAACTGGGTAAGGAATCTTTATTATTTTTGTTACAAATCATTTATTTATACGTTTTTGCTGCGAGTAAACAAGGCAGCTGTAGACTGGTGGGATAAGGCTTCCTACTAGCGGACGACTATTTGTTATATTATGATAAGTAAAGATAAATACTCCTATATCTATACTACTTTCTGCACGATACCAAAGAAGCCGGTGGAAAAAAGGGATCCGTTCGAATGTTGGCATCCTACATGGACCACGATCTTCAGAAATGAAGGAACGACTGCAGAGAGAAATAGATAAATAGCTACTATCTACTTATAACAATTCTAGGTGTTACCAATGTAGTTATATAAAACATGGTAAATCCATGACTCCTAACAGATATAGATGAAATATCAGTTGGCTATGAGTTTGGCAATTTGGATTTTAGGCACAGTACGCCTGAATAGTGAAAAAGTTATTCAATTGATCACTGACACCAATGTTTAACTATGTGGCTTTTATTTTTCTTTCTTTCCTGGGATGGTCAGTAACAGAAGTAACGTAAGGTAATTTTGCTCCTCAATAAAGTGCATTTAAAACTTGACAATCACAACCAAACTACGCATGATTCGAAATGTGTCCGACTTGTGATTGCGAAATGTATCGCTGTTAGTCATCGCCCTTATTTAGATGAGAGAGGTTGGTTCGCCCCTTGAATTTAAACAACTACAATTTGACGCGTAGGCCCTCTCGGACAAAAGCAAGTGTATAGCAATTGTTTTCTATAAATTATTCATATGCAATCACTTTTGCGGTGTTCACCGTACCTCGATTGTGATGAACAGAGTCTATTTTTGCTGGAATGTCCCTTTCAATTTTCGTGATCATCGATCGCGATAGGTTTTTAATCACCATTCATGATGTTGCGGCGCGAATAATAATTTGCCGTGGAATTGCGATTCGTTCGAGTTAACTGTTCGAAAATTTAATTCAACCTTGTATCGACAATCGACTCTGTACTGTTTTTAAAATCGGATTATTTAATGGGCGTTAAAAAATACACTCAAATAATTTTCTCTAAAGATGGTAAGGTATTTGTAGTATATTTGAGGGTGCAAATGTTCATGGCAGTGATAGCCACTTCATGCTTCTGCAGCATAAGGAAAGTCATAAGACCATAGTTTCAGTTCTGGAGCGAGCAGAAAGGCAGTTGAGTGTTGTTCAAATTGAAGAATTAATAAATAAAATTAATATTATTCTTTTATAAATTTTTCACATCACAAAAATAGTTAGAGGTTAGTTACGTGCTACATACACTACATTGGTTTTCATTCTTCGTTGTTTTACCATTCTTTTCAATATTTCGATTCCTCAACTCTTTTACCACAGTTTTTGTAAATATCATCACCATTGGACTAGTGTACCAGCTTTTAAATAAAGTTCTATATACACGACATTTGCAAATAATTTTCGTGATAACAAAATAATGCGGGCTACATACGTCGATAGTTGATAGCCGGTACAAAACATCGGCTGTAAGCCTTTCAAAATATGACGGGCGGGCGATAATGGCGCGGGCCGCTTTTAAAACTGATAGTGAAGTACTTAAGTTGTTTATATTTAAATTTCCAGGCAAGTTGACAGTGGCTATTATCGGCTACCTCAGTATAGCAGATAACGGTGGGCACAATGAGATTTATTGCACACCCGCGTTAGCACGCTGTGCTTAAAACGTTTTTATAAGAGTGTTACTCTGTGTCTCACACGTCTCAATTAGGAACTTTAATGCGGCCGCTAATATATTTCCTTTTTTTCGCTTATAACAGCTTTGGAGATTAAAATCGACGCTAAAAACAAAGCAAACGAGAAATTCTCTTAATACACTCAGGCGGCTTGCGTAAGGAAATTATTTTGTTTTTTTGGATTTGTTTACGGGATTTTTCTTTGGTCCCACTTTATCCAAAACACGGTAGGTAATTGAGAATATTCAATGTTTGTTGTTGTCCTAACACAGTTTATTCTTTGAATGTAAATATCGTTTATCAACTTAGTGAACAACAATAAATTAGGTAAACATAAAATTAAAACCTAAAATAATAATAAATTTATCTCCAACTAGCGGACGCCCGCGACTTCGTCCGCGTGAAACTTGATGTAGACTTAAACTTCCGTTTAACCCCTTAAGGAGGTGATCATTAGAAAAACGTTTCTAATGCATTAGAAACGCGCTCGCCTACGTTATTATAGCTATATATCAGTCGCCCGCGACTTCGTCCGCGTGAAAACCTCTTAAGTACCCTTTTAATTTTAAAGACAGACTTTCATATAAAGTGTGCTCTTTCCCCGCTACCCCTCTCAATTTAATTTTTTTATAGTTTCCCGTGAAGCAATATCCTCCGTCCCGTCCCGTGTACTAAAGATCTACATTTTCGTTAAACATTGATTTTTTAAAACACAAAAAGTTATATATCTGCCAAAATATAAAAGATAGATATATACTATCGCGGACTTTTTTGTAGAACTTTTTAAGACGCATAAAGTTTTCATACAATAATTTCAATCATATCCAATATCTAAGGCAGCGTACGCACATAAAGCTAAATTTAATAAATTTCACGGTCCGACTCGCGCGACAAAAACTGTGATAACTCAAGTAATATATACAATACAAATATAAAATATAGCCTATAACACTCACCGATGACGTACCATTCTACAGGTGAAAGAAGTTTCAAAATCGGATCAGTAGTTCCGAAGATTAGCCCCGACAGAACTTTATTTACAAAACTTACAAACTTTACCTCTTTATAATATTAGTATAGATGAATCATTTTGACGACCTTCGTGGCGAGATGATATGTGAAGTGGTTTTATGAGACAGAAGTCCAGGGTTCAGCTGGGTCGATTAAGATTTTCTAAATTTAACCAGGTCTAGCTGGTGGGAGGCTCCGACTAAGGCTTGTTACAGTTAGCACCCTACAAAGACGTACCGCCAAGCGATTTAGCGTTACGCGAAACCGTAAGGGACGTATATTTCATCCTACTCCTAACAAGTTAGCCCGCTTCCATCTTAGATTGCATTATCACTTACCACCAGGTGTGGTTGCAGTCAAGGACTATCTTGTAGTGTATAAAAAAAAGATTCTCTGAATTATTTCTGTACTGCTTTTGAATCACATCAACTATTTTGAATTGCACATTACTAGTCACATCAGAGATATATAAATTCAATAAAGTAAATAAAACTTGCGTGAACAATAATTTCGAAAACGACATCGCAATTGATCACTCCGTAATTGGAGACGACATTGCACAGTATTAAAGAAATGCACTAGGAAACGATAATTCTAATTGAGCTTGTACTATAATAAAAAATATCATTTAAATAATTCATACCGATGAAGACAAGAGGGAAACGTGTAAAATGACTAATATTAACATTTTACTACACTACAAAGGATAATAAACGGTATTTACATTGCAACAAGGTTTTATATTGCGCAAGTAGATTTCACTTTTGCAAGCCCTGCCATTTATCTTTACCTTACACTCGGACGCAATTAATCAGAAGGCGTTGTCACATGCATACCTGGACACTAGTTACACGCCTCTGTTAAAACCGAGCACGCAATTATATGCCCAATTACTCAATCGTAGAGGCGAAAATTCTCTGCAACTCACGTGACAGATACAAATTATTTCGTCGCCAGTGGTATGGTATAGTCTGATAAAGAGAAAAAGATGATTTCAGGCTAATTATCGACAATGTCGCGTGGTCCTCCTTTTTGCGGCCACTTAACACCCTCACTGTCAAATTGCTTTATTTTCGATGCAATCTCGATGCATTTGGAAATAAATGTTATCGAGAATTCGTAATGCAAAGACAATTTACCTATTACATAGAGGAAAATGCTGGTAAGAGGCTTCGGTCGTTGGTAGTTACCACCCTACCGACAAAGCGCATAAGCGTTCCGGTACGATGTCGTGCTGATATCGAAGGGGTGTGGATATTATCCTACTCCTAAGAAGTGAGCCCGCTTACATCTTAGATTGTATCATGAGAGACCACCAGGTGTGATTGCAGTCATGGGCTAACTTGCAATGTATAAAAAAGTGAAGTAAAAGTTTAAAGAATAAAACTATCGAATTCAACATTAAACACTCTCTTCTTGTAGGAGAGAGGATATGGAGCGTACACTCACCACGCTGCTCTAATGCGCGTTGGTGGGCGTAGAGTAATAATGTTTCATACACTAACGATTACAATTAAAGAAAGAAGTGACCGGAATCAACGGCTTAACGTGCTCTCTGGGGCACGGGGATGTGACTCCGGCCTTTGAATGTACAGAAGAGAAGAGAGAGACCCAGGATTCGACCCCAGGACCTCGTGATCGAAGCAACATTGGCTAACCACTAGACCAACGAGTCCGTTAAATGAATGCCACAGATTAAAACTACATTGTTCGAATCACAGACGAAAAACAACAAAGAGCACCGCTACCGTCTTATAAAGAGTAAAACAGTTATCAGTACAGCTAAATGCGTCCAATACTACAACTAATAGGCATAACAGACCGACCATTTAAACCTATCAATTTATCAGAGGATAAAACATTCTTTAAACGTCTCCATGAGCTTTAAGCGCAGACCACACAGGAAGCCAATTTTGCAGAATTAAATAAACCTTTATTAATTACGATTCTTATCTAGAGGACGGGGCTTAGACAATTATTTGTGTATTTGCAAAGGAAATCCGAAAGTGATAGGCTCACGTATCCACTAACGAAACTACTGCGTATAAAAATAGCACCTATCTTAATACTTGTAAGGATGTGAATTGCGTTAGTACATTTTTAAATGTTGCAAGTTGTAAGTGTAGTAGTGTAGAGTTTAATATCATGATGGCATTATTATCATATTTCATTTATCGGACCGCGCAACGAATTACTGTTACAATGATTATTGTTTGCAATTTGTAATAGAATTATGACAGCTTTCTCATTTTTAATCTACGAATGCTATTTAAATATTTCTCCTATTTATTTGGATGGACTTTATATGGATTATAAAGAGAGATCATCATGATTAACAGCTGATGGATGTACACTGCTGGACAAAGGCCTATATAAGGTACTTCCAAACAACGATCTTGAGCCGCCTGTGGCCAGAGGTTTTCTGCGACAGGTTTGATGTCGTTGAGAAGTCAGACCAGTATTGTCTCCTACAACCGCGATGACAAAAAGCGCTGCAGCAAACATTGGTCAACTCTCCTCAAAAACTTTCTCCAGGATTTTGAAATTATATCCATTACCTATATGAATCGTCTTCTAATACTCATTTGGTTTTTCAATCTTATATGTTCATTGTAGTTTTAAAAGACTACTTTGAGATGTTTGTTCGTGTTTTTCGTATCTTTCTAAGTCTATAATAACTATAAATATAATATAATCTTCCAGAGAAGATTTTAATTGTTAAAACAAAAGACGTGTCAGACCTTCTCCGGGCTTTTCAATATTTCCATTTTCATTAAGAAATGCTCCTCCTAACCCTAGTTTTCTTTATTTCCAGATGTCAGCAATAGACCCCGACTGCGGCGTGAATGCGATAGTCAACTACACGCTGGGCGATGGGCTGGCGCGGCCGCAGTTCTCCGTGAAGCCAGACTCAGGGGAGCTATGCGTCTCCGCACCCTTGGACCATGAGACTACTAGCGACTTTGAGTTTCCTGTTATCGCTACTGATAGAGGTAATTATTATAATCAAATTGAATAAACTATAGGATTATTAAAACAACAATTAATACTTATTCATAGAGCTGGTTTTGCCCAGCGATTCCACATCGCGAATTTAGAAACAATTCTTTTCAAGTCAATGGAATTGTAGAAATCTCGAGGTGAGTCGACAGGTAAGTTATTGTCATTTCATCATATATAGATTATTTATGTAGGAGTTTCAACGAGACTGTAACCTGAAGTTTGTTCTTTGGACAACTCGTCATCTTAGACGATAGGTACAAAAACCATGGTAAAAATACAAGTGTTTAAACAACCAAAGGGTATTTTGGAGACTTTAACAGAACTCATTTCAAGAGATTAATCATAAAGCAATTCTTCTTTCTTACTGTCTAATTGATTTGATCAATTTCCAGAATTTTCGTCAAATAAAATTATTGTATTATTCTTAGTATACTAAAATCGATAACAACTGATAAAAGTTATTTTTTTAATGTATGCACAGTTTGATATCTGCCATTTAGTATTTCCATAAGAAAACGACCATAATTTACTTCACCGTAGCACAGTTCCTGTGTTATTGATAGTATAAAAGTGTTGAGTAAATCTTCAAAAGCCGCACACCCGATGTCAAGTGTATCGTCACAGTACAAAGACCGTGGTATCGTATTACTCATAGCATTAAAAGGGGAAACAATGAATGCCCCTCTGTATATTTTTTGTGTCCTCCCATTCATTATCAATTGGAAGCGATAAGTTTGCCAGTGACAGTGGATATAGCTATGCATATACATGTATCGCTTGAAATAAGGCACCGGCGAAATGGCCACAGAATAAATGGCAATGGAATAAATTCCAAAAGTGTCTGCCTCTTGTCCCAACCCTGATTTATGGAGCGAGAAGACCGAACTATTACTTTAGGCTGTGGTCGCATCGTGTGTGGAGCCATTTCGCTCTGTACTAATATTTTGTATGTAGATTTTAACTTTAGTTATATCATTGAATGTTATGATCGTCGAACCGTTGCAATGGTACTTATTGTCCTACTAGCCACGGCCACCAGCCAGACCTGGACCAATTTAAAGAACAAGAAAGATAGAAAAAACTTAATAGGCCCAGCCGGGAATCGAACCCAGGACCTCAGTGTTATAAATGCACTGGGCATATCACTAGCCACGGTGGCTAGCAACATAACACATATACCTATTATAAAACAGCAACAACAACAACATAGACAACCTGACTCTTCTTTATGAAGTATACTATAGTATACGTATAGCACGTTACGGCTTATCACACTGCTATTATAAAGACGAGTTTATGTGTGTGTGTGCGTGTGTTTTTTACTTCTTCACCATTAAACGGTTGGAGCGATTTTAATAATTTGGTATGGAGTTAGCTGACATCCTGGCTTATAACTACTCGACTACGATTTATCCCGAAATTCCTACGGGTACGAAAACTACGCGTGTAATCCGCGAGTGTCCTATCTAGTTCAATAATTGTATTAAAATTGACTTACGTTTTAATTAATAACTCAAACAAAACATTAAACATCTAAAGAACCGGAGCGAACTGAAACCGGACTCTATGTAGTCTGATCCTTATTTTGCGTTTTTGTACCTTGCCGGCGACTTTGCGAATTTTAGGGGGGGAATTTCGGTAGTAATTTCGGCATTCGATAGTGAAACTGACGAGTTTGTTTAAGTGAGAGATTTATTAACTTTTTTTGGGCGTCAAAATGGAGATGTATGCAACGCGCGGTCGGGAAATATTTGCAGGCCTGTGTTAAATGCGCCTGCTTAAATTAAAGAATCTTAAGTAGTTTTTTTTCACTAACCTTCCGAAAGAGAGAACTTAAAAATTTTCGCTTATATTTATAAAATATAAAAGACCTTAGCTTTATAATAATACATATTATGTTATATTTCCTAATCATAGTGTGTTATAAAGGCGAAAGTTTGTGAGAGCGGTTGAAACGATTGTAATAAAATTTAATATGAAGTAAGCTGACACCCTGGATTCACATATAGGCTACATTTATCCTAAAATTTTTCGGAAACGGTAACTACGCGGGTGAAACCGCGGACGTTCTCTAGTACTACATAAGTTTATTTTTTTAACTTTAGGACGTTAACAGATTTCCGATTTTCATTACATCTCATTGTCTCCATCATAAAATGTATGTTATAAGACGTATACGCTCTTAAATATAAAAATAAGTATTTTTATTTTATTGCTAGATGAGTTAAACTTGTGTTATGAAACCGATTCTATCAAATTTTGTTGGTCTATTTTGTTACAATAAACAACTCTCCTAATCATCTAGTGTCCTAATGTTTCCCAAAACCAAAGGTTGCCTGGAAAAATCGATTATTGATTTTTATGATATACTTATTGCTTTTTATGGGTGCATCCCAGTAGTACCCCATACCGTAGTTCTATAGAACTGTTGGGATACTTTCCGGGCTGTCAAATTATATCGAAATAGTTCTATATAGAACTGTAGTATAGTTTTTACGCTTGTCTTTACTTATAGCACATAAGTTATAAACTTTATATTATTTCAATTGATATTTCATTTTGTTTTTAACAAAAAATATCCCTTGCGACAAAAGCCAAGTTGTTAAAACCAAGTAGTAGTCGTGTCTAAAAAAATATTCTCTTATTTTAGAAGTTACACATTTACGCAAACAGTATCTTTCGCGCAAACTATTCAGTTTAGAAAAAAATGATATTAGAAACCTTAATATCATTTTCAAAGACCTATCTATAAATACCCCACACGTATGGGTTTAATGAAAAAAAATTTTGATTTCCTGTTCTGAGTATGGGGAACCCCCAAAATTTATTGTTTTTTTTTCTATTTTGTATGAAAAAGTGGACGTTTATTATTGCAATCAAAAAAGATTCCATATTATTCTTATAAAAACTAGGTAATTTACAAGTATATATATGTAACGTACAAACAAGATGTTGATATCGACATTTCTTTAATTTTGTCCTATTAGTTCTATGGAACTAAAATTAGGGGGTACTACTGGGATGCACCCCTTTTTACCCGACTGCGTCAGAAGGAGGGTTATGTTTTTTGAGCGTATGTATGTATGTATGTATGTATGTATGTATGTATGTATGTATGTATGTATGTCCATTTCTTCGGCACGCGCTACAGCCTTAACGACTGAACGGATTTTGACATGTAAGGTGTCGTTGAATTTGTCAAAATTGTGGTAGTGACATAGGCTATATAAATTTTCAAAACGGCGGCTGTAAATGGGGGAAAAAAGGAGGGATGTGTGTATATCTTTCTTCTATCTTAGCAATATGGGTATCAAATGAAAGGTTGTAAAAAGACCATTTCAAAAATATAAATATCATGTTTATATTGCAGTTTTAACAAAAAATGGCATAAAGTGTACCGAGTCATTTCTATACCTAATAAAATTATTATTATAAAAACAAAAACCCGACTTATATGTTATATTTATATGTTTTTCTTTGTTGTGGCGTACAAATAAAAACATAGAACAAAGACATAAAATGCATCTTATGATTTCATACATTCATGTATTAGTAGCTATACATCTCTGTCGATACAGTTCAAGGCTGTTATGCAAGTTGATCTGCTTATTATTCCAATGTGACGGACTACTAGTTTTGGACACCGATTATCATCTGACCGCCCACGTTTTATGATCCTCATACAGTCAAATATCAAACCACTGGGACATTAATTACAATTATCAAACTGGGTTATCAATTATCAATTTGGACAATAAGATGTGCCAATACTTTAGAAAATTATGAACAACGAGTAACAAACATCCACTCATACATACAAACTTAGGCCTTTATAATATTTGTAAGTTACTAACGATTTACCGGTAAAATCTATTACAGTATTTAATATAATTACGTATAGACTACGTAACAGTATAGTATCTTATCTCGAAACTTAGCGCTTTCAGATAAAGCCTATGCTAGGAGTACAACAGCTTTGAACCCGCGACCTTCCGGAATTCATTGCGCACTTATACCGTTAAGCTTTTGAGGTTTTATATTGTAGCCAGTATCGTGTAGTTTATTCACAACGAGTTCTTAACCGGAGTCTAAAAGTCATATTCTAGCCTCTTAATCAATATCATTTAATCGGCGAAATAGCATTCCGCTGTCTTGTACCAATACAATGTATTGCCTTGTTGCATTTTAAGTTATTTGCACCACAATTAAAAAACCTTCAGACTGTTAGGCTATACACACGGCACCGATTTGGGATTCCAACAAATGTCCTTACAGGATAACATGAAATAATATGATAGAAAATGGAATTGCCGATTTCTAAACTAGAGGAAGCCCGCGGCTTTACCCGCCTAGTTCCCGTTTCCGTAAAAAAATAGGAAAAAAGTAGCTTGTGTGTTAATCCAGGCTATCAGCTAACTTCATGCCAAATTTTATTAAAATCGCTCGAACCGTTTAGTCGTGAAGAACTCACAAACTTTCGCCTGTAAAAATAGTAAAGTAAAATAGTAGTATGATTATTACTACCTGTTACTTTTAAAGTCAAAAGTCAAAGTCAAATTCATTTATTTCAACAAGACTTAGTTAACTTTGACTTTTGAAACTATTCTTCTACATGTGTAAGATTTTTATAAATGTATTTTTCAGTTACTTTTAAGTGCGTACAAGCTTAAATTTTCGATAAATGCACGTATCTGTACTCAATAAATTTTAATTTATTCTTATAATTAAAACTAATATTAAGCAGTAATTACTTTAATTAATCACTTTCACGAATAATAATTTGAGGGACTACGAAGAGGCGTGGACGCTGTCAGTTCTATCTCGTCTATTATCGGAACCCAATCTATTTTATACACCCTGCATGTTAAGGAACGAGTTAGCGTAACTTAGATCTAACTTATAATTACATATAAACCTAATTGAAACTCGAGTTGGAAACGAAGTCGGCCGAGTGTGCGGACGCTTTAAAACGAACATCATTTTATTATCGCAAACATGTAACGAAAACGCGTTGACATCAGCATAAATCAACCGCCTGTCAATTAAACATAGTATTACAACAATACACAGACAATCAAGGGACCAATTATTTATTTATTCGCAGGGGGCCTGTCCACGACCGCAATGGTGAAGATCCAGCTTCTCGATATAAACGACAACGTCCCGGTCTTCACCGTGAGAGATTACAACGTCTCGCTGAAGGAGGGCAGGATATCTAGCAACGAGCCCATAGTAGCCGTGTCCGCGACGGACGCAGATTCCGGGAGATTTGGAACAGTTACATACAGAATCGTTAATGGGAACGACAACGATGTGTTCCGAATAGACAGGAGTACGGGCGAGATGTTTGTGACGAAGCCGTCGTTGATACAAGCGAATGGGAGGTTCGATCTGGAGGTGTCAGCGACTGATGGCGGCGGTCTGGCTGCACCGCAAGCGGCTGTGGTGCACGTGAACGTGATACCTGCTGGTGTGGGGTCCGCATTGTTCGATAAGCCGAGGTACAACTTCCGCGTGCGTGAGGACGTGAGGAGCGGTACTATTGTGGGCAGTCTCAAAGCAACGGCTGGAGGTAAGATTTTATTTTTTTTAATTGACCAGTTAACGGGTATTACCTGATGATACTGATTCATTCTAAGATGGTGTTGCTAGTTTGGAAGGTGTACGATCTATTTTAAACCCTGAAAAGTTTCTAGTGCAAGTTGCTCAAGTAAATTGTGTTCATCGACGTGTTTGCTGGTAGGATGGTTATCAGCCAGAACTAACTGAATCCTGATTAGTAATTTTACTAAACGATAGGAAAATTGTAAAATTATAAAATCCAATTTTTCACATCTTCGGTGACTTTACGAAATTCGCAACATATTCGCGGCTGAACAAAGAATGACCTGGACGCTGGCGTTAAAATTTGAAAAACGTATCGAAATCGGTCACAAACACACTCACACATATCAACGTCATACTTATAACACCTCCCATTTTACATCACTGGTTAATAAAAATGACGTCATTTAGGTATGCAAAATATACCGAAATTCTCACCTGGCAAACATACGAATGATATCTAATAACGAAACTCGATACTGCACCGATGAATGATGAAATAAGATACAATTACTGCGCCAGAGATTTAGACCCACAATGCGTTTCGATAACATTCTTCGAATAGAAAGCCATAAGCTAACACGAGGGGACGTTTGGGATTACATACAAAGAAAATCACTTAGAGAGACAAAGTAAATATTAATGTTAGAGCGCGCCGACTACCGGGGAACCGACTCACCTTATAGCTTCATTTTGTTTTAACAAATTTATTGAAATCTTCTGTTCAGCGGCAAGGGATACGCTTATGGCGATGGTTTTATGACAGATCATAAAATTAAATTGACGAATTTTAATAATTTAATTTAATTAAAAAAACAAGTTTTTTGTTGTATGAAAAAAAACAAAGAATATATATATTTAAAAAATTGATAGAAGTAAAAACCTCGTTAAGAGTTGCGTATATAAAACATTAATTATATATTTTCAAGATATATTAAATAATGTAAATAAGTAGGTATTTAAACATTGAAAAATTTAAAATTTTCAACAACAAAAAAACAACTTCTGCACCATACACTAAAATTCTCGATACATGCTTAGAATACTTTTTTTTTAATTCTGCACACAGCAGAATCTCATATCTTTGCAAAAAATACAAAATATTCTTACATAAAAATTATTCTTGTAAGTTCTGCACCACACACCAAAATGTTATATCTATGCGGAAAATACAAAATATTCTAAGTTCTGCACCACACACCAAAATCTTATATCTATGCGGAAAATACAAAATATTCTAAGTTCTGCACCACACACCAAAATCTTATATCTATGCGGAAAATACAAAATATGCTAAGTTCTGCACCACACACCAAAATCTTATATCTATGCGGAAAATACAAAATCGGCCATTGTCTGAGCGCGGAATCACGAGCGTGTGATGAGAAGGCGTCGCTACACGTTCCCGCCTCACTCCTATGACTCTTTATACTTTCTAATACGGGAATAACTTTGTATTGTAATCGCCATGAAAAAGGCTATAAATATATTGAAATTATGGTATTTGTATGCCCAGTGCCCCTTCCGTTTGGTGTCGATTTTATCAAGTGATGAAAATACTTTCAATTTATAATGAGGCCGTATATGATCCGATGGTATCGGCGCGACATCGCCCAATGGAAAAACTACTTTAATTCTGGACTTTTGGAAAAAAAAGTTGTTTTGCTTAATTTTATTTTTACAAATCCTTATTATGTAGTAACAGTAATGTTATGTGAAAACGTGTACTTTAATGACTGTGTTCTTAACAAAAAGTATTATCGACGAATACTTATTGATATTTAGTTGTGATAAAGTCTTTTGTAACAGAGATTTTCAAGGAAGAACTACCAACATATTCTCTTTAAATAGCTTTACTGAGTACAAATTAAAAATATATAGTTTTAGGTAATTTTTACATAATAGGCATGGCATAATGAAGCCTAACACTAACTCCTCAGACTCAATGACAGTGCATTGCAGGACATGATCTTCGCAGCCCCTAAGTATTGCACAAGTTCAATATTTTCCATATTATTAAAGTATAAACGACTGAAACTCACGTCACAGGAGTATTCCTGATTAGCAAAACAAAAAAATTCATACATAATAGTACCCACTCAAAAAAGGAATCATTCAAAACTGAGAGCGAATAAAAGAACAACGCCCACTTAATGCCATCGTGTTTTTTAAATCAAGTTTCATTCGATGCTCGGCGATCGGCCGTCGGAGATTCCACGCATATTAACATATAATGTTGTATTGGATTAATTGAGATCAAATTACTGATATTGCGCCAATTACACATACAATGTTATTGTGAGGAGCGGATCGCCATGAGACCGCGCTCAATTCATTAATTGATATGCTCGTAAGAGCAGCCTCCATCATCATCATCATTGCTTGGTGCCTTCTTCCGAACAAACTTTCCTATTATTCACAATTTGATTTAATTGTGGGTAAACGAGTCCGGTCCACTCTTTTATACTAGCTAGTCTAGCTATTTTACAACCAGGTGCTTTCTTGTATCGTCTCTTCCAAGATAACTCTTGGAAAAGCAAACAGAGTACCCCTTTGCATATGTCCAAAGAAGCTCAGTGTCCTCCGCTTGATGGTAGGCATAAGTTCTCGTTTTTTTGTTCATTATATTTCGTTAAACAAACCTAAGTATGGTAGGTAAAGCGATAACTAAGTATGGTAGTAAAACTATAGATACAGTTCGAGGAAACACAATCTACCTAATAGATTAGAAATAAGCTTAAATTTTATAATTAAAAATATGAATGATTTTTTCTAAAAATTCATTAATATTTTGTATTAGTTAATGTAATTATCACGATGGTGTATGAATGACAGTCCATTAAATTTAGTAACCGTGTTGTAATAAATGTGTTTTAGCACATTGTTTAAATTTAACTTTCGACACGTTTAATGTCTGCCCATACAAAATCCTTCTTCATTGTAACAATACCCCAGGCTTACGTGTCATACATGCTTTTGTAATTCCGTATAATAGATACCTGCATCGAATTACTGCTATAACTCTTACCAATCAATTTGCTGTTTAGTAAAAGTGTACTTTACTACAATGTAGCGACCAATTTACGCACTTAAAACTTGTTTAACAGCTAATAAAGAAAATGAGCCCTACAGGCCATTTCGAATTTAATGATAGTTCCTCAGTTTGAGCCTTAATTTAACCTACTTATTTACGATTGAGAAGCAAATGGTAAAGTAAAAAGTCCTGTGATTAACCTAAGTGGTTTAAGGATCACGAGGTTCTGAGTTTGAGTTCTGGATCGGATTTTAATAAAATGGCTGAGATTTTCGTTTTTCTGATAAAAAATCTACTCCCGACGTTGGGAAGCAGGTGGTGGTACAACCACTGTTATCAGAAAGCACGATAAATTGTCGATACTGGTCACCGCCAACCTGCATTGGAGCAGCGTGTTGGTTCTAAGTTACATATCCATTCTTCTACAAGGGCTCGATAATGATCATAATTGAGATTATCAATACAATTTGCTAAAAATGAATCGCATCGTCACTTAACGGCAGTTTCATCCATGATCGCAGTCAAACGTTAAGTTATCGATGATTAAAAAAATCCAAAATCAAGTATACAACAAAATCCTAGAACAAAACGCCGTCAAAGAGTTACACCGCTGCACGCAAAGCGAGCCGCAAATCTTGAGCGCTATCAACAATAGTACCATGGATTTCCCATGGACAAGTGCTCGTATAACGGGCGAGACTCGCAATTCAGTGATTTACGGCGCCCCCGCTCTGTACTACTACAGCATAAACGTGCCGAGTCGAACCGACCTAGCTTACACCGTATTGTAACATTACCGCCATTGAATATTTTTATGTTAATTCTAAAATAACCGAAAGCCTACCGTGATGAGTTAAACCGGTACGGTTTGTATTGTATTTTTTATTAAATAATCTCTATTAATAAATATCGCATGTTTTCTACACCTAAACCTACATTAAATACGAATAAGCATCTGTTACACTGTACTGTAATATAATTTTTCTGATCATGAGTACCTTTTATAAAGGATAAGTCATTTTAGATACTAAATTAGAAGCATAATTAAACATACTCTTTCCGATTGCATAGTATTTAAATTGTTTTTGTATGGCTACACAGCGAATCTGGCTCAGTTCTATTTCTTTTTCTGTTAAATTAAAATAAAGTTTATAACATTACTTGTTACCGATGTAAGACGAAGAGGAAAAGGCAGGGCAATAATCTGATTTTGGAAGATACATAACCTCTCGGTGTAAAGTCAAGCAAACTCTACGTTTTGATCTTCAAACATAATTTATCAGTGCATCTAATGTTACGATGCGGTGTGTGCTAAGGACCGTAAGAAAATCTTATTGTATAAATATTAGCAGAACACAACGCATCGGCCGTTGATACGGCGGGTATGGTTTATTAACTGGCTTCGTATTACAAACTGTTTTCAACGGAACATACTGCTTAAACATATTTATTTATTTAATTCACAGCTTACATGGTCTAGGAATGACTTTCCACCTTCCTGCGACAAAGTAATCTGCGATTACGATTCCTCTCTAACTCATATATATGGACTCTATGTTATTAATTTAGCATTCTTTCGCAGATGTATAACTAAATGTATATGATTATTTACTATACCCGAGTTTAGTGTTTCGTATTCTAAAATATTTTAATAAAATAGAGCCTTAAAATCGAACCAATTTTTGGAAATTTATTCAAGTTTAAATGTTTTTAACCTAAAACGTTCTCTTCGTTTTTTCGTCGGTTAAAAATAGGTTAATTGATGATGACTAAAAATATCTTTACGATTTTTTTAATCCACGATTGGAATGGATGGGAATAAATCTGAGGCGGTCAATACAATAGAGTATATTTTTCGAAAATATTGTTTCAAGATGTAAATGCGCCGGCGCAGCTCGGGCGGCGGGCGGTTGGAAATAATAAATTTTTAAGCAATTAACCACTATCGGTGGCGGGAATATTGCAAATCACATCTCTAGATTGCGAAGATACCGCGACTTATCCGGCTTTGTATTGTTTGTGCTTGGTGCAATTCAGAAGCTCTATTATTATCTAATAAAATTTCCAAATAGCCTAACATGGTTATGGCTAGCCAAGGAATTATGTCATAGCCTACTTCGAATCAGCAAACTACGTATCCACGTAAACTCACAAAATGGGAAGTTCTTAATCAGACATTATTATTATTTCAGGGCGAGTCGAGCCAAAAAATCACGTATAGGAGCCCCATCTTCATATTTATTAAATTCTGTTTTTAGTTTTAATTCATTGTTATTATAGCGACAAAAGAAATATATAATCTGTAAAAATTTCAGCGTTCTAGCTACTCGTATGAAATGAAATACCGTCTGGATACAGACAGACAGAAAGACAGCGGATTCTAAGTAATAAGAACCCTTTTTACCCTGGTAAAATGATTTAAAATTTTCTGGTACGCTATCCCTTTTGACCTAAGCCAGCCCCTAGCCGGTCAGAACAGCTCAAAGTTTAATTAGAAAGAGCACCATAATATTGAACAGCATTGCCCAAACGCACGCCCCCCCAGATTTATAGCCAACTGCCCCGAGATAAGCGGCCATTAATTAAAAAAATTATCAAATGTGAGTCGGGTTCACTCCAAATGAGTTCCGTATACATAGACGTTAGAATAAATGAAATTATTGTTTTTAAATAAAATGTATTAAGCAATTTATGATTGCTACAGAGCGTTTTTGATTTGATTTATTTTCATAGAGAATTTCTGTGCGGCGCTCCCCAAAAATATAACCTATATTCATTACAGTTAGTTAGCTAGTTATGAGACCTCTGACCATACCATGAAATATGAGACCTATTTTTTTTTCGTGGGGAAATCCTCATGGGTGCCTCCTCTCGCTACGGGGTGGCGAGGGGAGGTTATGTCGGACTCCCTCCGACTAAAACCCCACGATGTTCCTACTCGTCGCGTGAAAAATTGGACCACGGGAATGAAAGGCCGCTTCCGAGATCCAACAGCGACGCCCAACAGGGACGGTCTTCCTTAATTTTTGTAATATGAGATCTAACTTATTAGTAAGCATAATATATTTTATTAATTTGTTTAACATCTGACGTCTGTTTTCTTTCAAAAGTATCTTTTTTGACGAATACTCTTTCCGTTCGACATTTCTTTTACTCAAATATGACGACAGTCATTTCAAAGCTAAGCATGAAAATGTAACAATGACACAAACTTATATTTACATTTTTTTTTCTTTTATTTATATCTACTTACAATAGTTTTTCTTTAATTTTAAAACAAAAAATCTGTTCCGGTTGCGGAGCTTTTGTAGCATCCAGTGGTCAGGACTCATTATACGTTCCGTCTCAAAAATGACCGACTTCTGTGTTATTATCAGAATGAACTTCTTAACTGCGGATCTCTAAAAATGTAATTTAATGGGTCCCGACAACCCCGCGTTTGAAACGCGCTTGCCACAACCGTGGAACCAATTAGTTTGGTGCCGTGTTTCGTGCCAATCGTATGAAATTTATTTGGATATATTGTAAAAAGTGAACGTGTACAGATAAGATAGGATCGGGTATATTGAGAGTAATAAAACCGATGACTTAGTAGCCCGCATGTGTTGGCGGTATGGTGTAATGGACAGTGAGATGTTATAGCTTCTAGAGCCCCTCCTACTGAACATAGCAGTAGTTTTAGCATTTTGTATAAATTTTTGTATGGCACAAGACTTTTGGATGGTTATTATTTAGACTCCTTACGTTGCATAGATTATTGTAAAAAAGTTCATTTGGAGATGCTACGAAAATGAGTCGTATGATAATAAATGACAGCTTAAAAAAATATAAATTAAAAAAAAATTTGCTAATTTTTCGATCCTCTCAAGTTATGTTAAGTTCTCTGATACATGAGATTTTTCCATAAATATACATCTTGATATATGGTAAGACAAAAACACAGTAAATATAATTTTAAAATAAAAAGAAATACTTAAAACCTTTCCTCTTCTATATACAGCTCTGTGCGATAAATGTATCAACCAAAACACTTCGCATGTTTGCAAAAAAAAAAACATTATTATGATGTTTAATCATAATAAATTGAAACATAATTTTATTTACAAGAAACCCGTCAAGGGTCTGACACCACCATAACGTATTGTACCAATTAATTAGCCGCACATTATTCCCCTTGGGAAATATTTTAAAACATCAAAACAACATCTTCGGATGCCTCAATCAGTCATTGCTGGTGAGATAACGCGGGAGGTATAAAAAGAAATACTTAGGTACCCTACCCAAGGTAATTTTTGTCATAAATGATAACGAGGGTGGCCATTGTTTCAAATTTTTTGCGACTAAAAATAAAATTAGTGTTTATATTGCTTTGAACTTGAGTCTGTAGCTCAAATAATCTATATCATTATAATAAATTGAACTTAGTACTTGATATTTTATTTATATAGTTATGACTTCCAGTGAGTGCTTTGCATAAGTGGCATCGGATTACCGACAGGACATTTTGAGGTTTCTTATTGCCAAGTTTGTAATAAGAAAGCTCAAACAGTCTGTGTCTTGGTGAGCACTTTAAGTCGGCACTGATTATCATAAAAAATTATCATGACAGTAACTGATTCTAACATTATTGCCATAAACCAGTTAATTATGCATTGAAATAGCGTGGTGTAAATGAAAAATGAATTCTCCCTAAAGGTGGATGAGCTTGATCCAGCCTAGTGCGCTATAATAGGCTGATTATTATTTCTTTGCTATATGGTTTACACTTAAAATTTTCAGACAACGCACACAATACATAAAAAAAGGAAAATTTACCTATCAACTAACTAAAAGATGAGATTGCCCAATGCACTTTGTAAAATGTGCTTTGTTTCAGTTTATAAAATGTACAATCTAGTTAAGGTCCTGAAATAATAGAAGCAGTAATGGTCACCCTTAATCCAAGCTATACTCGTAGATCATCATCATAAAAACCGCATAAAACATTTAATGTCGTAACCCGAAAGATGTCCCTAAGCTAATTATGATTTATCTTAGCATTATGAGTAATAATATTAGAGTTCCCGATGTTACGCAATGTATCGAATAACATACTGCAGTTCCCTTTTCACCTCACGTCAATGTTACGACACGATATTCTGAAAATTCTAAAAATTTTATTTTCTTTACTAATTTATAATGTATAACGATTGTATTGGCTAAACTTCTTGTAATTTAGTTATGTATTAGTAGTAAATTAATATTTTTCCTTGGCGAAAACGGAAGGTAAATGTTTTCTTCGAATAGTTATTACTTACTTTGAAAACAGCCATTTAAATCATTTATTTCCGTAGGTATTTGTCTGCACAGATACATATTTTAAAGTTTTAGCTCTATAATTCAAAGATAATCTCTGTATTTTGTATCTATCATTTAATTCCACAGATCTATCGGTCATCCTCTGAAGCTAAGATCTCACTGTCTCACCAAAATATGAGATTGCGATCTAATGCAATACCTACCTGTCATCGACAAAAAAAGTGGTCAGGTATGATGATGATCGCGAGGTCGGAATCGATATCGTTGCCGATTTTATCGTGCATTGTAAACACAATCAGTTAATACTTGTGTGGTCCGACAACATCGATATTATTTAATCGAGTTTTGATTAGAAACACCTTCCGTTATACAAAAACAGTTACACGTCTGCATCGATTTGACTATCGCCCGCCTAATGATAGATAGTGTGTAATGAATTTGCTAACTGTTGTGGGAAAAGTATAATATAATGTTACCTTCATTCAGGCGGCTCAGGACTGCAAGAGACCTGTATTGTAGTGAATGTTCACCGCAGATAAAAGTTCAATAAAAATATTTTGAACTGGTATAATATGATCAAAATTAAATTATACATTTTTACATAAATAAGTAATGGAATAACCTCCTTTTGTTAAAGTCAGTTAGAAATATGATATGATATGACAAGATGACGATTTGTTTAGATTAAAAAAATATAATACTAAAGGGTAATAAAAAATCATGAATTTCACAAAGACGCGGGCGAACATTATCATTATTATCAGCCTACTAGAGGACGCCCGCGGTTTCACCCGCGTAGTTCTCGTTCCCGTGGGAATTTCGGTATAAAATGTAGCCTATGTGTTATTCTGATATGTAACCTATATTATTGTGAAGTTTCATCAAAATCCATTCAGTAGTTTTTGCGTGAAAAAGTAACAAACATCCATACATCCATACAAACTTTCCCCTTTATAATATTAGTAAGGAAGGATTACGGGCCACTACAGGGCCAGGCCTCCCTCGATACGGGAGAGAGGATGAACGAGGCGATCGTTAGTATTTAAATAATAAATGACCTAAATTTTTAGATGAATCAGTTAAGATTTGGGGTACAATTTTTCTCTGTTCTGCAAATTAAGTTTTGTGTACATTCAATCATAAAAGACATCACTATCCATCAAGTGTGATTTAAAACCTATTATAATAATATTTCCAACAACGCAAAGGCAATTAGAACTGTAATCTAACGTATTTCTTTTCTAATCTAAAATACAATCAGACTTTGCGAAGTTTCACGTAAAGCCAACATCATTCATTGTTCACTCAATTAGAATCTTTTGATCCAAAGAAAGTAGGTAGATAAACTTTTTCCGGACTTATATGAATTTTACTATCAAAAAGGCTTACAAAAAACAAAAAATCCAATGTTATAAAGGCGAAAGTTTGTATGTATGTATCATTGACATATTAATACTATGGACTTCGGGTCAGCGCTAAAAAGAGAGCTAAAAAGATTCCAAATCGCATTCAGTCTCATATTAGCTTACTGAGAGAATACACGTCAATAATGTTATAGAACAACGACGGCATAGAGTTATTTTGTTGTTTAATATTTGAATTTTTTGATTCCTTCATTTTTGAATTGAAAATAATTTTAATTAATAAACTTTTTTTTAATATTAAATTGATTTTTGAATATTAATCAAAGAAGTTTTACCATAATGGTAAAATGGACCCTTCCGTCCGTCCGTCCGTTGGTCCGTCCTTCACACTCGATTATATTGATAACTATAAGAATTATCTACATGAAATTTGGAACAGTTATTTAAAACAGTGACCTAACGTCATTGTAGTAAAAAATATATTGGTTGGTACTAGATTTATCCAGGCATATAGAGGTCACTGATACATTTAAAGTTTGCTGTGAATATAATAAGTTAAGGATGCCAAAAAAAATTCAAAGCTACCTACTCCTTACCATTTATGTTGTCCTATTTTCACGAGAAGCTGCCATGTCAAAAAAAGGCTGCCATGGCAACCGTCAGTCAAAGCTGATTACTTATTGCAAGCATTTAAACCGTTGCAAATTAAACTGTATAACAATAAGACATATATTACAATAATTTAGATTGTTTATAAAAATACAAATACATTCTAGTATATATAAGATATCTCAGGACACTTTTGTTGTGAATTTTGCATTACACCCGAAGTCCAAGTACTAACTATTAATATGTCAATGGTATGTATGTATGGATGGATGTTTGTTACTCTTTCACACAAAAACTACTGGATGGATTTAGATGAAATTTCACAATAATATAGCTTTCATCACAATAACACATATTCCATATTTCATCTTGAAATTCCCACGGGAACGAGAAGTACGCGGGTGAAAACCGCGGGGGTCCTCTAGTCTTACACAACGATAGGTAAATACCCTATCAAGCCGTCAAGTCGTCAACCAAGAATTAAGGAGAGAAAGTACATGCCTAGAAAAAAAATCTTCCTAGGTAGAATTCTGAGGGAGATATGTGGACAAGAATTTGCTTAAGTCTGAGGAATCAACCTTATTTGTTTATATTAGTATGGTTTTTTGTTTTTAATAATTATTTTATACACAATTGCGAAACAAGATCTAAATGTATCGGAACGTTTCGGGGTGTTATCCCATTTACCGAACACTACGTCTACTACGTAATGTAATAATTCGTGACACTATTAATGACAAAGACCGAAAGCCCTACTTGCTTCATTCACAATTTATTTCACATCTAAGATTTTTACCACACATTTTTTGCTTTTAATGATGTAAGTAAAAATAACAGCAACACTTCGTGTAAAGGGTCAGATGTAGTTATTTCACCTTAGATTGGTTGGGTGGCCGAACGCAAGCGTCGGTCATGTCCTAGAATATATCTGAGACAATGAATTTAAATCTGATTCCTAGGACGCGCCGTGAGCCATAACTTAAGTATTATGGACTTGTGTTTCCACACGGCCAGTCCTTATGTTTTATTGTGGTACGAAATTCGTACTATTTCTGACTAAGTAGGCACTTATTCTAATGCAAGTCACTTTGGACGTGCAAAGTGATGCATTTTCTTTGGAGTATCTTTGCCGTACATTTTATCGCCTTCCCTATTCTATATAATAACATACTCAGTTCTGAGTCTATTTGTAAACTCACTCAAATTGCTTCATGAAATTTTATTTGTACACAGATTCTAGATTCTGATTTATAAACTACTAGCAGTCGCCCGCGACTTCGTTCGCGTGAAAACCTCTTAGGTACCCTTCTAATTTTAAAGACAGACTTTCATATAAAGTGTGCTCATTTCCCCGCTCCCCCTCTCAATTTAATTTTTTATAGTTTCCCGTGAAGCAATATCCTCCGTCCCGTCCCGATATTACAGTACATTTACATTAAGAATATATATTTATGGCAAGCTTTTGAGTCTAGCTTTCATAATAAACAAAATAATTTACAATCCGACATGCAGATCTAGAGATAAACCCGTTTCAACAAACGAACAAACTTTTTCGTATATTATATAAATATGGTCTGCCATGCCAAATAAATTGAAAGAAAAAGATCAAAGACCGAATTCTCAAAAAATATCAGTACCAAAATGTTGACCCGTATTCAGTACGTATAACATAACACGGAGGAGGTCCACTTAATTTGGACGATATAGCGGCATTGTCATGTTTTTAAAATTTTGTAATATCTCCGAAACTATATAACTAATTAACATACTGTAAAAGGCAAATCTTATCTCTATAATATTCTTGTGATTATTAAGTAATTTATTTTGATAAGGATTTAAGTTTAGTTGTATAAATAATGACGTGAACTTAAGCATATGAATTAAATGATTTATTACAGAGTTGCACTTTTTAGAAATTTTGTAATATCTCCGAAACTATGTAACTAATCAACATACTGTAAAAGGCAAATCTTATCTCTATAATATTCTTGTGATTGTTAAATAATTTATTTTGATAAGGATTTAAGTTTAGTTCTATAAATAATGACGTTAACGTAAGCATATGAATGAAATTATTTTTTAAAACACAAAAAGTTATATATCTGCCAAAATATAAAATGCTATCGCGGACTTTTTTGTAGAACTTTTTAAGATGCATAAAGTTTTCATACAAGGATTTCAATTATATCCAATATCTAAGGCACAGCGTACGCGCATAAAGCTAAATTTAATAAATTTCACTGTCCAACTCGCGCGACAAAAACTGTGATAACTCGGGTAATATATACGATACAAATATAAAAAATAGTCTATGACACTTATTAATAACGTAGCATTCTACTGGTGAAAGAACTTTTAAAACCGGATCAGTAGTTCCGAAGATTAGCCCCGACAGAACTTTATTTACAAACTTACAAATTTACAAACTTACAAACTTACAACCTTTACCTCTTTATAATATTAGTATAGAAATCGCAATCGACCTACTTTTTTAACTATTTAGTTCTTCTTTTATAACATAACCTACTTAATAAGTTAGGTAGGAAAACAACGGCTGAGAATGTTAAAATGTCAAAATATTGGCAAGGTCACCTGAATTCATTAGTATTAGATAAGTCCAAGTTGAATTTAAAAATTTCAAGGTCATCCAATGTTACAGGCTGACCGTCAAAAGCTTTTTTCGACGCTCAAAAAATCAAGATGTGGTTCACGCTTTCTTGCCAGGCGACACGACTGAAAATTTGAAATTCAATCCCGAGAAATTCGATGGTACTAGCGGGCCCGAGAGCCGAGCCGAATGCGCCCGCGCAGCCGAATAAATTCAACCTCCCGAGGTCAACAAACCGAACCCTCGGCGACAGTTTTTGCCCGCAACTTTCCTATACTTCTTTTTTCTCAGAGTCCAGCTCAATTATTTTCAACTCCTTACCCGACGTTGTTTGGACGGAGTGGGACTGAAATTGTTTACACAATTTATGTGTTAAAATGTTTAGCGGTTAAACGTTTACTCGCGAAATCCGTGATGGCTGCCGAGTGTGAACTGGCCGCGGCGCATGCTGCAGGCATGTTGCAGCGTACCGTGCATCTTGCAACTTTTCTTGCCTTTTTTGTTATATACAAATTTGCACTTGACAACGATCTGCAGCGACTTAAGAATTCCTTGTGTTATAAAGAAACTTTAAACTACATTTTAACCTAACTTATTCTCGGCTCTCATTGACCTTTGCGTTTCACATGTTTTTATTTTTGTTGGAGTATATTTTGTATCTTATACTATCTGTTTATTCTTTTTCACTGAAGTATACAGCTAATTAATCTTTTAAATTAGATTTTATTAAGTAATGACGGATCTGAAACGTCTGACAGGTTAAGTACCTTTACCTTTCTTTAACTCTTCGCTACACAAAGAAAAGTTAAAGGTCAAGGTTCAATTCGAACTTCTCATCCATCTACTTTAACATGTCCTATTCATCCTAATAAAAACAAAAGTGGAACTAGCTAACTTACGAGTATCACTGCTTCATTATGTTTAATATATTATGTTTTAATTCAACTGAATAAAGCGAAACAAAATCTTCGGAATTTTGGGCTTGATTTTTATTCGGTTTTCATTTGTTGAATGTGAGGTTATCTGGCTTATGATTTATGAATTGCCTACACGTATAAAGCAGGTGATCGTTAATGTATAAAACATTATCACTTAAGCCTGCCAACCAGCATAGGAGCAGCGTGGTTGGTCTACGCTCAATATTTCCTCTCCTACATGGAGGGAATCCTGGCCCTGCAGTGGGTTAATAGGCTGTTTATGATAAAGCAGGACATACAACACTATACTAAAGCCAAACTCGATTGAGAATGCTTGTCAACAAACAAATTAAAAATGAAGGTAGAAATCACTAGTCATTTTATTCCTAATTTTTTTTATTAACTAGTTAATGACGAATTCATGACAATAAATTAGATTAGTAAGCTTAAAACTAATTAATATATTCAATATCTTTTAAATAAGATTTTATAAATATACAAAACATAATTTTATATTTATTAGACATAAAATGTGTTGCATTTTCTAACTTCACTTTAAATTTGTATGTTGACAAGCATTCTCAATCAAATTTGGCTTTAGTATAGTGTATGTCTCTGCTATAGGAAAACTGTCATACCAATTAAAAAGCTAAATTAAAAATTAACACATAACAATTAAACCCTTTGAAAAAAAAAGATTCCACCGATACGCATCAGAAATAAGCCAGCCTTTCACAAAGCGACTCCCTTGCCCTTTAGAGATAATCGAACTTTCAGATAATTAATTCATTAAACTCAAATCGAGAATCGAATAATTCGCATAGAAGATCTTTACAACTCTTAATTGAAACCAAATGGGGTCTCGTGAGCGAGATAATCGCTGGGCCATTAATGATTTCAATTTAGAATGGCATTTTGTGAATACATTTCGTAAGTGGACAGGAGTAAACCACTGTTTGGATTTGACTAATGAATTAGGGATCGGGCAAAGGTTATAGACACCTGACTTTTGTGTTGTGCGGCTAGAGAAGGATATTTTATGTGGGATTCTTAAGATCATCACTGCAATAATGAGCCTTTTGCAGAATCTATTGGAATTGTTGGCAATCCCAAGTTAACTAATAGTCTTGAGTCTTTAGAACACCGTCAGGACGTCAGTTCCCTTTGTGTGCATTATAGACTATAATATTATAGGGAGTGTTCTGGAGAACTATTTGGTCTATAATACCACCGTCAGGATTCTCTCACGCCGCAGAAAAAAATTTCATCCTCAACATCTGAATGTCTGGTATAGTACTACCATCCGCTATATCAGAATTTTTCTGCCAACGAATGTGCAAGCTGTGGAATCAGTTTTCATCCACGGTGTTATCCCATTCTTATGATTTAGGGTTATTCATGGGGAGAATGGGGGAACTCGGATGCTGCAGATGTTCACGGCCGACGGCAATCAATTATTTTTATTAAAAAAATCATCGCTACTGATTTTTCAATTCTATAATTTCGTGTTTTAAGAAAACCCATTATCTTTATGCGTAGGTATAAGTTTTACTTGCCTGATCTGTGATTGTAATGCAATCGATTACACAATATAAGCGACTTGAGCAAGTGGATAACTAGATGGATGAACAAATTTAGATAGCCAAATTCGGCCTTTATTATTCGGAAATCAGGATTTGTTGCGCGTTAGGCCAAATCGTTGCTCGTAAATAATACTGAAACAGTGTCGAAACTTATTTACAAGGCTGCGTTTTCACCTTCTAAATATCTCTATCTGCTCTTCAATATTCTCAGTGTTAGAGATTTTAATAATGATGATGGTCAACATCATCATTAGCATATTTACATGGGCTACTATAATGTGATAGAGCATATCTATATATAGAAAAAGGGATTTGAATCTTAGACTTCACGCTGTTCCAATACGGTTTGGGAGAATTAGAGTTAGGGTATGTTCGATTTAGTAACGATCATTGTCAGAACGAGATATTTTCTTATTGATATCACCATAGAGTTCTTATGATATTATTATCATATAAATATAAAAAAGATCATCTAACTTACTTTAGACTTTAGAAAGTTATTAAAACCACCGCGAATACCCGAAAATTGCCGATTCAAAAACAAACACGACACACTTAAAGTCGGGCCGTAAAATCTCTCGAAAATAAGACAATCGCATCACAGACTGTATAAAGAGCGAAGGGACAAAGGGAGGACGCGGGAGTGACGCGGGGAGGGAGGGAGATCCCGGACCAGTTACAGAAACAAAGACTGCCCGGCACGTCGACGAATAAGACCGTATATCAATCTCGTTGCGTCAACTGTCCTGCCGAAAACGTCTCGCGAAAAAACCCTCCTGCAAAAAGTGGGCCCAGCGGTAAAAAAATATACGACAATGAACCGCTTACATTGTATAAAGTGCCAATTAAAATTTGATAGATATAAAGCGGTTTTCGGCTGTCGCTCAGTTTCGGCTTCTGTAAATAGATTTGCGGGTACTTGGACGGCTGGGAGCGGACGGGCGGACGGGCGGACGGGTGGACGGGTGGACGTGCGATCATTAAGTAAATTTATAGTGCACACGCCGGGGTGTCCTTTAATGCGATTTGTGGACGAAATATGACCGGTGTTTATCGGAAAAATAAAGACGAATACCAATTTATCGCTTTTAAGAAGCATATGACCGGCTTTCATCTTCAATTTGTAAATCATTATTAATTAATGATGATTAATAATTGTTACTTTCGCACAGTTGGTAGAGTTACAAACAATTACACTTAACGTTTCCATAGTACACAACAGCTAAACCTAGTATATTCGAAGTCTGAATTCGAATTTATCATAATACAACTTAGTAGGCACACAATGGGAGCTCAAATGAAATTCAGTTTAAATCAAATTTGAATTTTACATAGAAGATAGAAAGTAATAAGAGCTCTAGTTACGAATATACTCGCGTTACACGTTAGAACAGGATAGCAGATCTCCATTATCTGGAATAGCCAGGGGAGAGTATATCTCTGTAAAGCGGTGGAAGTTGTCAACGGGAATGTTACACATCACAATGTTCTCAGATAAGCTGACAGTTGTCATGCGTTACCTACAATGTTCTGTGTGTGCTAAAATCAAAATACTTTATTTATATTAAACCACCATTCCTATGTCTGAATTGTGGTTTTAATATAAATAAATACATACTATTTCCTTGGGAATTTTGGGTGTCCTATGATGGAGTTAGCGAGATTAACGAAGAGCAATTGTAAGAATGTAATTAAAAATGCTGCCTCGTTGGTCTGGTGGTTTGCCTACGTGCCTTCGATCACGAGGTCCTGGGTTTGATTCTTGGGTCGGGTCACGGAATAATTCTGAGCTTTTTCATTCTTCTACGAAATGTTCAGTACATTCCTAGCCCGGAGTCATGAACTTGGTGGTGTTACACCCCGTGCCTCGGAGAGCACGTTAAGCCGTGGGTCCCGGTCACTATCATCAACATCTGATGGTGATCGTTAATAAATGAAACATTATCACCCTCAGTAATTAAACTAAACTAAACTGGTCTAATGCGTCACATGTGTGCAGCGAGGCACCTGTAATCGGTATTATTTTGTAACTACCGTCACATATTTTTGTTCTTATTAATTACACATCTACGCATATCGTACTCGTACTTACCTACCTAAAAGTATAATTAGGAATTCCGAGCGCTGTACGATGAGTGCCGGTGCACGGACAAACTCAGATGAGTTTTTGTTGCACCGTTTTAACAATTGTTGTAATTGTTGTATTAAAATGTATATACTTATTTGTTTAAATAATAATAAATAAGTCCGCCAACCCGCATTGGAGCCTCGTGATGGGTGTACGCTCCATATCCCCTCTTCTATAATAGGCTGATAATGATGATGTTAAATTAAAAATATTTTGTAATTTGTCAACAGGCAAGCAACTGGTCCGGTACAGCATCGTCTCCGGTGACCCTGACCAGCGCTTCACCATCGAACCCCACACCGGCGCCGTCAGGACCTCAGGGAAACTGAACAGAGAATCCACTCCTTCGTATCTGCTCAACATAAGAGCTGCTACTAGCAACTCCGCCAACTATGATCAGACTCAGGTAAGTATTTATCTTTTTACCGACATTTGTAATTTGGACGTAACTTGTTTATAGATCAATCGGCAAACCGCTTGTTTGAATAAAAGAATTTATTTAAATGCCCAAGTATTTTTGTAACTACTGTTGTTAAGATTGGGATATTTTTACATGTTCATTAAGGATAGGATTAGGATTAAACACCCTCTTTTCGTCAAGAGAGGAAATCAGTAACAAAGGACCTAGTTCAAAAGTGGGTTAAATTTTTCGACTATTAACAAAATAGTGCGTAAACGCTTCGCTAAATGTTTAAGAATGTTAAAGTTCTTTTTTATCCTTACTTATATTATAAAGGCAAAAGTTTGTATGTATGTATGGATGGAAGTTTGTTACTCATTAACACAAGAACTACTGAATAGATTTTGATGAAACTTCTAATAAAAACAAATACCCCACGGGAACGGGAACGAGGACTACGCGGGTGAAACAGCGGTTGTCCTCTAGTTTGTCATATTTCAAAATTTGACAATATTATACCCCTTGTCATTTAGTTAATCTGAATTTTCACATTAAATTTTTATCTATATCACCATATGAAGACTAAATACAATAATTCACAAAATACAAAAAATCACACAGGTCCAAATAACGCTGGAAGATGTAAACGACAACGCACCAGAGTTCGGCACATCATCAGTGAGGGTATCGGTGGCTGAATCAGCAGCCATTGGATCAGTTGTGTACGCGGCCAGAGCCACTGATGAAGACGAGGGAAAGAATGGACAGATCACATACGGGCTGGTGTCTGCTACTGGGCCGGCTAACACCTTCGCTGTCAACCCTCAACATGGATTAGTCACTTTGTTGAGGTAAGAAATGATTTTAATATTTTCATACTAGAACTGTTATACAAAAGTCAACCAAAAAGTTAACCAAAGGCAAATAAAGGTTTCATAATCGTGAAACCAGCTCCTAATAAAAGCCAGCAGGTAATAAAAACAGCTCCTCGGCAATGTTCGCAATGACATTAAAGAACTATTTGATCTAGTCTAGTGACAACGAAGTAGAGTAAATGAAAATGCAGCTTATGGTGAAATTTACCTTAACCATGGAATGAAAGAAATGGAAGAAACATGATTGTGTGTTTTGTAGTAATATTGACTAAGTATTTATTTTCTTTACACTATTTTAATATTGACATTTGAACTTTGCCCGATTAGTTTTGGACCCTATTGGGAGTTTTGGTCATGACCTAGCACATGCAAAGCATGTAAACCAAGTTGTATTTATTGTTTTGGAAAATGAACGGGGCCGTCATTTATAAGATTTTTCTTTCAAGGCGTAGTCCAAATTTCTTTTAGATATAATCCCTTTACTAACGCATGTTTTGCAATTTTCTTATTTTAGAAACGAGGAACCCTCAGTTATAAGATAGCAAGGCATTGTTAACCAAATTTCATTAGATGGAAAATGCTCACAATAGCTTAAATTCTAATACAAGTTTTAATTTGTAGGCCGCTGGACTACGAGAACCTGGTACGCCATACACTGGTTATATCGGCCAAGGACGGCGGCAGCCCTCAGCTGAGTGCCAACCTCACTCTAGCAGTAGATGTACAAGACGTAAACGACAACGCGCCCGTTTTCGAACATGACACCTACAGCGCGAATGTTCTAGAGTCGGATGCTGTAAAAACAAAGGTAAGAGCTTGTTTTGATGTAATAAACGTTGTTCCCAATAAATTTTGCGTCTCGCTTAGCAAATTTCACGTTTAAATTCTTGCACCTAGGAAGGGAAAGACGTGATTTACAAGGCAACAACTGTTATCTAACTTTCGAAATTGATTGTATATAATAATTCAAAAGGTTGAATTTGAAGAATCTTTTGTTTTAGACACATATATTTTATTTTAAATATTAGTTCTAATCAATGTTATCATTCTGCTAGTAATTATTACTCTATAATGATCAATGAAATGTGCTATTTTCAATTCAATTTTCATTTCAACTTTTATGATATACAAATTTCTCTTTTTTTTTAAGGGATATGATCTCGTCTATTAATGGTATACTCTTAAAGTATACAACTTAATAAGTGGAACTAAGAATAGGTTATTAATATCATCATTATCAGCCAATTAACGGCCCACTACAGAGCCAGGCTCTCCTTATAGGAGAGGGGATATGGAGCGTACACCCACCACGCTGCTCCAATGCGGGTTGGCGGGCTTAGGGTGATAATGATTCAATTATCAACGAACTTCATATACAACTTTAAACGCATTGATTTTAAACTACATACCCTCCCTTTTTATGTTTCTCCATATAGGAATCATCCATACACCCATGCTAAATAATATTCTTTGTATTCATGAGAGTATACCGTGTGTCACGTGCTCATATCTGATCCGACGAAAGCGATAATCTCATACAAAAGGGCCGACTTCGTTTATGAAAATACTATATACAATATGAGAGACCCACATTGTGTCTTGCGTATGAATATTCAACACTCTGCATTCAATGAAGAAAAACTGTATTAAGATCATGATAACAATTGTTGACTGCCTCGTTGGTCTAGTGGTCAACATGTGTGGCTTCGATCATGATGACCTAGGGTAGAATCCTGGGTCGAGTTGTGGAATAATTCCCAGTTTTTTTTTCTTCTAAGAAATTCTCAATACACTCTAAGAATCGGGAAGTATCGGTGACGCCTCAGATAGCACGTTAAACATGACCATAATCGGATAGTGATCGTTATAAATGAAACATTATTACCCTGAGCCTGCCAATCCCATGCCAATGGGTCTACGCTCCTTATATCCTGCTAGGAGGGAAGCCTGCAGTGTGCCGTTTACGAACTTCTAACTCAAAAGTAACTATGAAACGAAATTGCAATCATACTTTAAGTTACTAAGTTTCAGTAAAAATTAAGCAAATCACAACCAATTAAGTTTAACCTTTTCTCACGGCACGACTTATTGATAATAGTCTGCGAATACTTCACGATATAACCAGTTTTTGGTACCTATGATTTGTTTACGCAATTTAATTAATTTTACACACTATTCTACACTATATGTTGTTCCATGTTCTGGGTGTTCTTGTAGTTTTTTTGAGAAAATCATTCATTTTAATTTTGTTTTACAAAGAAAATATTGTGATGATGAAATCAAAGGTGAAAGCGGGCTAACTTGTTAAGAGTAGAATAATATCTAAACCCCTTTGATTTCTATACGACATCGTACCGGAACTTAAAGTCTCATGGTGGTACGTCTTTGTCGGAAGGGCGCTTACTAGCCACAGCTGAGACCTCTCACGAACCAGACCTGAACCAATTCAGAAAATATCAATCGGCCCTGCCAGAATTCGACCCTAGGACCTCAGTCTTATAATCTGCACACTACTGCGCTTACGGATACCGTCAAATCTTTGATATATGTAGTTTAGTACTTTATCTTACTTGTATACATATATCATTTTCCTCGAACAAAACAAACTGTCGAATTAAAAAGAGAAACATTTCCTTTCAGATTTTAGAAATACAAGCCATAGACAAGGATACCGGTAACAATGCGCGCATAACCTATCGCGTAGTATCAGAGAATAATACAAACGAAGAGCATTTCAAAGTTCAGCCGGCCACAGGCTGGGTCTACCTCGCCAAACAACTCGATAGAGAGACGATAGCTAAACACAAAATGACAATAATAGCTACGGACAATGGCATCCCGCCGATGTCAGCGACTGCCAGCCTTATTGTCAACGTGGTAGACGCTAATGATAATGATCCAGTGTTCTCACAGACGGCCTATGACTTTCATGTTGAGGAGAATCAGAAGATTGGCGCGTTCGTTGGAAAAATTGCTGCGACCGATGCCGATTTGGGTGAAAATGCTGTAGTAAAATACAGTTTGTTCCCTTCCAACACCAGTTTCATCGTTAATCCTACTACAGGTAAGAGCTCAGTTTATTAAAATATTAGGAGGCTTGGTCCCTGTTTAACTAGGTACATAATTACAAAAACGCAAAAAACATTATTTACATTTCTATCATGTAATGACAAAAGCACCGATGAACTTATTTTAAAAAGCTGTCCTCGACTGCTATTAAGTTAGTAAAAATATTATGTATACACATATACATGTGTAGAAAAATATTGTGCATTTTCATAATTATTTGGGTTGTTTTCACGGCAAATATTGATAATTATTAACATTGCTAAAATATGAAGAAGTTGATTTGATTCAACGTTAACTGATTTTGTCAATTAGATTTAATACTGGAACGTCGATTAGATTTATGTTCCAACTATCAAAATTGTCAATACACAAACGGTTGCACAAAAATCTGTGTAATGGTACTACTATTGTTTGCTTGATTTCTGCTTGTTTATTTATGTTCAACTTGTCTGTAAATGCACTGGGGTTCTATGGAGAAACCGAACAATGGCTTCTGCCCATTCAGATAAATCCATATGAAATAAAAAACCCTTGTCCGTTTTATAGCAAACAGTAGAGAATGTAACTTAAATGCTCTACATTGCCGATTTTGTTATTGTTTATGAGATTTCGTGTATTTTAAAATCATTTATGTAGCAAGAACAACCTATAAGTAATGATAATATATATTTAAAAAGGCATACGTCGTTAATAAAAGCACAAAATATACCTACCTTTAAATAAATTAGATTTTTCTTCTCTCAAATAATCGCCATCATTAGTGCAGAACAATCTTTTGGACAATATTTGAGTGGCTTAAAACAAAGCAGTTTACCGTAACTCCAACGAGCCTAACCATCCTTACTACTATTTGACCAGCCCAGGAATTATTCCTGCCGCCATCCACTCGACTCTGTTTGACTAGTCGGCGCCTTTGAAAGCTAAAACCCAAAGTATGTTGTGACTTAAGACTCGTCGACTAAACAAATGTATTTGAACAAACAAAACTGCATTAATACCTGCACAATTAACAAAAAATATATAGGGAGCAGTCTGAAGAATGTTTGCCGACCTTCTCATGAATATCGTTTTCAATATTTTCTTTATTGTTGGTAGTTTTACTAGGAATATTCGTATCAACTGGTAGAAGTGTGCAATTTTTGAAACAACATTTCACGAGCTGAGTGTTTGGCTGATATTTTTTTTCTATACTAGTGTGTATGACGATCGAGAAATTATGGGCTCTACAAAGTTTGAGGATTAAACTTTTAAGCTTGAACTTAGATTTTTTTAAAAACAGGTAGCCTATTTATTTGCTAGGTTAAATTTTTCTCGTCATAATTTATCAATATTGCCTTAAGCATGAAAAGTATATTCTGTTGTAGTACCTATAGAATTCGAAGTTTTCCCAATTTTCCCAGAAGCTGGTTTCTATTTTTGGTGCGATAAAATTTACTTTTAATTATTTCATTTACTTTCGCTAAAACTGAGATATAAAAACTGTTTCCTCTATTTATTTATTTTTCTATTCGGGAACTCTCAGGCACCAAAATCATAAAAATGAAAATTAGCAATAAATTATTATTTTCAATTTTATCATATTTAGTATGTTTATGATATAAACACAAACCTAACTGATCATAAAATATGAAATATTTTAGAAATATTATTTATAGGCAATTTATTTCTAATAGATACCATAAAATTTTAATACGTTGCTATTTCTATGCTTAAATCGAGTTATTAAAGTAAGTAATAAAGGTACCTTATTATAATTTGATTTAAATAGAACAACAGCTGTCCGAATCATACGTACAAATACGAACATTTTTGTTACGTCTTCACATTCTTACGGTTCAAAAACTTTAGAGCAAAATTACTCGTCTTCCATTAATATTATGTGTATTAGTTGTTAAGCAAATCAATAGTTATTATTATAAATTATAGTATTTCCATTCACTATTTACGATAGTATGACCAATACCATAGATAAAATAATTGTTGATAATGTTCTTAAAGCAATAAACTGATCCAGATTAAAAAGAGTCAATTTTTAATAGAGTTAAAGAGGAGCAATATTTTGCAGATTATATTATAGAATGTAAGACGGTGAATTAAACACCCAAATTTATATTTTTAAACCATGACCGTTTAATGATTGCAATCTAAATGGAATCGGTACCGGCCCAATAAAAAGAGGAGTTTAGGTCGTTATCGCCTTTAAGTGACTGATGAATGGTGGAACCACGGCGGAACTTACCATCTCAATTTGGCTTATCAAAGATCGATTCGGAGCTAGTTAGCGCATCTCCGCAGACCAACCCCGAGTGGATCCATGAATCGATAAATCAATACTCCATGACAACTGTATGCGTTCGGCTCCACTGATAGGGAATTTCGACAGGTGCGTTTTCGGTGGGCGACACACACCTTATGTCCATAATCGCTCGTGGCTTGTTTTATGCGGCGGCATCTTCAAAGACGGCATTTGACGCCGAATCGTGGATACTCGAATCAATTCTTTATGCCAATTATTCGGCGATTTCGGAACTCGGTACGGTAAATGTTAAATGCTGTGTTTTGTTAGATATAAATGTTGTTTTCGATTCACAGTAAATGCCACAATTTATTGATCAGCTTCTAAATAGAAGTTTGGTGTTTGAAGATTACTCGGAATTGAAAATTATCTTTCGTAATATTCTATGTATTATTTCAGATGAACTTAATATATGTCGATTGTGTGTCGTAAATTTCACGATTTCACATTTTGCGTTTTATTATGGAATATGATGCACAATATTAAATTTCTACTAGATCCTAACCAAATCCTTATCGTCAAGGTCGTAAAGAAATGCTCCTTTAATATTCGACATTAGTCATACTCGTCTGTATCCTTCTTGATAGGATTGAATTAATATCAAAACGAAATCCATGGATAATGTTTACAAAAATGAGATTTTTTGGGTTCCGTACTTAAAAAGGAAAAAACGGAACCCTTATAGGACTCACTTCATTGTCCCTTTTGCTCAGAAACGCGTGGAAGTATTAACCTGAAATTTATATAAAACTAGCTGACCCGGCAAACGTTGTTTTGCATTAAAAATTAAAAAAAAATTTAGATGACAATTAGATAGTAGCCGATTCTCAGAATCTTGCTGAATACGCATACAATATTTGGTAAAAATCGGTAAAGCCGTTTCGGAAGAGTACGGTAACTAACGTTGTGACAGATAAATTTTATATATTAGATACTCAAGTCTGTTGTCCCTTAGTGTCGTGAAAAAATCAAGCTTCTAGGCCAAGGCAATCAAAAGATACAGCCGTGTATGCCAAAAATTTCCCCAATTTTCGACACGGTCAAGTAAATCAAAACCTAACGGGTAGTTTCCGTAAGCTTAGGGTCTTGAAATTTGGTACAAAGTAACGTTATGTAGATAATGAAAAAATTAGGAAAACTGTAAATTTTTAGTTGCATCGTATAACTCAATAAAATTCGATAAAAATTATAGTAGTAATAGGCTAATGTTTCTGGGTGTGTATGTCTGTTATTCTTTCACGTATAAACTACTGAACGGATTTTGATAAAACTTCTCAATAATATAGCTTACATACCTGAATAACACAAAGGCCTTATTTTATCGGGAACGAGTGAAACCGCGGGTGTCTATTTCAAAAAAATATTTTAGATGCAACTAAAATAATTAATCAGTATTTACTGATAGGTTGTATTTAGGACAATTATTTCCATATAATTTGTTTTCTCTAAAATATGTAAAATAAAACTTTTATTTCAGGTGTGATAACAACCAAACAAGTATTGGACAGAGAATTTAAAAACGCTTATTCTTTATTTGCTGAAGCACGTGATCAAGGGTCTCTCCCCAGATCTAGCAGAGTTCCTGTGTCTATAAAAGTAACCGACGTAAACGATAACTCACCAGAGATTATAGATCCAAGAGAAGATGTTGTTAGTGTACGGGAAGAACAGCAACCGGGAGCAGAAGTAGCGAGAGTAAAAGCTATTGATAGAGACAATGGTGTAAATGCAACTGTAGTGTACTCTATTCTAAATGAAAGGGATATGGATGGGTTTGGTGTATTTGTAATAGACTCTGATACTGGGGTTATAAAAACAAGTACAGGTAAAAACCTTTTAATGTTAAAAATAAACTTTGTAAAATTAAAAAAAAATAGTCTAAATATTTAACCTCTGTTTTAGTGTTGGATCACGAGGAAAGATCAATCTATCGCTTGACAGTAGCGGCAACAGATGGTGGACATCCACCGCGACAGACGGTTAGACAGTTAAAAGTTGAAGTATTAGACTTAAATGATAACAGACCTACATTTACCAGCTCCAGTTTATCCTTTAAGGTGAATTCATAAACAATTTATATATTTTTTTCATTACCAGTAGTTATTAAATTGTTTAATAATTTATACTTTTATTATATTTTTTTCTTTTTCATGCTGACCTAAAATAGTAAGTAGGTAAATGTTTAAGATATACATACATACATAATAAATAATTTAAAATTATAAAGTTAGTAATACTAATTATTGTGCTCAATTTCCAGGTAAAAGAAGATGCAAAAGTAGGCCATATTGTGGGAACAGTTGCATGCTGCGATAGTGACATAAATGAAAATTCTATAAACGGGGATGAAGAAAGGCAAATATCATACTTGTTAATGCCACTTACTTCGGATCACTCTCCAGGGACATTTGAAATTGATAGAAGAACTGGGTATCTAGTTGTTGCCAGACAATTAGATAGAGAAATACAGGATGAGTATAGACTAGAAGTTCGAGCATTAGATACATCTGCTACAAATAATCCACAAAGTAGTGCAGTCACAGTTCGTATTGAAATTGTAGACGTCAATGATAATGCACCTCAGTGGCCCGCAGATCCAATAAACATTAAAGTATCTGAAGTAACACCTGTTGGGATGACAATATATAATTTTACTGCAAGCGATGCAGATGCGGGACCAAATGGTGAACTAAATTTTAATATAATGTCGTCACTTCCACTAAACAAAAATGCGTTCAGCTTAGATCCTCTTACTGGGTCTTTAACACTAACCTCTCCTCTTGATTATGAATTACTAAAAGAATATTGGCTAGTAATTGAAGCTTCAGACCTAGCAGCTAACATAACGGAGAGGATGGTTACATCTGCAACAGTACATGTATCAGTGATCGATGCAAACGATAATACACCTACTTTTGTGTCTACTAATAAAGTGTCTGTAACATTGAATACTTTATCTGGGACATTATATCAAGCCCTTGCAGTTGATACAGATTCTGGTGATAATGGCAGAATTTCATATTTTATAGCCGGAGGAAATGATCAAGCTTATTTTTCTATGGAATATGACACTGGTAGACTGACTTTGACGAAAAAATATTCTTCAGACATATCAAAAGTTAAACCAGGGCAGTACAAACTGAATTTAACAGCCTCTGATCATGGTATACCCTTTCCTAGGCAAAGTCATATGACATTATTATTAAACTTACAAGAGTCTACAAATATTCCACCACAATTTACAGATTCTTTCTATAGAGCTAATATTAGTGAAGATATACGTCCAAACAGTTTTGTTACCAGACTATCTGCCAAATCATCAAGAGGTAATACAGGTACGTGGAACATACTTTAATGGATTCTCTATATGACATATACATTTAATTTTTAATGTAAACTTTTGACAAAATTTGTTTTTATATTTTAGGAAGCCTTCGCTTTATGATACCTTCAGGCGCCGCTAGTGATAAATTTGCAATTGACGAACGTCTAGGAACTGTTACAGTTAAGACAAAAATTGATAGGGAAGAAGATGATCATTATATTTTTCCTGTATACGTTACTGATTCTAGTACATTTCAGTCCACAACAAACTTTGATGTCGCTACTGTTTCAATAAGTATATTAGACGTAAATGACAACCCGCCCACTTTTAAGCCTGGATCTTGTTACACATTAACAGTACCCGAAAATAATATCGCTGAAGTTGTACATACAGTCACGGCTACAGACAAAGATATTGGAGCCAATGGCATGATAACGTACAGCATAATTTCTGGTAATAATGGAAATAAGTTTTCTATTGATTCTACTACGGGAAAACTCACAGCAAAAACTTTAGATAGAGAAACACAGGCCAGATATGATTTAACCATATCCGCATACGATCATGGTTCGCCAGTAGCGTTACTAGGTTCGTGCAATCTAACAGTTATGGTAGAAGATCAAAATGACAACGACCCCGTATTCGATACTGGACATTATTCTGCTGCCATTCCTGAAGATGCTTCTATTGATACATCAATTATTAAAGTGAGAGCTACTGATGCCGATTTGGGATTGAATAAGCGAATTGTTTACTCACTCGCTAATGAAAGTCAGGGATTATTTCGAATAGACAACAAGACTGGAATAATTTACACTACAGGGTAAGTTGCATTTTATTTTCTATTTAAATTTTGAGTGTAAGGGTAATGTTAATGATAAAAATGGGAGCAATGTCATTTTTCACAGCTTTTGATATGTACAAAACTAAATATTGTGATACTGTAATAATATAAATATTTACTTATTTTAAATAATTGTTGAGTCAAGAATAGAACTTTTATATATTTTGAACTTATTTTGAGCTGCTCTCCAATCCACTATGGGTATTTGCAGGACACCAAATTTTTGTCATAATAGCAGGATATTACATTTAAGTAGGTAACATAATATAAACCTATTACTTTTGTTACAGTTATTTTGATCGTGAGAAAACAAGTGTCTATCATTTCGATGCAGTTGCGACCGACCAAGGACGATATGTAGCTCGTTTTCAAAGAGTTTCAGTCGAAGTAACTATAAACGATGTAAACGACAATAAGCCTATATTTACAAAATATCCTTTCAAAGAACAGATGGCTACACTCACTCCACCAGGACAAAGTTTATTACGAGTTTCAGCTACTGACAACGATATCGGAATTAACTCTGAAATTTTATATGAGCTTATTGACACATCTAATCACAAGTTTCGCATAAATCCGACCACAGGTGTTCTTACAGCTACACAGAGTTTAGCTAGTGAAAATGGCAAATTAATACACCTAAAAGTTTTAGCTAAAGACAAAGGAAACCCTCCCCAAAGCTCAGTCGGCCTTATCGAAATAAGAGTAGGAGATTTTCCAGATCATACCCCAACCCTGTCCTTTCAAAATTCCACTTACAACATTACAATAGAAGAAAATTTACAATATGGCAAAGAAGTATTACAAGTGACTGCTTTAAGAAGCGACGGGCGTCGGCAAAGAATTTTTTATGAATTCGGCAATGGTAACGACCAGTATGCTTTTGAAATAGACTCTAATACCGGGGTCATAAGGGCCAACAATTCAGATAATTTGGATTATGAGTCTTACCCAGGTCCGAGAAGGCAACTTGTTATTGTAGCTCGAACAGAAGGCACGCCTACATTATACGGCTACTGCGACGTAATAATAAATCTCTTGGATCAGAATGATCACGCTCCTAGATTTACGCAACAACAATACATAGCGAATGTTCTCGAAGGAAATACAAAGGGCGAGTTTGTCGTGCAGTTAGCTGCAAAAGATGGAGATCGAGGAGCGAACGCAAGAATCTTATATCATATCGTCGATGGTAATCATGATAATGCATTCATTATTGAACCTGCATTTTCCGGATCCGTCAAGACGAACATTGTATTGGATCGGGAGATAAGAGAGACATACAAACTGACTGTCATAGCGACAGACGAAGGCAATCCCCAAATGACCGGCACGGCTACGCTGCGGATCAACGTGGTGGACGTCAACGACAATCAGCCGACGTTTCCTCCGCCGAATGTCATTTCTGTATCGGAAGGTACGTTCGAAAGCTTTGCACCTACTTACGTATTCGTTTTTAAATTGCTGTAGAGCAGCCTATCGTCGTTTCGATATAAATTGGTAGAACAAAAAGCATTTTACAAAAGAGGCATTTTACATAATTTGTATTCCCAACTCCCCGGCTGGCTTACATTGCGACATTTTGATTCCAGCGCTGAGATTAAATAAAAGAGACTCCTTTAGGATCAATATTTATTGGACGGTATTACATTTTTTCGAGTGGATGTTTTACTGGCCTCCCCGACCGAGCAACGGTCCGCGCTCTCTTTTTGTTTCTTTGTTTTTATATCATTGTACTGCGTTGGGGTTTTGTTTTAGAGAATTTTATTTTGCGAATCTTTAAAGTGGCAGTCAAACGAGAGTAGCAACTGCGTGTATTGTATTTTTTAATTTATTTATTTTGTTTAACGTTTACAGGAGCGGAAGTCGGCTCGATACTTACGTCTGTTACTGCAAATGATGTCGACACATACCCGGCGTTAAAGTATGCAATTATTCAAGGAGATAACACTTTTTCAATAGACCGATACAGTGGAAAAATTGTTTTAAATAGAGCGTTGGATTTTGAGAGTAAAAAGGTGTACCAAGTGAATATCAGCGCTTCTGATAGTGAACACGTTGCGAAAACTACTCTTACAATTAAAGTAACTGACGTTAATGATAACGCACCTGTTTTTGATGAAATATCTTACAACAGAGTGTTACCTGGTAAATATAAACTTAATTATTTAAACTCCTAAACTTTTTAAAATTAATATATTTGATTTCTTTCTTTGCATACATTTTTAGATAAATAAGTTTTTAGATATATTTATTCGTAATTTTAACAAAAACTTTTATTTATTTCAGAAGGCACCGGTGTTATGGAAATCGGTTCAGTCAGCGCGAAAGACGTAGACAGTGAAGAAAATGGGCGAGTGACGTATCATATTCTTGAACCAACCCCAGGATATTCTATTCACCCAAACACTGGCGTACTATACGTCAACTACAGCGCTTTGCCTGCTCATCAGAGAGATGTACAACTGGCCGTGGTTGCCACAGATCTCGGGAAACCAAACAGAAGTTCTGTTGCTTCAGTTAGAATTAGTACTGGCGCTTCTTCAGAAATTAGACCTTTCATTGGACAAGACACGTACAGGTAAATACTTTGTCTTAGATTTTACAAAAGCATAAATAATATTTGTAGGCGTATGTTCTGTATACCTAATATAATATTTTAACCTTAATTGCTTGCAATTTTGTTATAAGATAAGTAAACCAATTCCATATTATAGATATAAAAACCATATTATTATTTATAAAATAGAAAATAATAAGCCTAATAAATAAATAATGGTTGACTACTATTGCAGACGCGAATATGAGTTTTTATAAAAACTCACGAATAGCATTACTAGATCGCTATCGCAGTGTTTAAATGTGTCAAAGTTTATATATAAACTTTAACACATTTAAACTTAAAAACCTAACAAAAGTTTTCATATACGCCATTGAGCAACTTTTGTGAGTTCTTGAGTGAACAGTACAGCAAAATAAATCTATTTTCATGATGTGTGTTAACAAAATACCTATTGCCAAAAAATTAAAATGTGTGTTACAGTACTTATTCGTCAACCTGCACCGTTAACCACAGATTAAGTTCAGAGTTATTCCACCAATCATATCACAATTAATTTTACTGATCAATATAAATAATATCTTTAAAAATAACGTTGTTTGTTTTCAGAATAACTGTAAATGAAGAAACGGAAAAAGGAACATCACTTCTTCAAATAGGTGGAATCAATGATGTACTCAAAAAATATAATCTGGACTTTCATATAATATCAGGCAACGAGGGCGATGTCTTTGACGTAACTACAGACGGAGCGTTGCTGCTTGTAAACAGATTGGACAGAGAAGTTCAAGACTCGTATGTTCTTGGGATGGCTGCGGTAGAACAAGGAAAAATCCTGTCCTATAATCAAAATAAAACTTCTGTCATGATTTTTGTTACCGTGACGGACGCGAACGATAACGCTCCTACATTTTCTCTGACAGATTATGAACTAACAATAAGCGAAAATGTTAAAATTGGCCATACACTGATGGAACTAACTGTTAATGATGCCGATCTGTACGGGACCCCGAACTCTGCCATTTTATTCAATATCACATCAGGAGACGACGAAAACTCTTTTTATGTACATCCTACGACAGGTATACTAACGGTTAATAAATCAATAGATTACGATATAGGTAGAAATAAACATAAACTAATCATAGTGGCTTGCGATCAGGGTGCACCTTGTTTATGTAACGCTGCTTACGTAAATATAGAAATTCTGGATGAAAATGATAATACACCTACGTTCCCTGTAAGTGAGTATTTCGAAACAATAGGAGAGAATGAGCGAGTCGGGACATCGGTATTCACAGCAAGAGCAACCGATCTAGACAGAGGCAAATATGGAAAACTAAATTACTCCATAGTACCAATGTCCAACAATTACAATAGAAACGACGATTCCTGGAAAATGTTTCAAATTGACTCAGTATCTGGACTTGTCAATACTAACGCGGTCTTTGACTACGAGCAGAAAAATAAATATGAATTTTCGATCAAAGCGTCTGATTTAGGTGGTAAAAGTTCAACAGTTAAAGTAAGAATTGATATCGAAAGTCGAGATGAATTTTATCCACAATTCACTCAAAAGACCTATAATTTCGGTGTCCCTAAGTCTGGTTCCTTACCAGCGGGCTATGTTATAGGGCAAGCAACAGCGACGGATCGAGACAAAGGGATTGATGGCCGTATAGTATATCAGCTATCGACTTCACATTCTTACTTCAAGATAAATAGAACAACTGGTATTATAATTCTAAAGAAAAAAGTAGAATCTGTAAAGAACTTATTTGGAACAGATAAGTCTATTAGTTTAGTTGTAACTGCTAGCTCTGGAAGACAAGGTTCATTAACAAATAAAACTGCTGTAGAAATTCTACTCGATCCTTTGGCAACTGTTTCGGAAATTACAAATCATATGAATGATACATCCGTGGCACAGAGCAGTGGGCTTTCCGACTGGGCATTAGGTTTATTGATAGCATTTATATTCATAATAATAATATTTGCAGCTGCGTTTTTATTTTTGCATATGAAAAATAAAAGACACAAAAAAGGAAATAAGCCAGGTTTAAATTCTGAAGGCGTAGGAGCGACTAATAGCTATGTTGATCCCAGTGCATTTGATACAATACCTATACGAAATACTGGTCCAGTCACTTCTGCTAATCAATTTGCTCCTCCTAAGTACGATGAAATACCACCTTACGGTGCTCATACGGCGAGTTCAAATTCTGGTGCGGCCACAACTTCCGAACTTTCTGGGTCTGATCAGTCAGGATCAAGTGGCCGTGGATCTGCAGAAGATGGCGAAGATGGAGAAGATGAAGAAATAAGAATGATAAATGAAGGACCTCTACAAAGAGAAACAGGCATTCATAGGCAAGCAAATGGGGTAGACGATGATAATCTTTCAGATGTTTCAGTTCATAATACTCAAGAATACTTGGCAAGGTTGGGAATCGTTGACACTGGTACTGGTGGAGGAGCATCGACATCTTCTCGAAGATGTTCTGAGAATGTTGGTAATAAAGATGCAATGTTACATCATGGCCCAATAGATTCAATGCATATATTTGATGAAGAAGGTGCTCATGAAAATGATATAACAAATCTAATTTACGCCAAATTAAATGAAGTCACTGGAAGTGAAAGAGCAAGTAGTGCCGATGAAGCAAGTGCAGCAGTTGATAGAGCAATGGCTCTTGGAGCTTTTCCTAGCACTTCAGCAGATAATAACGCTGTTCCAACTGCCGGACCATCTATGACGGGTAGCCTCAGTTCTATTGTTCACTCTGAAGAAGAATTAACTGGTAGTTATAATTGGGATTATTTACTCGATTGGGGTCCTCAATATCAACCTTTGGCTCACGTATTCTCGGAAATTGCACGCTTGAAGGATGATGCTGTGTCATTACAAAGTGGAAATAGTGGTGCGTCGAGCGCAAAAAGCAAAGGCACTTCAATATCTGGCGGTAAAAGTGTGCCACCACCTTTACTTACCACAGTTGCACCACGAAGTTGTCCAGCGCCGTCATTGTCTTGTAGACAACCACAACACTTGTTACCGAGGTCGCCTATAAGCCATGACGTTCCTGGTGGATTTTCTGCCGCTGCTGCGATGTCACCATCATTTTCACCTTCCTTGTCGCCATTAGCTACTAGGTCACCTTCAATGTCACCTTTAGTAGGGCCTGGTCTTCCGCCGGCCCCCGCCAATAGAAAACCACCTCATTCCACAATGAGAATGTAACGATTAGACTTTATTTGTATTAATTATATTTGTTCATAAATAGTACGTGACTGTTTGCCTTATAAGTATTGACTTAATAGTATTTATTGATACCCGATGTAATCGGATTAGTTTATTAATAAATTAGCATCATTTTGTGCATGTTATCTGTATTTTACTTCCCTGAATATGCTCAAAGTGATTTTAAGCGCTTATTACCGATTTTACGGTAAATGTAAATATTGTCTTCATTCGGGTCGTAACTTTAATATTGTACATATTAGTTTGTATATTAATAGTGCCTTGTAAAGAATGAAATGAAGACTGCCATGTTATTATTACTTACAACACAAACAAATCAGCTTTACTGTAAGCTATAAGGTTATTTTAAATACTGCAATTTTATTGTTAGCTTTACTTTATATCAAAATAC